>JANAVB010001797.1:17500-417500 GCA_029216955.1 Iris pallida | reverse complement strand
CTAGTCAGTTCATTAACCACTTTGAGGTTATGACTGTCCAACTTCAACCAAATGACGCTCTTCTTACCAGAGTATTCGTCGGCTGTTTAGCCGACGTAGCATACGATTGGTATAGAAGCTTGCCCGATGGTTGTATCACCTCCTTTTCTGGTCAAAAACAAATCTTCTTGGAACGATTCTATGAGGGGATCAATGACATGACTATGTCAGCCCTCAATAAAATCAAACAAAGGCACAATGAAACTGCTGAGAGTTTCATTGAAAGATTCCGTCGGGAAGCTTTGAAAATGCCTACTGGAACTCCGGCTGCTGTCACCATAGACACTTGCAAGGCAAATATGTTGTCTATCATCAGTATGTGGACGGGGTCTACTCAGTTCCAAGATTGGCCATCCTTCATTGTCAACGTTAAAGCAGCTGAAGTTAGCGCTGACAAATTCAAGCAGCTAGGAGTACAAATGTCTAACCCCGACCGGGATGAACATCAAATATCAGGTGGTGGCAATCGCCAAACACAATCGTAAAGGAAAAGAAACTTTGAACATCAATTTGAACAAGAATAAAGAATCTCTGGCGGTTAACATAGCTCCCCCTACGTCCACTTCTACTCCTTCAGCACCTCCACCAAGGGAACCTCGTCCTAAAGTAGAATATTCCTTTGACGAGAATGATACAGCGAGCATCTTTGATTGCTTGATCAAAAGCAATAAAATCCAACTTCCAGATCCAAAGAAACCTGATGAAGTTGGTAAGACTGATCATCCCAAGTACTGTGTCTATCACAGATTCATCGGATATCCCACTCGAGCATGTTATGTGCTCAAAGGCAAAATCCAAGAGCTGGTCAATGCTGGTATTGTCATTTTGCAGCAAGATGAGAAGACTGTGACTGCAAATATGGTCTCAGTTCAATTTGGTGACTTCCCTCCGCAGATGGTGCAGCATGGCGTCATTCCTATTCCCAAAGCTACTCTTGAGATTGAGAATCTCCCTCCTCCACGAAGTGAAGGTCTCGTCCCTTTGTCTCTTGACAATGGCGAGATTATGTGGATCCATCCTGATCTTGCTTCGGAGTTTGAACTTTCCTCTTCCCCCAAGAAGAAAGACCGCTCTAAGGGCAAAATAAAGATTTGCAATATGGTGTCTTTTGACCTCATAGTTGATGAAGAAATCCTGCTAGGCACCAGATCAGGGAAAGCTTATCTAAAGGATTACTCCGAAGCCCAAGAGAATCCTGCTTCTTCCTCTGAGCCTGCTCCAGTGCAGCCTACTTCTATTGAGGACATCCCTTCTGCATCCTCACCAGTTATAGTACATATTCCTTCCAAGCCGACGGTAGCTGATAAAGGCAAACAGCAAATCCGCTTTGACAAACCGTTGAAGAAGTCATCTCCTTCCAGACTTGAAAAGTCGTACAATTTTGATATCTTAGCTTAATTAGCCAATACACCGGCCCGACTATCCATCTTCGAGCTCTTACGTCTCTCTAATGAGACTCGGAAAACTCTGAGTGAGGCTCTCATACAAGCTGAAACCTGTTTAGCCCTTCTGAAGAAGCCGAAAGCAGAACCAGTCTCTTGCCTCCGTTGTCATAGTGTGTTGGAGTTAATTCCAAACATAACTTTCACACAAGATGACATGTTGATGGAAGATAACAGGCACGATCGTCCCCTCTACTATACAGGATATGTCGACTCGATGAAAGTCGATCGTATTCTGATAGATCCAGGGTCTGCTCTCAGCATTATGCCGAAGACAATATTGGATGCGCTGAAAATCCCAGTGCATAGTCTCTCCAGTACAATCACCACCATCCTTGGGTTCAATCAGGGAAGGAGTGAGCCTCTGGGCAAGATCCACCTAAAACTTCAAATAGGCAATCTTCGCACAAAGGTTACCTTCTACATCATTGACAATCATGGTTGTTCCTACAACGCTTTGCTGGAAAGACCATTTCTGCATGAGCATAACATTGTTCCTTTGACCCTCCATCAATGTTTCAAATATGTTGATGACAATGGAGAGGTGCAAAAGGAGGTTGCTGATCTCTATCCTTTCAAAGGCATCGAAGCATACTGCAATGATGCACGTATGTACAAGGACGAATTCATGAAGGTTGTCCTGTCTCTGGATACTGAAGAAGAGCAAGAAACAGTGCCTAATGATACCCTTATCATTCTTGTCAAAGGGCGTGTTTCTCGTCCTCAATCTTCCAAGCCACTGGCTATCCACTTGCCAGTCCAGAAGCAATCAATTGATGATCAAGATCAAAGGGGGCTCACCTATTCTGAGCCGCTTGTTATTAACCTCCGTCGTAATAAGGAAAAAAGGTAGCTCACCTCTTCTGAGCCACTTGTTATAGATCTATCTCATAACAAGGAGAAAAGGGAGCTCACCTCCTCTGAGCTGCTTGTTATCGACCTCCGTCATAACAAAGCCAATCTTCCTCCACGTTCTTCTTCTCCCCCTCTTGTAATCAATCTGACCAAGCCTGCTAAGGCTAAAGGTCCTGCTGTAAATACAAATGTATAAATCAATAAAAAAGTATCTACTTTCCAGTATACTGATGTCATTTATCATGCTAAATGCTATTTGGACATGTTAGATAGCTTTCAGTCATTTACAATGGGAGTAGTACAGTCTCTTCAAATAGAAGTTTCATATGAACATCCAAAAGATTCATATCGTATTGTTCTCGTTCGTAAGAAAGGCGAGAGTCCAATACTTTTTAGTAAAGGACCGGAACAACAATTCAGCTATACGGATGATAGCAAAGTTAACGACACGGGGCATCTTTAACTCCATCGTTACAGTCAACAATCAAAAAACAGCATTCGAAAGATGGGTTACGACTTCAAGGGCGGCCTCAACTACGGTAAAGGTAGAAGAACTCCTATCCGTACGGCTGTTCCGAAAGGAAAGTCAGAGATGTACTACAGTAGGACCAAAAGAGGTCTCGGATATGCTTCACCCCCAGTATTATCCCCAGTAGGCTCTGAATCTGATAGTGAGGAGCGTTCTAACTCTTCTGATTCCAGATCATGGGATTCTGATACCAGCATCGGTCAAGTCCATCGGCTGACTGTATCTTCTAACATGGTCTCCGTCGAACTTCCAGAAGGCTATGACGAGGATATTGAAGAAAATCCTAAAACATATCCTTGGGCTCAACGGATGGATACCCAATGGGAACTCCGATTCGAACAAAGGGAACCGCCTATCGAAGATCAATTAGTTCAAGTTGATATAGGAGAAAACGGGTCATCTCATCTAATATTCATCAGCAAGAACCTTCCAGAGGCAGATAAATAAGAATTAATTCTTCTGATTAAAGAATACATTGATGTCTTTGTCTGGAGTTATGAAGACATGCCAGGTATAGATCCCAAAGTTGCTACTCACAAATTGAACATTCTGCCGAATGCAAAATCGGTCAAATAGTAACAACGGCGTTTCAAGCCAGAAATGATAGATGCGATTGATGATGAAGTCAAGAAGCTCATCTCTTGTGGCTTTATTCGAGAAGAACAGCATCCTGATTGGGTAGCTAATGTTGTCCCAGTTCTAAAGAAAATCGACAAAGTTCGAGTCTGTATCGACTTCCAGGATCTTAATAAAGCATGTCCAAAAGATGAATTTCCTCTCCCTATCACAGACGTCATGATTGACAACACCTGTGGGTTCGAAAGAATATCTTTCATGGATGGATTCTCCGGATACAATCAGATTCGGATGAATCCTGAAGATGAGAAGCATACTTCTTTCCGCACTCCTCGTGGAGTCTACTGCTATACTGTAATGCCATTTGGTCTCAAGAACGCTGGTGCAACATACCAACGAGCAATGAGTACTATCTTTCGAGATCATCTGCGCAAGAATGTCGAATGCTACGTTGATGATATTGCTGTCAAAAGTCATCTAAAGGAAGATCACATCCAAGACTTGAGAACTATCTTCAATCTCATGCGCCAACATCAACTCAAAATGAATCCCACCAAGTCATACTTGGGTGTCTCTAGTGGCAAATTTCTCGGCTTCGTCATTACCTCTAAGGGTATACACGTGGATCCCGAAAAGATCAAAGCCATTCAAGAGATGCGTCCTCCACGCAACCTAAAAGAGCTACGAGGATTCCAAGGTCGACTTGCGTACATCAGGAGATTTATTTCGAATCTGTCTGGACGTTGCAGACCATTTACTCAACTCATGAAGAAGGGTGTATCTTTTGTTTGGACCGAAGAATGTTAACGAGCATTTGACGACATAAAGTGGTATCTCATGAATCTACCAGTCTTGGTACCACTAATCTCTGGCATACCATTCTTAATGTATGTCCGTGCTATGGACCATTCATTGGGTGCTTTACTTGCCCAAAAGAACAAAGAAGGCCACAAACAAGCTATCTACTATCTCAGTCGTACTATGATTGGTGCTGAACACCGTTATAGTCTGGTCGAAAAAGAGTGCCTAGCTCTTATGTTCGCTGTTCAAAAGACGCGGCATTACATCATTGGCCAAACTATTCATGTCATATCCCGAGTTAACCCTCTTCGAGTACTGATGAAGAAGCCCAGCACACTTAATTCTCGGCTGGCTACATGCGCCATTCTGCTAGCCCAATATGACATGGTATATGTTCCTCAAAAGTCTGTCAAAGGTCAAGCACTGGCGGATTTCTTAGCAGCTCATCCTGTTCCAGAGACATCTAAACTCTATGATGAAATTCCAGACGAGACATTAGAATCTAATATAATCTCGAAAGAATTTCCTACTTGGCATCTATTCTTTGACGGTGCATCCAGGATTGGACCCAATGGTGCCATTGTCGCAGGAGTTGGAATTGTCCTTGTTTCTCTAGACGGGTCAGCTATTCAAAGAGCATATTCCTTAGATGAGCCTTGTTCCAACAATGTGGCAGAATACAATGCTCTACTTATCGGTCTTCAGCTAGCCAAACAACTTGACATCGAGTATCTTGAAGTCTATGGTGATTCTAAGCTGGTTGTTAACCATGTTAGAGGGACCTATAAAGTTCGCCATCAAGATTTAGTACCTTATTATGAAGCTGCAATCAACATGGCTACATCATTCAAAGCCTTCTTCATCGAATATGTACGCCGAGCTTGTAATACCGAAGCAGACGCTTTGGCTAATCTTGCAGCAGTCTTAGCCATCCCTATCAAAAGACAGCAGGTGGTGGTTATCTTTAATCGGGAATTGTTCTGCGTCGAAAACAATCGTAATATTGAGTTCAGTAATCTTACTGAAGTCAATGTTATCAGTGAAGATTGGAGAGCTCCTTTCATCGATTTTGTAGTTCATGACATACTCTCTGAAGATCCCAAGGAGGCTACGAGTATTCGTCGACGGTCTCTGCGATTCTACTACAGTCAGACCACTAAAACTCTCTACCGGCGAACTTATGACGGCCTACTCTTGCGCTGTCATGCTGGTGATGAAGCAAAATAAGTATTGCGTGAAGCTCACGACGATATCTGCGGAGCACATCAACCCGGTCCTAAGCTACCGACGCATGGGTTACTATTGGCCCTCTATGGTTTCTGATGCCATCGAATATGCGAGGAAATATCGAGCTTGTCAAATCCACGCAGATTTTATTCATCAACCGTCGAAATTCCTTCATCCGACCACTGCATCTTGGCCTTTTGAAGCTTGGGGCATGGACATCATAGGCCCCATCAATCCTCCTTCTTCTAGAGGACATCGGTTCATATTGGCAATAACCGACTACTTCTCCAAATGGGCCGAAGCTATACTATTGGCTGAAGTCAAGACCAGCAGCGTCATCAACTTCGTCAAACACCATGTCATCTATCGATTTGGTGTACCTCGACGAATCATCCACGATAATGGACCTCAGTTCATCAGTCAAAAGTTTATAAGGTTCTGTGACGATCATCGAATTGACAATGTTGTCTCGACAGCCTACAATCCTGCTGCTAATGGCTTAGCTGAAGCTTTCAACAAAACAATCATTAAGCTCCTCAAGAAGTTTGTGTCTACTAACAAATAAAACTGGAGTGAAAAGCTTAGAGAATGTCTTTGGGCTTACCGCACTACGATCCGCAAACCTACAGGTTGTACACCCTTCTCTTTGGTGTACGGCTGTGAAGCTGTTCTACCTCTGGAACTTCAAATTCCGTCCTTGAGGATTGCTATCGCCAACGAACTCACGACAAAGAACAACGATCTTCTTCGACTTCAAAAGTTAGAAGCGCTCGATGAGAAGCGGCTATTGGCTCAACAACATATTGAGTTATATCAAGCCCGTATCTCAAAGACTTTCAACCGCAAAATTAAAGTCAGAGCTTTTCAGAAAGGAGAGCTTGTTCTAACAGTCAGACGTCCTATGACTATGACTCACTTAAGCAAAGGCAAGTTCGATGCAAAGTGGGAAGGGCCTTACATTATCAGCAAAGTCTTTTCAAATGGAGCCTATCAACTTTCAGAGTTAGATGGTCGAGTTGCTATGATGCCCGTCAATGGCAAATTCCTCAAGAAATACTATGTATAAATATAACAGAGATTTTATGTAAATATGATCAGACAGTTCATAAATAAAGTTTGATTTTTATTACAACATAAACGACGTTACATGATATCAAGGAAGGTCACTATCATCCTTCTCGACATTGGGATGCGGACCATTATCGTCCTTATCAAAGACACAATCAGCAAAAGAGCCAAGAACATCTTTGCTGGAACCCACCAGGAATTTGCAGGCAGCCATCCTCATGGCTTCTTCTTCAGTCGTCCCGGGTTTAAGCAGGAAATCCAGGATGTCCCTTGGTGGTTTGGGTGCAGACGAACCTTCACCCGCTTTTATCGATTTCGGTTGGTTGAGATCGGTTGGGCGTTCTTCCAAAGATTCTTCAACCTTCGAGGCGATTTTAGCTTTCTTGGATGTATCTCCAGACGACATCTTTATGTTGAAAAGTGGAAATGTTTATTTCTTCCAGATTTCTGTTCAATTTATAGGCAGAAATTCTTAAAATAATAAAGCGACACATTTATTTCGACGGTTCGTCCGTTCATTATCCAACGGTTCACCCGTTCATTCAATTCATCTGACGGTTCACCCGTTCATTTCACCACTATTTCACCCGACCATTCACCCGACGGTTCGTCCGTTCATCACATTCATCCGACGGTTTACCCGTTCGTTCACATATCATCTGACGGTTCACCCGTTCATTCAATCAATCTGACGATTCGTTCGTTCATTCCACTCATTCGACGGTTCATTCGTTCATCCTGACGATTCACTTCGTTCATATATTTTGACGATTCATTTCGTTCGTTTATCCACATCAGCAACTTATCATTATCGATTAAGTTGTCTATTAAAATAATGATATTCAATAAATTATATTTGCCACGTCCATATTACCTCTGAACAGATATACTTGAATATGATTATTTTCCAGAATCAAGAAATATATCATGTCCTGTACCTCTGAATATATTTTTTATCTCTATTATTTATATCTGAATAAGATATGCAACAAATAATAGAACCCCAAAAAGTTGTCTTTTATTGATCAAAATTCAAGATATTACAAAGATTCATATTGCAAAACAAGAAGATACAAGATATTTCTACTAAGCTGGAGGTGTCATCAGATTGGCAATCTGTTGCTTCAGAGTCTGCAGTCGCTCTTCGCGGGATTCCATCACTCTCTTCCTGGCTTCTTCCATCCCAGATTTTTCATTAAAGGTTGGCAGAGTTACCATTCGGCGAGTGATTTCAGCATTATGAGCCTCAGCATATTCGTCCATTTCTTGGATTAGAGCACCGAGTTGTTGAATTGCAATTTTATGTTCGGTGACCTCATCTTCCAGTTCTCCCTGAAGACGGACAATTTCTGCTTTCAATTCAATAATTCTCTGTTCTTTTCTTTCAGCAACAGAGGTCACTGTTTCTACCTTGGAATTATACTCAGCAGACTTGGCGGCGAAAGTATCCAGGAGAATTTGGAAGTTAACTTTCTCGATTGCAGCCTCTTGGGACATTCGTTCAAACTCAGCTTGTACTAAAAGTTCCACCTCTCCTTTGTTTAGCTCTTTGTAGTTATTTATTGAGGTCTCCAGCTCATTTAATATGTGTTCAAGAAAAGTGGCCTGAGGCTCATCACCCTGATCGCGGATGGCATTTACCAAATAAGAGGTTGGACCTCTAACCGTGGAGAAATCGGCCTCTTCTTTCTCCATCACTCTATTTATTAAAGGTCCCAATGAATCAAAGAAGAACTTGGTAAATGATTTTATGACAAACTGATTGGTAGCCAAAGCACCAGGAGTAGCAGCTACTCCTGTTGACGATGAAGCGGTGGGACGTTCAGTTTCTTGTACTTGGACAGAAGGTTCTTTGAATAAAAGAGCTAGAGTAGAGCTGGTCGCTCCTCTCGGTTGTTCCTCTGTAAAATTAAAATTTTGTCATTTTGATTATCATTTGCTACTATCAAAGAAGATCAAAAAGTGAAAGCATTCTTACCATAGCTTGGTCCAGTATCAGGCCTGTCATCTGTTGGGACAGATTCCAGCTGAGCAGAAGTAGCCTCAGACATTACTGCCTGACTACTTCCTGCTTCGGAGCCGCATGACAAATGACGACTGCTACTAGCTATCGTCGTTGCAAGCACTATATCTGTGCACGCTGGAGGAGCTGGAGAAGATCCGAGTTCTGTATGGATAAGAATAAAGATGTCAGCTATCAATCTATCTATTAAAAGAAGATTGTTAATTTCATTTTATACCTTCGGGAGCAACAACATGAGTTTTCTCCAGGTCCACTTCTTCATCTGCAATCTTCTCTGGAGATACCTGCACCTCAGCATCCTTTTCAGGATTCAGGATGTCATCAACAGCTCTGGGAGATGTCTGGACCTCAATATCCTCTTCGGGATTTTGTGTCTCATCAACAGCCTCTGATGATGTGCTTTCCTCGCTTGCACTATCCTCAGGAGCTTCTTCACTAGCATTTGCAGTAGCATGATCAGCATCTTCTTGATAACCGAAGTCACAATCATTTAATACTTCGATCATTAGACGATCCTCCTCCTCACGGGCTGCTCCCGGTATAACATGAAGATGAATCGTTACTGCCATTGGTAAAGGTGATCGTACAGTTTCCTCTTCTCTGGGCTCTGCAGCCTCTTCTCTCTGCTCAATTTCTTCTATGGGCTTTGCCGTCTCCTCTCTTTGTTCAATGGCCTCTCTCTGCTCTGGACTAAGCTCAGAGGCGGGAGTAGGAGATGACATAGTAATCCCCGCTGCAACGTTCATCACTACCGAAGATAAGATTTGCCTTGGAGGAGAGACTGTTCTTTTTCTTTGTTTGTGGGCCAATTTATTTCTATGCAGAGGCCTCTCAGGACTCTCTACATTTACTACCTCGACCTGTTTCTGAATAGAGGTCGACGTAGCCGCTTCTTCTCGGGTTGATTCAGCCAATTGTCGGGATTGTGATCTAGTAGTGACCTTCTCTAATGATGGTTCTAAGATCAACTTCTTCTTCGCGACTGGAGAAGAAGGTTCTTCTCTCCTTCTCTTCTTCTCCTTGGCCGGAGACTTAACCACTTTCAGAGAAATTCTCAAAGGTTGGTTAACTTCCTCAGGGAAGTTTACTTCTCTGGAAGCTTCTAGTGGATCATCCACCGGTTCATGTTGTTTGTCGTTTGCTGGAGCTAATATAGCAGTAGCCCCTTTCTTCAGACGAGTTGCTGTTGCAAAACTATCAATCAGACTAAAGTTCTCCGTAAATGTATTAGCATCTGTGTAGAACAAAGAATATGTGTACAGCATTCTTGGGCCATTGTCATTTTTGTTAGGCATCGAAAACACTGTCCTAGTGTCTCGAGCATTATATTAGGCCCATGCTCTCGCACCATCAATTAGGTACCCCGTTCCTTGCAGGCAAGTTATGGTGTTGCCCACATGGAATTGGTCATAACCAAATTGACGAGCGAAGCGGCTCGGCAGATATGGTTCAAGGAAGCATTCTTCTTCAAATCTGTATACTAGATGTGATGGTCTAATCGCCTTCAGCCAGTCGAAAGCTGCTCGGCCCAGTGGCTGCCTCCCCAGATCAACCATATTTGTTGCCATAAACTCGTAACCAGTCGGAGGAGCGAAGCTTTGAAAGTTCCATCATTTGCCAAGATTGAGGGCACGTCTACAGTCCTTCAGACTGACGTACACCCACTTGCTTCGGGAAAATCTGCACAGAAAGCTGCCGCTAACTGCCCCCATGTCGGGGTTCATCAGGGATGGATGATGCAGAAGCAACAACCCGAACAGATAAGTGTAGGGCAACTCCAGTCTTGGGAAGTTCCCTTTCTCGCCCTTCCACTTGATCATTACGTCGACATACAGACGAAGACCTGCATTTATTCTACAGGTCATCGCTGATAACAAATCCATCCGGTAGCCGAAGACTAACCGGACGGCAACGAAGAGAATGTCGCGATAGAAACGGTCCACGGCACTTGCCCCAGGTACAACAAATCGGCGGAGCTAGTAGGTCAAAAATCCTGCCAGTTGAGCTTCTTTAGACATGGACCTGTAGCCCATTCTTATAAAGCTTTCCACAAAATCCTCGAGCTTGAGCGGAGGATATTGATATTCATCAGTAACTTTGATATCCATCCTCTTATTCTCTTCCATCAGCCTTATCACCTCACTGTTGCTGAGAGGTTGAAAGAAAGATGGGTTGCAGGAGTCATGTTCTTTGGTCTTTTTCTCAACGATATGGTTAAGAAAAAGATAAGGTAGCTATTTGGAGGAATAACATGTGCTGGAAGAGCCGCTATGGTAATACAGGGAGCATATATTATAATGGCATAGTAGTTCATCAAAAACTGCTACCATTTCTGGATTTTTCCGACGCAGTCTCTCTAACTCGTCGTTGGTGGGAACATACTCTTCATAAGGATAGTCTCATGTTGGTAGGCATGAGATATACTTCATCTCATGCAGAGCCAGTCCCATCTTCCCGCAGGGCATCATGAACGTCCCTGTCCTGTAGTTATACCTCTCTGCCAGGGCTAAAAACAGATGAGGATTTGGGTGGAAGCCATATACGGTAGCATATACCGCATTATAAAGATCGATCTCTTTAAGCTGATCTTCAAATTGAGCCAATGTCCAGTTGGGTATACTGTTCCATCTCCTGTTTTTCGAGTTTACCAAACCGGTCAGCCGGATGTCTTGATCCGGATATCTACCCTCCGCTTTGGCATACTCGTTGGCAAAAATTGGTGTCCTTACCGGCAGCAACAAAGACGAGTTCTCAGGGGGAATACAACCTGGCTTCAACCCTCTTAGTAAAGTGTTGTGTCGTTCGGAAGAACTATAGAACATGTCCCGATTGTTCGGACCTTTCTTGACACAGATTTTTCTTGTCCGGACATGTTGAAGGAGAGTAATGTCCCAGTCCATCCTCCTAGGATGGGTCACATGAGCATATCTTGCTAGAGGAAGGCATCTAGCTATGTCTGGTAACTTGATCAATTTCTCCTTCCTTTGGAAAGTTCTCGACTCAACTTGGGGTCTTGGTTGAGAACTTTTATCAATGGCATCGCCGAAGAGGAACATAGGCTTCTTGTGGGTGACAGCGTCAGCAGATTGCAAAGGTTGTCCATTTATCAGACTTAGCAAAGTTTTATTATCCTGAGTTATCAGGATAGCTTGGCGAGATGATGGAAGGGCATACTATGGGAAGAGTACATGGGATAAGTCCTTTTTGTATTCTGGCTCAGCTAAAGTTCCTGTGAAGATTTCATAATTTGGGTCCTCTCTGGTATCAACTGCATCAAACAGAAAAATCACAATTTAGTACAAGTCAAGTCAGAGATTCTGTCATCAGATTGCGCAAACATCAGATAGCGCAAACATCAGATTGCGCAAGCATCAGATTGCGCTGATAAAGCTTGCGTAAGCATCAGATTGCGCTGACAATCTTGCGCAAATCAGCCGATTGCGCTGACTTTTGCCAGCACAATTCAACCGATTGCGCGAGAAGATATTCTTCATAAAAATGAAGAATAATGGGTTCGTGCAACCAAAACCCTAAACAGGGTGGCGCAGTATGTTCACATCTCTAAAAAGAGATGGATTTTAAGATTCAGAAAAGTCAAAAAATCCTAAAAAGGATTTTCGATCGGGTTGTCTACCTCGCAAAGCAGGGTATGCAGCTTCGTGTCGGGAAGGACGTGGCGCAACCCGAGCCGAAGACTCGGCAGGGGCCTTGCCCTTGGCGGCGGCGGAGGAGCGCTTGGGGGCCATGAGATCGACGGAGAAGAAAGAGTGAAGTCGGAGTAGGCTCGGGATTTCTTTCTCTCAAGCACAATGAACACAAGTAAAGAATAATACGAAGGATGACTATAGTTTTTTAAAGAGCAACGGCCGCCTCAGATTGCTCCAAATAAATAGGGGTAATCCCTCCGATTGCGCAGAGAGCATCATCACGTGCGCAACTTGATTAAAAATTCAAAATTCAAAGTATTTCAAAATTTTGAATAAATTCAACTTTCGAAAACTTTGAAGGGGTTCTTGTAGGTCCTAAAAAATCAAGTTGCACCCATCAACAAATTCATGAAAATCAAGAAATACATCTTTCAAATGAATTGCGCAGAAGTCAGATTGCGCATCATCCAGATGGCGCAGAGTGGACTGCGCATACTTTCAACTGCGCAAGCTGACGTGGCCATGTCATCATTACCTGACACAATCAAATCTTCTGACAACTGACAGCACAAAGAACGAGGAGACTGTTCGTTTATTGTGCCGCACAGCGCTCGAGGACAGCTGTACATACAGCGCAATCTGTTTGCAGCGTAATCCAGCCCAGCGCGGTCCATCTCAGCGCAATCCAAAGTCAGCGCAATTCATGTGATGCACTTCATCATGACAACGGACAAATGTACACGTGGCATTCATGCCATCAATTACTCACTACGTGGCAACCGTCTGTACACGATCATGCGCATTTCAATCAAATGATGCCATATGTCCAAGACAGTTGGCCCACGATCAGACAATTGCCTGTGCAGTCTAATGCTGCGCCATCCAGTTCATGCGTAATCCAACTTACGCCATTCAGAATAACTAAAAGTTAGTTATTTCTAGAACTCTATAAATAGAGTGTTAAGTCTTCATTCCAGGGGATCAGACATAAGTTCAAAAATATCAGAGAGTTCAGGAGTTCTTGTCCAAGTGCTGTTGCATTCTTCCGAGGCTTTTGCCTTCAAATTCAGAGGCTACCGTCTTCAAAGTTCACATCGTCCAAGGGATAAAGCAATCGTCTTCTAGATTGGATTCCTATAGTTGTACTTTCCCAGAATTCTTGTAATCTCTTACAAAGTATGTTAAATAAAGTTCATACTTTTGTTTTTGCAAACATATATATATATATGTATGTATGTGTGTGCAAATATAAATATATTATATTTGTGTGTATATAGATAATATATGGGAATATGTATATAAATATATATGTGCGTGTATGTATATATATATGTATATATATATATATATATATATTTTTTTTTTTTTTTTTTTTTTTTTATAAATATATACATATATATATATATATATATATGTATATATACATATATATATATATATATATATATATGTATATATACATATATATATATATATATATATATATACATATATATATATATATATATATATGTATATATATATATATATATATATATATATATATATATATATATATATATATATATATATATATATATATATATATATATATATATATGTATGTACATATGATATAGGTGTGTGCGTATACGTATATATATAAATATATACATAAGTGTATATATATATATATATATATATATATATATATATATATATATATATATATATATATATATATATATATATATGTATATACTAATAGCCCCTAGCCCGGCCCAACAACAAGCCAGCCCACCCGGGCTGGAACCATCTCAAACCGAGAACCCGAGCCCCTTAATGTGAGCAGAGTCGGTTCTAAACAGAGCCAGGCTACAGCCCTGTTCGACAGCAGTATATATATACATCGAGAGAGGACCTAGAAACCCTAGCTCCTAATACCAACGCCCCAGCCCCCAGCCTCCGACGACCCACCCGCCGATGGCGCCACCGCCGCGCGCGGCCACGGCCGGCCGACACGCGCGCGCGCGCACAAAGATGACAGCCGCAACAGCGGAAGCGGCAGCGGACGCGCCAACTTTGAGATGCGATAACTTCCACCTCGTTCGTTTGTTTCGTGAACGAATTACTCAGGTATATACCCAACCCAACCACCTTCATTTCGATTCAATTATCTCAATCCATCTTGCGCTGCACGCGTCGCAAACCAAGCCCAAAATCGACGAAAACCTGTTGCAAATAAGCAAAACAGGGCAGTCTCCACCCCCATATTGGAAGCCAGTTTTTGAACTACCTATTAAGGTTTTCAAAAATCTAATTAGACACACTTGAAGGCAATATATAGGGCTAGAAAACCCTTTTTTCAGAAATCAATTTTGATAACTGTGTGTCGAGAAATCGAATCCCGAACTTGGACAAAAAACTTGTTTTTAAAACAATAAAAATCCTTCCACACGACGTGCGTCCTGCCATTCTGGACGACGTGGTCGCGAACCGAAAGTATCGAAAGCTGCGTAACGGTTTCGTGGTCGTGTGGGCTTTGACGGAATTCGAATTGGTCGCGTGTGCGCGACGTATTTGATACGTATCCGTCGAAATTCTCCGTATCGTGCACTTTGCAAATTTCCTAATTACTTTGTGCACGCTCGTCAGATCGAGACAAAACTTGTGCCAACAGGATCGTATCATTTTTCTGGTCCTATATGCCAAGTTTGGTCCGATTCTGAGACAGTTGGAAAAATCGTCGTTTTACGGGCCCCACGGTCCGACTCAACGGGTGATTTTATGCACGGCCCGCCGGAATCCAACTTTGGACATACGGTTGGGTTCATATCGGAAAATCGGATCTGTAGACATATAGTTTGACGACTTTAGAGACCATTGACTCTGGCACGCTTTTCGGTGCAAAGCGGGTCCAACGGCGGACATCGTTTTTGCCCGAAATTATCGTTTTGCCCCTGTGTCCAGAATTGGACTTAAGGACAGGCAATCCTAGCTAATTTGACTATTTTGAGAATGTTGGCGATGTTTGTTTCAGCTTTTGGAGACAGTTGTGATGACTTGGACTGTACGGCTCACTAGTTGACTATATTTTGTGGGATCTGCGTGCAACCTCCAGGCAAGATACCTTACCTTCCTCTACAGTTTATTTACATACATATTTATATTATTATACAGTTTTATTAGTTGATTATTTATATGTGATTTGTATATCATGCCTGCTAGTTTATATATAGCCTTGTTTATAATTAGCTTTATAGTTCATATTGGATTGGTTTTCTCGTGTATCGTGATTGGGTCGTGTCGTGTCATCTCTTGTACTTGGACTGAGTCGCATCGTGTCATAGGATGAATAAGTCATATCGGAACTGTTGTACCTTGAAATTCTTGAAGCTAACCTGCGAGTCCACATTAGGGGCGAGGGTTAGTAGTTAAGCTAACTTGCGAGCCCACACTAGGGGTGAGAGTTAGTAAGATAATCCGCGAGTCCACATTAGGGACGAGGGTTAGTAGTTAAGCTAACTTGCGAGCCCACACCAGGGGCGAGAGTTAGTAAGCTAATCTGCGAGTCCACACCAGGGACGAGGGTTGGTAGTTATATGTCTACACCTGCGAGTCCACATAAGGGACGAGGGTGATGCTAGCCTGCGAGTCCACACCATGGACGAGGGTTAGTAGTATATGGTTCACACCTGCGGGTCTACACTAGAGACGAGGGTGATGCTAGCTTGCGAGTCCACGCTAGGGGCGAGGGCTAGTAGTTGTTCAAACCCGCGAGTTCACATTAGGGACGAGGGTTTGAGTATTCGATTGGTTGTCCATTGACATCGTGATATCGTGTTCTCTTATTTTCTCCAGCAGTTCGTTTAGGCGTAGTGGTTCTTCCAGTTGTGTATAGTCGTGTTTTCGTGCTGATTGGTCTTTTTCCATTATTTCCTGTATTTTCTTTATTGTATGATAAACTGCTAGATATGCATGTTTTATGTATCTTGCTATGTCCCCTGAGGACCTGATGATCTCTTCAGGTTAGTTATTGCATGGAGTTAGTTAGCAGCTCTGGATGGCAGACGTGATGATACGCTTGCGGGATTCAGGTATCATTATTGTATTTATTATCCTCTCGTGCTTTTCTTCATTATCATGAGATATCTTGTTTCTTGATTCAGTTTAGACTCTTGTTATTTTTCTTGGAGTCTAATCGAACAATATGCTAATGGGCTGCAGACCATGACCCATACTTGTTCATTCTTGTTTTATATGATTCATGTGGATTGAGATATAGTTTAGATTAGGCACGATACCCATGACCTTGACAGCTTATACGTACTCGAGTCGGGCTGGAGTCCGCTCGATACGTAGCTGGCTTGCTCACGAGCTCGCGTCCGAAAAGCGGGTGCGGGTCGTGACAGCGAGGTCGGTGAGGGGGGAGCAAGGTCGGGGAGGTCGGGGACGGAGGCGGCGAGGTCAGGGAGGGTGGGCGGCGCTAGGGTCCGGCGAAGGGGGGCGACGGAGGCACGCCAACGGCGGGAGTGGGCAGACACTGAAAATATAGGGGGATACGGGAAAGAAGACAGGGGTATTTTGGTCAAAAAAATGGTCAAAGGGGTTGACCGTAAGTTGGAGACGGAAACCGTCAAAAGTGGGGGGTACCTTACATTGTTGTAAACTTGTGGGGTGCACTGTAAATATGGTAAACAAAAGTGGGGTGTCACTCAAAATTTCTCAATAATTAATCAATCTACTTGAAGCTTGACAGACTAAGTTGTCAAGACAACATTTTATTCTTATGTAAAAGTGCATGCAATTTTCATCTAGGTTAAATATAACCATACACTTGAGGGGAAGTAACCATGGAAGAGTGCTGTTCATGATTAGCGTGCCTGGATGCAACCAGTTCTAAAAAAATATGTGAACTTTTTTGCTAAGGAAGAAAGAGAAATGTGTAATAATGTCGATTTCGTCCAATATTTGAGCAAACAGGCATGTTTGAACAGGTCAGGCTCAAAAGTCTACTAGTGGTTGTAAAACCAAATTTTGAACCTCAATATTAAAGCTAGATTGTAAAACCATAGCATGTGTTTTTGAAATCCAGATTGACCGATGGTTTCATCAACCAAATAGTGAAACTTTTGGGAATTAGGAGCATATTCTCTTACCTTTTTGGTTTGGAAAATTACAGGAAACCCCTTGACATTTCTGAGCAAATGGAAACCATAAACAGTTATTACCGATGTTAGATTTTCTAGTCTATTGAAAGACATTGCCCTTAAGTTAGGGGTGTTTGTTGTAACTCAACCTGAGGAATCTTCAGGAAATGGAAATGAAAATCTCGGTATCTGTAAAATTCTGTCTTTTGAGAGACACAGAGATGATAATATTGGTATCCAGTAACATGGTTTTACTTGTTGAGAACTAATAAGGGACTTAGTCCCACATTGAAAAAATGTAGTATGAAGAGGAGCTAGACTCCCTATAAGTAGTGGAGTACCCAATCAATAAAACAACACAACAATTATTCTCTACATGGTATCAGAGCCATAATCACAAAATTTTTCCCACCCCTTCCCCAACCCGGCAACCCCCCTGCCGCCGAACCCCCCTACTGGCAGTTCCCCCCCGCTCCCTCCCTCCGACGCCCCCCCGACGCCCTCCCTGCCCCGTACGATGCCCCCTTGCTGCCGCCGACGACCCCCCTGCTGCCCCGACTCCCCCCTGCTGCCGCCGACGAACCCCCCCTGCATCGCCCCCTCTTCCGACCCCAACTGCTACCGACCCCCCTTTTTTCAAAACAAGAAAAAAAAATCCTAATTTGCGAGAGAGATTATGTGGACGGTTATTCGAAGACGGATGGACGTCAAATGCTTTATTTGTACCATCTGTTCCTAGATTATGCCCTCCGGAATTACAAAATACTTTTTTTGTTTTTTTGTTTTTTCGTTCTCGATCTGCAAATTAGGATCTACATGCGCGCGCCAGTATTGGCCACGTTAACAGCGCATTCGTAAGATCTCTGTTGAAGACTTTACATAAAGACGACGACGACGAAGCCGACGAATCACAGTTGAAGACGCCCTGGATTCGATCAGTGGTAAACTGACAGCAGAAGAGATGAAGGCCTTGGTTGATTATATTTAATCAAAGAGATTAACCGAGGCAACCCCACGTGTGATCCATACTGATGTGGATCCGTCACCCTACAAAATGGGGAAGCTGGACAAGCTGGAGACGAAGTTGGAAGGAACGTCCAACTACTTGAAATAGTCACGGCAGGCAATGCAGACGCTGAAGGGACGAGACTTGGTTGGCTACGTCAATGGCCAAACCAAGGCACCGGATGATCCCTCCTCAAAGGAGTTTGCTATTTGGAAAATTGTCAACAATGTTGTGGCTGGATGGTTGACAACCTCCTTGACCGACCAGGTGTCGGGCAATGTAGAGGCGATGGAGGCTGCTGCTGATATATGACAGACTTTGAAGGATATGTACTCAGGCTCAAGCAATCCTATGCGGATCTTCCAACTGCAGGATGAACTTGATAGGGTGGCCCAGGACGACCATACCATCTCTGAGTATGCAGCACTGTTGAAGAAGTACTGGTCTGATCTAGATCACTATGATCCTCTTGGATGGAAGATGCACAAGTCGAACCAGCATTTGCGAAACATTTCTAAAAGTTCTTGGATTATATTTCGCGACAACGGATGATGAAGTTCTTGAAGGGTCTTAACCCTGTGTTTGAGCATAGAAGGAATGTACTCCTAGCACAGCCCATGCTTCCAACCTTAGAAGAAGCCATAGCTGCCATGGCACAAAAAGAGGCTCGATTGAAGTTGATGCCCAACAAGGGCTATTTCCAGAGGAGCAAGCCGCTGTTGACAAGTCTGCCCTTGCTGCATTCAATCAGCCTCCCTCTGTGGCCGGTGTTTGCCACAACTGTGGTGACTCAGGACATTATATCAGATTTTGTCCAAAATCCCTACAAAGTCAGTCGAGTGATCGTGGACGGGGCCGCGGAGGACGTCGCGGTGGTAGAGACGGTTATGCTGGTAGAAGGGAAAATTATTCTGGAGGACACAAAGCTAATCTGGCGGAGAAAGGGGGAGAAAATCATCTGGCTGAGTTAACCCCTCTTGAGAAGGAGTTCCTCGCGAGGTTACGCAACACGAAGCTGGGTTCGGACGGCAGTCATGGGGCGTCATCTACCTCGGGGGATCACATCACTTGCTTTACCCAAACTAGTACAGGTATTCCTGCGCGTGCTCTTGCAGCAGCTGTCCACCAACCAGGTTGGATTATGGACTCTGGGGTATCTCGCCATGTCACGGGGTCCCACGGTGAGTTCCAGGACTATACTCACCTACCGACGCCGGAGAGCATTCAGACTGCTGATGGTAACTCCAGCCCTGTCATGGGTAAAGGCACTGTCGCATGCACCCCTTCTCTCATTCTCACCAATGTCTTACATGTTCCGTCTTTTCCTGTCAATCTTCTTTCTATTTGTGCCATTATTCTTGATCTTAACTGTACTATTTCCTTTGACATTCCTAGGTAACTTTTCAGGAGAAGGGGACAGGACGACTAGGGACTGGCATATGGCATAAGGGACTGTGGTACTTGGATATGACTGGACTGGACAAAGTATTGGCATCTCTGGTAGCAGATACACCACCAGAAGATTCACGGCACAGTGTAGAAGATGAATTGCTACTCCACCACCAGCGTGTCGGTCATTCTTTTTTTAAAATTATTAGTCGAATGTATCCGTCCTTATACCAAAGGGCTAATAAAGAGAAGTTATTTTGTAATGCATGTGAGTTGGGTAAACATACCAGAAGCACGTATGTGAGTTCAGGAAGTAGAAGTTCAGCTGCATTTGATATGATACATTCGGACGTATGGGACCCTTGTCCTACAACCGGTATTAACGATTTTCGATGGTTCGTCACTTTTATTGATTGTTATACTCGCGTGACATGGGTCTACCTTATGAAGAATAAAAGTGATATCTTTGAGGCGTTTCGAGACTTTCATCGCCGGGTAGAAACACAATATGGCACTAAAATTAAGTGCTTACGGTCTGACAATGGGACGGAGTATACAAATAAGAAGGTTGCTGAGTATTTATCCACTCATGGAATACTACACCAAACTTCATGTGCCTATACCCCGGCACAAAATGGTATGGCCGAACGGAAGAACAGACACCTACTGGAGGTCGCACGGACGATGATGCTGGCTATGAATGTCCCGAAACACTTATGGGGGCAGGCGGTGTTAACGGCCTCTTATCTCATCAACAGATTGCCATCTCAGGTATTGGACTGGAAGACACCGTTGGAGATGCTTACTGGTGCAACCACGTACACTGTTCCACCGAAAGTATTTGGGTGTGTATGTTTTGTCCAAAATAATAGGCCAGGAGTTGGTAAACTGGATCCTAGAGCGGTTAAATGTGTCTTTGTCGGGTACACGGCAGCTCAGAAGGGATACGCATGTTGGAGCCCAGTTGAGCGGAAGATGTTTGTAAGCATGGACGTTATATTCATAGAACTGGAACCATATTATGGTTCAGATGACGGTTCAGCGTTTGGTGACACACCTAACACAGAGGGTGTTAGATGTGAGGAGGAGAAAATAAGCCCATCTGTGGTGGTCGGATCGGTCCCATGTCCGATCATGGAAAACTGGACGAAATGGGGAGAAAGCAGTGACTCCGATACAGAAGATGAAGAAGATATATATGTTAAACAGGGGAGGCAGCAGACAATGGAAAAGGAGCTCCGAGTCTACAGAAGGAGACAGCAGAAGTCCAGTACTGTGCCTGTATTGGCAGGTAGCAAAGAAAGATCCAAGGTGGAAAGCTGCAATGATGGAAAAACTTTAGGCACTGGAGAAAAATAAGATGTGTCCATTACCCAAAGGGAAGAAAACTGTGGGATGTAAATGGGTGTACACAGTAAAGGAGACGTCAGAAGGAAAAGTGGAACGATACAAGGCAAGGTTGTTGCAAAAGGATACACACAATCATATGGCATCGACTATGATGAGACGTTTGCTCCAGTAGCGAAAATGAGTACCGTAAGAACTCTGGTCTCCATTGCAGCAAACTATGGATGGAAGCTATACCAGTTAGATATAAAGAATGCCTTTCTCCATGGGGACCTACAAGAAGAAGTGTACATGGAACTCCCGCCAGGGTGCTTCGCTGTAGTGTCCCGTCCCGTAAAGTCAATCGGAGGAATCGAAACGTCGATGGCGTTGGAACTTAGCCTTGCAACGGCTGCCCGAAGGCTCGCTCGTCCGAGGTGACTCCTCGCACATATGGGGTAGTTTCGGTGAACTTGCCTCATCGTAGCCTTCACATAATAACTCGCAATGTTTTCAACTTGCACAAGTAGGCTAATATAAAAGCTACGAACACACATAGCTAAGGGAATAATCCCGACCCGTCGGAATGTCTTAGAACATGGAAAATGGTCCCACGGTCTTCATAGAAGTTGGCTCAGCGTGCTTTCAAATGACACTCGATCCTTCGATCCCGTGGCTTGGAAGAAGGACGTTGGCTTAAGTTGTTAAGTTGCCCCGACACTTGAAATAGCCTAAGTCATAGGCGACGCCCGCATGAATGCTAATAAAGCATGCACGGTCCTGTCCCGTAAGGCTTGGCATAGCCTTCGCACGTCCCGCAAGGCTTGGCATAGCCTTTGCATGTCTCGCAAAGTTAAGTCGTCTTGTACGGCTCGTTGGCTAAGTCTAGGCACGAACTTGGTTGTTTAAGTTGACCCGTGCATAGCACGTTCCTCTCGATGCGGAGCTCGGTGTAGCCTTTGCTCGTCGAGTCGTTGCCCGAATAAGACAGACAAGTGTTGCTTTGGGCTATCAAAGCCATTTCTAGCACTGTCCTGCTCTATCTGCGGTTGTCAAGTCGCATAGACCCTTGAGAACAAGGCTCATCGTGTAAAGTATATGACTTGAGCGTTAGCATCGCCTAGAGAACCGGGTCTGTCTAAGGCACGAGCTACGGTCGGTTTAGTAAAAAGCTTGCTACGAACAAAGGAAGTCCACGCGATTGGTTGTCGCCGAGATCGGTCCCGCTACTTGGGAGTCTCGCTAAGTCTTGATATGTCCCGCACACGAGATCGGTCCCGCGACTTGGGAGTCTCGCTAAGTCTTGATATGTCCCGCACACGAGATCGGTCCCGTGGCTTGGAAGTCTCACTAAGTCTTGATATGTCCCGCACACGAGATCGGTCCTGCGGCTTGGGAGTCTCGTTAAGTCTCGAGAGAGTTAAAGGAAAGCATGGTCATGTTAAGGAAGGATTTGATAGATCGAGTTGAGTATGCATGGTCATTGGATAACTTGTCGACAAGGTGTAGTATTCTCGAATGATTGCCGGGGCGCCGGGATCATTCGGCCCGGGGGAAGCGAGTTGCGGCTCAAAGTAGGATGCTGGATAACCGCATGGGAGACTTCGACGCCTCTAGGCTAGCTACCCGTGTAGGGACGAGCTGATATCCCACGAGCCATGTCCAAGATAGCTTGACATTGCTAGTGACCACTCATGTAGATGTGTCGGCAATAGCGGCACACCGCGTGTATGCCTTTGGATTGGGTTTAGAACTGGAATCATGTCTAGTCGGTAACACAATGTCTGGGCCTAAGATTGGGCTGCAGCATAGGCACCGTGCTTAGCATAATACTTGGCGTCGGGATGTCCATGAGATCGATACTAGGTTTGGAAAGTCTTGTCTAAGTTGGTTCATGAGTCGAATAGAAAGACCGCTAGGCGGTAGCATGGATAAAGTCTTGATAAGTTGCGAGGCGCGGCCTCAATCTTGAAGCATATACAAGTCTAAGCAAGGTCTTAAGGCACAAATTAAGTCTAGCGGCACGACCTGTATGAGTCGTCCCCTTGACGTCGTTGGCACGAGAATAGTCTTGAGACACTTGAGTTCAAGTAAAGGTCTTGGCACGGCCGAGTCCATGTAAGTTGCTTCTCGGCGTAGCACCGTCTCGAATATGTCTAAGTCACGAATAGATTATGGCACGACCCTGTCGTCCTGAGTTTAATTTGGGTCAAGTACATGCACGATGAGGCACTGCCTCGATCGAAACACACGTTGGAATTATAGCACGAACATGTCTTGGCACCTCGGTTTGGTCGGACGTCCTCGTCCTAAAATGAATCCTAAGGCAAGACTAGAAAGACAATCGAAAGGATTTAAACTGCACAAAGTAAATGAACGTGTCGGTTTTGTATGGATGGGCGAGGAGCTCACTCCACCAGTACAGTTGAGTACTGACACCCACACAGTGTTCATGTGCAGGCACAGGTAGAAGCTCGTGGCACGGAGCTTGCTTGGATGCGTCGAGGCACGGAGTTCCTTGGCGATTCGAAGCGTGCGGCCGCATGGATTGAAGACTTATACAGGACATAATATATGGACATCGCCTTTCGAAGCTTCCGCTGGCTCAAGCATTGTAATCGAGAGATGAGAGAGAGCAGAGTGACTTGTAAATGAGAGCAAAGTGAGCACGAGAGACTTGTAATTTGGCCTTGCGCCCACAAATGTAATCTTGTATTCAATTTCAATAAAGAGCTTCTTTTGAATGACTTGGGTTCATGGGTGTTTGTTCTAAATTTTCGCTGCATGATTCAATATTTCTGCTTGGGACTTCTGTGCGACGACCCCATCGCCGCCGATGTAATCGGCCGTTATGAAACTGCCTTGCACGAGCGTAATCTAGCCTCGTGCGACATCACGCCTTAGCGATGACGATCGCTCTTACGGGAGCGGAACGTGACATAATGGTATCAGAGTACGGCTTTACGTCCTTGGACTTCACGTCGAATTTTTTAATTTTGAAAGCTCGTCGTTGGAAAATAAGTGTACGCTCTCTCTCGAATGTCCCTCGGCATGTCCATACAATAAGTCTAAATATTTTCAAAAGCTCGTACAAGCGTTCAACCAAACGCATTGGTAGGCTATCGCCGAATGCATCTGTAGGCCTTTGTGCCGAACGATGTTATACATGACTCGATAGAGAATACATGCCAAGTTAGCAAGTCGCGTGCGTGCCTAACTAGTCTTACGTTGACCCTAGCAAGTGAGCGTGCAAACTCGGAATATAGTCCGCACGGGATAGCTATGCACACGGCCTTTTGGCTAAGTTGTGTTTCGCGTTGCGCACCTCGACTTATTGGTGCAAACGAATTGCGAGTGATATCAAGTATCGCTCGGTCGAGAATGGAAATACACTTAGAGTATGTATCGATAGGAACGCTATCGAACTAACGCTTAGGCGTACACAAAAGATTGATTTGGATTTTGAGGATTAGTGCGAACAACTTAGTACGTCGATACGACGTAAGCGATTACGCTAGGGATTCGTCGAACGAATTCGAAGGATGTATTAGCGAATGATACGAACGTGATTGAGGACTAGATCGGATGGCTCGAATCCGGGTGGTGTATGGTTTGTCTTGGAAATCATTTGAGCAAATATTGAGGATTACGAGTATATCGACGAGGCGATGCGATCGCACAAAGCCTTAGAACGCGTCACGCTTAGTTGGTCGTGACTTCGAATGTCCCGAACGAGCATCTCATTCGAACAACTTGTGAATAGGCGACGCAAGTTAGAAAATGATATCGAATCATGCTCGGAACGATGAATGAAAATGAATGGTCTTGATCGAGGAAACTTAAAGGATAGTGCATACGATTTCGAATTGATTCAAATGAAATATGACTTGAGTTTTGAACAACGACCTTGAAATGAGCTTGAGGAATAGCGATCGAACTTGATCTTGAATATCGAGAAAATTGTGGGATATCCAACTCGGACAACAGCATCAACGCACGACTCGAAATTGGTTGCAAGGAAGATCGTCAGGTTACGCATATCGTCGATGGTATTGAGGCGTATCAAAGATCGATATGCGAAAACTCGGGGTTACTCGGACTCGGTGAATGACGATCGTACAAATGTCATTGTTTCGATGGATGCTATACTCGGGATATTGAAATGTGTCGAGGAAAAGATAAACTTGGCTCGAGTATTTTCTAGTTGAATGAATGACGGTCGGACTATCAAACTTGGATTGGATAAAATGATATGTTTGGATTTGTTTCGTCGATAACCACAACGTTGACGTTCCTGTCTTATGCGAGCGCAACTCTAGCCTCGTACATGCGTCACGTCGATTAGGGCGATTACTCCGTGTGAGCGCTGGTATGGTGATTCATACAGCGGGGGTGATTGAACTAGCATGGCGTGGCAACTTGTGTGCTTCGACTTGTGGTTTGACGCGAAGGTGAACTCGAGAACGACTCAGCGTACTTGATGATCGAATTTGAGGATTGCGTAGGTCCAATCCGCGTATCGAGAATGAATTAGTCTGGACTCAAACAAGAGTTACGCCCCGATGAGAATGATTATTCCACGGGAGCGTTGCATGGTGATTCATGAACCGTCGTGGGTAATCGGACTCGCGTGAGATTGGGGCGCAACGTATTGTCGAGCTAGATGACCTCGTGATCGAATACATGAATTGGTTAGAACTGATGATTTGAATGGATTCGAATACGCGTAACGAATGCATTGATGCGAATAGGTGATCATGCTCGATGTTTAGAAATCTGAGTGACGCGAGCTTGGATAGAAAATTTTGTACTACCGACTTTGGTTTGACCCAATGATTGGGGTCAATGTTGGCATTATTGTTGGGGAACTATGATTCTAATCCTGACATTGACTTAGCCTTGAGAATTGGCTTAGCGGTTAGGCGAGACGCCCTGTTTCAAGTGTTAGCAATCAAAAGATTGATCTTGAGGATTGGCATGGATGGATAGCGTGAATCACGAATAGGAAACCCTGTTCACGAGACTCGGCTGACATGCATATATTTCAGGGACGCCTGAGTATGCGACTCGAGTGAGAAAGACAAATTCTCTATCATGCGGCTTGGTGAATGCATGTATTCTGGGGACGCCTGAAATGCGTGCACGACCCAACCAAGCGATACGTTGAATTCAAATGAGACTTGCAGAATGGAAGAGTGTCGAGAACTTGAAATCGTGTTAAGGGAAAGAATAATAATAGTGCGAGCGTGGCTCGGACTCAAGGAAACGCGTGGGCGTATCTCGCTCGACTGTTATAGTCCCGTGTCTAGGCTCGATTAAGTCTTGGCCATAGAAATGGTAGGATGGCTTGCCTTCAGGAAAGTCTCAAGGACGAGACTTATTCTGAGTGGTGTATGATGTAGTGCCCCGTCCCGCAAAGTCAATCGGAGGAATCGAAACGCCGACGGCGTTGGAACTTAGCCTTGTAACGGCTGCCCGAAGGCTCGCTCGTCCGAGGCGACTCCTCGCACAGGTGGGGTAGTTTCGGTGAACTTGCCTCATCGTAGCCTTCACATAATAACTCGCAATGTTTTCAACTTGCACAAGTAGGCTAATATAAAAGCTACGAACGCACATAGCTAAGGAAATAATCCCGACCCATCGGAATGTCTTAGAACATAGAAAATGGTCCCACGGTCTTCATAGAAGTCGGCTCAGCGTGCTTTCAAATGACACTCGATCCTTCGATCCCGTGGCTTGGGAGAAGGACGTTGGCTTAAGTTATTAAGTTGCCCCGACACTTGAAATAGCCTAAGTCATAGGCGTCACCTGCATGAATGCTAATAAAGCATGCACGGTCCTGTCCCGCAAGGCTTGGCATAGCCTTCGGACGTCCCGCAAGGCTTGGCATAGCCTTCGCACGTCCCGCAAAGTTAAGTCGTCTTGTACGGCTCGTTGGCTAAGTCTAGGCACGAACTTGGTTGTTCAAGTTGACCCCGTGCATAGCACGTTCCTCTCGACGCGGAGCTCGGCATAGCCTTTGCTCGTCGAGTCGTTGCCCGAATAAGACAGACAAGTGTTGCGTTGGGCTATCAAAGCCATTTCTAGCACTGTCTCGCTCTATCTGCGGTTGTCAAGTCGCGTAGACCCTTGAGAACAAGGCTCATCGTGTAAAGTATATGACTTGAGCATTAGCGTCGCCTAGAGAACCGGGTCTGTCTAAGGCACGAGCTACGGTCGGTTTAGTGAAAAGCTTGCCACGAACAAAGAAAGTCCACACGACTGGTTGTCGCCGAGATCGGTCCTGCTACTTGGGAGTCTCGCTAAGTCTTGATATGTCCCGTACACGAGATCTGTCCCGCGGCTTGGGAGTCTCGCTAAGTCTTGATATGTCCCGCACACGAGATCGGTCCCGCGGCTTGGGAGTCTCACTAAGTCTTGATATTTCCCGCACACGAGATCGGTCTCGCGGCTTGGGAGTCTCGTTAAGTCTCGAGAGAGTTAAAGGAAAGCATGGTCATGTTAAGAAAGGATTTGATAGATCGAGTTGAGTATGCATGGTCATTGGACAACTTGTCGACAAGGTGTAGTCTTCTCGAATGATTACCGGGGTACCAGGATCATTCGGCCCGGGGGAAGCGAGTTGCGGCTCAAAGTAGGATGCTGGATAACCGCATGGGAGACTTCGGCACCTCCGGGCTAGCTACCCGTGTAGGGACGAGCCGATATCCCATGAGCCATGTCCAAGATAGCTTGACATTGCTAGTGGCCACTCATGTAGATGTGTCGGCAATAGTCGCACACCGCGTGTATGCCTTTGGATTGGGTTTAGAACTGGAATCATGTCTAGTCGGTAACACAATATTTGGGCCTAAGATTGGGCTGCAGCATAGGCACCGTGCTTAGCATGATACTTGGCGTCGTGATGTCCATGAGATCGATACTAGGTTTGGAAAGTCTTGTCTAAGTTGGTTCATGAGTCGAATAGAAAGACCGCTAGGCGGTAGCATGGATAAAGTCTTGATAAGTTGCGAGGCGCGGCCTCAATCTTGAAGCATATACAAGTCTAAGCAAGGTCTTAAGGCACAAATCAAGTCTAGCGGCACGACCTGCACGAGTCGTCCCCTTGACGTCGTTGGAACGAGAATAGTCTTGAGGCACTTGAGTTCAAGTAAAGGTCTTGGCACGGTCGAGTCCATGTAATTTGTTTCTCGGCGTAGCACCGTCTCGAATATGTCTAAGTCGCTAATAGATTATGGCACGACCCTGTCGTCCCGAGTTCAAGTTGGGTCAAGTACATGCACGATGAGGCACTGCCACGATCGAAACATACGTTAGAATTATAGCATGAACATGTCTTGGCACCTCGGTTTGGTCGGACGTCCTCGTCCTAAAATGAATCCTAAGGCAAGACTAGAAAGACAATCGAAAGGATTTAAACTGCACAAAGTAAATGAACGTGTCGGTTTTGTATGGGTGGGCGAGGAGCTCACTCTACCAGTACAGTTGAGTACTGACACCCACACAGTGTTCATGTGCAGGCACAGGTAGAAGCTCGTGGCGCGGAGCTCGCTTGGATGCGTCGAGGCACGGAGTTCCTTGGCGATTCGAAGCGTGCGGCCGCGTGGATTGAAGACTTATACATGACATAATGTATGGACATCGCCTTCCGAAGCTTCCGCTGGCTCAAGCATTGTAATCGAGAGATGAGAGAGAGCAGAGTGACTTGTAAATGAGAGCAAAGTGAGCACGAGAGACTTGTAATTTGGCCTTGCGCCCACAAATGTAATCTTGTATTCAATATCAATAAAGAGCTTCTTTTGAATGACTTGTGTTCATGGGTGTTTGTTCTAAATTTCGCTGCATGATTCAATATTTCTGCTTGGGACTTCTGTGCGACGACCCCGTCGCCGCCGATGTAATCGACCGTTATAAAACTGCCTTGCACGAGCGCAATCTAGCATCGTGCGGCATTATGCCTTAGCGAGGACGGTCGCTCCTACGGGAGCGGGGCGTGACATTCGCTACAGAATCAGACGGAGATACATCACATAGAAAAGTGTGCAAACTAAAAAAGTCGCTATATGGACTCAAGCAATCTCCTCGAGCCTGGTTTGACAGATTCAGAAAGGCTGTTACAGGCATGGAATACCATCAAGCAAATGCAGATCATACGGTCTTTCTTCAGCATACAAGAGGCCACATCACTATACTTGCTGTATACGTGGATGATATAGTAATCACAGGTAATGATGAAGTCGAGATCGCTAAGCTGAAGTCAAAACTCGCGAAGGAGTTTGAGGTAAAGGATTTAGGAGCGATGAGGTACTTTCTCGGTATCGAGGTGTGTGAAGGCGAATAAGGAATTGTTCTTTCACAGAGAAAATACGCACTAGATCTTCTGAAGGAGACAGGGATGCTGGGATGCAAAGCAACAGTCACTCGAATTGACCATAAGTGCAAGTTGGGAGCAGAAAAAGGAGAGCCAGTTGATCGTGAAAGATATCAACGACTTGTAGGGAGATTGATTTATTTGGGGCACACTCGCCTTGATATCTCGTTTACGGTGAGTGTAGTAAGTCGCTACATGCATGATCCAAGAACGGGTCATATAGATGCAGTGTTTCAGATCTTGAGATATCTGAAAGGGACGTCGGGAAAAGGGCTATGGTTCTAGAAGAATGGATGTATAGAAGTTGAGGGATACTGCGATGCAGACTAGACGAGCTGTATAGACGATAGAAGGTCTACCACAGGATATTATGTCTTTGTAGGAGGAAACTTAGTCTCATGGAGAAGCAAAAAACAGTCAGTAGTAGAACAGTCTACAGCTGAAGCAGAATACAGAGCTATGGCTTTAGGAGTATCGGAGTTGTTGTGGGTGAAAGCATTGCTGACAGAGTTGAAGCTGGACAAGGGAGCACCGTTACGTCTTCTGAGCGATAGTCAAGCTGCAATAAGTATAGCTAACAATCCAGTTCAGCACGACAGAACGAAGCACATCGAGATCGATCAATTCTTCATCAAAGAGAAGCTGGAACAAGGGATACTGAAGATTGATCATGTTCGCTCAGAAGAACAAGTGGCAGACTGTCTGACTAAAGGTCTTAGTTCATTAAGTCCGTCGAAGCTATGTAACAAGATGGGAATGATTAATATCTATCGCCCATCTTGAGGGGGAGTGTTGAAAACTAATAAGGAACTTAGTCCCATATTGAAAAAATGTAGTATGAAGAGGAGCTAGACTCCCTATACGTAGTGGAGTGGCCAATCAATAAAACAATACAACAATTATTCTCTATATGTTGAGAACTAATAAGGGATTTAGTCCCACATTGGAAAATGTAGTATGAAGAGGAGCTAGACTCCCTATAAGTAGTGGAGTAGCTAATTCGTAAAATATACAATAATTATTCTCTACATGGTATCAGAGCCATAACCACAAAAAAAAAATTTCCACCCCTTCCCCAACCCGGCAAACCCTCTCCTGCCGCCGATGCCCCCCTCCCTGCCCCCCCACCGACGCCCCTCTTGCTGCCGCTCCCCCCTGCTGCCCCGACGCCCCCCCCGGCGACCCCCTGCTGCCGACAACCCCCCCTCCCTGCCCCCCTCCCCCCGACGCCCCCCCTGCTGCCTCCGACGCACCCTCTTCCGACCCAACTGCTGTCACCCCCCTTTTTTTGAGAGAAAAAAACCCTAATTTGCGTGACTGATTATGTGGCGGTTATTCGAAGACGGATGGACGTCAAATGCTTTATTTGCACCATCTGTTCCTAGATTACGCCCTCCGAAATTACAAAATGCTTTTTTGTTTTTCCGTTCTCGATCTGCAAATTAGGATCTATATGCGCGCGCCGGTGTTGGCCACGTTAACCGCACATTCGTAAGGTCTCTGTTAAAGACTTTACATAAAGACGACACGACGAAGCCAACGAAGAAGACGACGACGACGAAGCCGACGAAGATGACGACAACGATGAAGCCGACGAAGACGACGAATCATAGTTGAAGACGCCATGGATTCGATCAGTAGTAAACTGACTACAAAAGAGATGAAGGCCTTGGTTGATGATATTTTATCAAAAAGATTAACCGAGGCAACCCCACGTGTGATCCATACTGATGTGGATCCGTCACCCTACAAAATGGAGAAGCTGGACAAGCTGGAGACGAAGTTGGAGGGAACGTCCAACTACTTGAAATGGTCACGGCAGGCCATGCGGACGCTGAAGGGACGAGGCTTGGTTGGCTACGTCAATGGCCAAACCAAGGCACCAGATGATCCCTCCTCAAAGGAGTTTGCTATTTGGGAAATTGTCAACAATGTTATGGCTGGATGGTTGACAGCCTCCTTGACCGACCAGGTGTCGGGCAATATCGAGGCGATGGAGGCTGCTGCTGATATATGGCAGACTTTGAAGGATATATACTCAGGCTCAGGCAATCCCATACGGATCTTCCAATTGCAGGATGAACTTGATAGGGTGGCCCAGGACGACCGTACCATCTCTGAGTATGCAGCACTGTTGAAGAAGTACTGGTCTGATCTGGATCACTATGGTCCTCTTGGGATGGAAGATGCACAAGTCGAACCAGCATTTGCGAAACATTTTCAAAAGTTCTTGGATTATATTTTGCGACAACGGATGATGAAGTTCTTGAAGGGTCTTAACCCTGTGTTTGAGCATAGAAGGAATATCCTCCTCGCACAGCCCATGCTTCCAACCTTAGAAGAAGCCATAGCTGCCATGGCACAAGAAGAGGCTCGATTGAAGTTGATACCCAATAAGGGCTATTTCCAGGAGAGCAAGCCGTTGTTGACAAGTCTGCCCTTGTCGCCTTCAATCAGCCTCCCTCTGTGGCCGGTGTTTGCCACAACTGTGGTGACTTGGGACATTACATCAGATTTTGTCCAAAACCCCTACAAAGTCCGTCGAGTGATCGTGGACGGGGCCGCGGAGGACGTCGAGGTGGTAGAGGCGGTTATGCTGGTAGAAGGGGAAATTATTCTAGAGGGCACAAAGCTAATCTGGCGGAGGAAGGGGGAGAAAATCACCTGGCTGAGTTAACCCCTCTTGAGAAGGAATTTATCGTGAAGTTACGCAGAACGAAGCTGGGTTCGGACGGCAGTCATGGGGTGTCATCTACCTCGGGGGATCACATCACTTGCTTTGCCCAAACCAGCATAGGTATTCCTGCACGTGCTCTTGCAGCAGCTGTCCACCAACTAGGATGGATTATGGACTTTGGGGCATCTTGCCATGTCACGGGGTCCCGTGGTGAGTTCCAGGACTATTCTCACCTACCGACACCGGAGAGCATTCTGACTGCTGATGGTAACTCCAGCCCTGTCATGGGTAAAGGCACTGTCGCATGCACCCCTTCTCTGACTCTCACCAATGTCTTACATGCTCCATCTTTTCCTGTCAATCTTCTTTCTATTAGTGCCATTATTATTGATCTTAACTGTACTATTTCTTTTGACATTCCTACGGTGACTTTTCAGGAGAAGGGGACAGGACGACGACTAGGGACTGGCACATGGCATAAGGGGCTGTGGTACTTGGACAGGACTGGACTGGACAAAGCATTGGCATTTCTGGTAGCAAATACACCATCGGAAGATTCACGGCACAGTTTAGAAGATGAATTGCTACTCCACCACTTGCGTATCGGTCATTCTTCTGTTAAAATTATTAGTCACATGTATCCGTCCTTATACTAAAGGGCTAATAAAGAGAAGTTATTTTGTAATGCATGTGAGTTGGGTAAACATACCAGAAGCACGTATGTGAGTTCAGGAAGTAGAAGTTCAGCTGCATTTGATATGATACATTCGGACGTATGGGGCCCTTGTCCTACAACCGGTATTAACGATTTTTGATGGTTCGTCACTTTTATTGATTGTTATATTCGCGTGACATGGGTCTACCTTATGAAGAATAAAAATGATGTCTTTGAGGCATTTCAAGACGTTCATCGCCAGGTAGAAATACAATATGGCACTAAAATTAAGTGCTTACGGTCTGACAATGTGACGGAGTATATAAATAAGAAGGTTGCTGAGTATTTATCCACTCATAGAATACTACACCAAACTTCATGTGCCTATACATCGACACAAAATGACATGGCCAAACGGAAGAACAGACACCTGCTGGAGGTCGCACGGACGATGATGCTGGCTATGAATGTCCCAAAATACTTATGCGGGCAGGTGGTGTTAACGGCCTCTTATCTCATCAACAGAATGCCATCTCAGGTATTGGACTGGAAGACACCATTGGAGATGCTTACTGGTGCAACCACGTACACTGTTCTATCGAAAGTATTTGGGTGTGTATGTTTTGTCCAAGATAATAGACCAGGAGTTGACTAACTGGATCCTAGAGCGGTTAAATGTGTCTTTGTCGGATACACGGCAACTAAGAAGGGATACGCATGTTGGAGCCCAGTTGAGCGGAAGATGTTTGTAAGCATGGACGTTACATTCAGAGAACTGGAACCATATTATGGTTCGGATGACGGTTCAGCATTTGGTGACACACCTAACACAGAGGGTGTTAGATGTGAGGGGAAGAAAATAAGCCCATATGTGGTGGCCGGATCGGTCCCATGCCCGGTCGTGGAAAACTGAACGACAGGGGGAGAAAGCAGTGACTTCGATACAGAAGATGAAGAAGATACATATATTAAACATGGGGAGCAACAGACAATGGCAAAGGAGCTCCAAGTCTACAGAAGGAGACAGCAAAAGTCCATTATTGTGCCTGTACCGTGCCCTGTGCCTACTGTACCAAGTCCCTCGTCTACTCCTGCTCCAACTCTTGAAGATGTTGCCCCCGCACTGAATTAATCTGATTCTGATGCGGATCTCTCTGACTCTGATGGTATGATCTCTCCACCTCCTATTGCTCCCTTAAGGAGATCTTCTCGCATCAATGCGGGTAAGACTCCTAGTCGTTTTGATGATTATGAACATGATATTGCCAACTACCTGTCTTATTCTAGCATTTTTTCCAATTATCAAGCCTTCATTGCATCATTAGACTCTACTTCGTTGCCCAAAAGTTGGCAGGAAGCAAAGAGAGATCCAAGGTAGAAAACTGCAATGATGGAAGAACTTGGGACACTGGAGAAAAATAAGACGTGGGAGCTGGTTCCATTACCCAAAGGGAAGAAAACTGTGGGATGCAAATGGGTGTACACAATAAAGAAGACGTCAGAAGGAAAAGTGGAACGATACAAGGCAAGGTTGGTTGCAAAAGGTTACACACAATCATATGGTATCGACTATGATGAGACGTTTGCTCCAGTAGCGAAAATGAGCACCGTAAGAACTCTGGTCTCCATTGCAGCAAACTATGGGTGGAAGCTATACTAGTTAGATATGAAGAATGCCTTTCTCCATGGGGACCTACAAGAAGAAGTGTACATGAAACTCCCGTCAGGGTGCTACGCTACAGAATCAGACGGAGGGACATCGCATAGAAAAGTGTACAAACTAAAGAAGTCGCTATATGGACTCAAGCAATCTCCTCGAGCCTGGTTTGACAGATTCAGAAAGGCTGTTATAGGCGTGGAATACCATCAAGCAAATGCAGATCATACGGTCTTTCTTCAGCATACAAGAGGCCACATCACTATACTTGCTGTATACGTGGATGATATAGTAATCACAGGTAATGATGAAGTCGAGATCGCTAAGCTGAAGTCAAAACTCGCGAAGGAGTTTGAGGTGAAGGATTTAGGAGCGATGAGGTACTTTCTCGGTATCGAGGTGTGTGAAAGCGAATAAGGAATTGTTCTTTCACAGAGAAAATATGCACTAGATCTTCTGAAGGAGACAGGGATGTTGGGATGCAAAGCAACAGTCACTCGAATTGACCAGAAGTGCAAGTTGAAAGCAGAAGCAGGAGTGCCAGTTGATCGTGAAAGATATTAACGACTTGTAGGGAGATTGATTTATTTAGGGCACACTCGCCCTGATATCTCATTTACAGTGAGTGTAGTAAGTCGCTACATGCATGATCCAAGAACGGGTCATATGGATGCAGTATTTCAGATCTTGAGATATCTGAAAGGGACGTCGGAAAAAGGGCTATGGTTCAAGAAGAATGAATGTATAGAAGTTGAGGGATACTGCGATACAGACTGGGCGACCTGCATAGACGATAGAAGGTCTACCACGGGATATTGTGTCTTTGTAGGAGAAAACTTGGTCTCATGGAGAAGCAAGAAACAGTCAGTGGTAGCACGGTCTACAGCTGAAGCAGAATACAGAGCAATAGTTTTAGGAGTGTCGGAGTTGCTGTGGGTGAAAGCGTTGCTGACAGAGTTGAAGCTGGACAAGGGACCACCATTACGTCTTCTGATCGATAGTCAAGCTGCAATAAGTATAGCTAACAATCCAGTTCAGCACGACAGAACGAAGCACATCGAGATCGATCGATTCTTCATCAAAGAGAAGCTGGAACAAGGGATACTGAAGATTGATCATGTTCGCTCAGATGAACAAGTGACAGACTGTCTGACTAAGGGTCTTAGTTCATTAAGTCTGTCGAAGCTATGTAACAAGATAGGAATGATTAATATCTATCGCCCATCTTGAAGGGGAGTGTTGAGAACTAATAAGGGACTTAGTCCCACATTGGAAAAATGTAGTATAAAGAGGAGCTAGACTCCCTATAAGTAGTGGAGTACCCAATCAATAAAACAACACAACAATTATTCTCTACACTATAATAACTCGATCATTAAATACATCCTGGTACGCAATGCATATAGTTACATGTGCACAATTAAAGTAAATATATAATCTTGAAGAAGCAAAGGGAAAAAAAGGCTTAATTGCACTTTGCTACCCTCAACTATTCCGCTTTTTCAACTTGATATCCTAAACTTTTTTTTGTAACAAGTTGATACCCAAAAAAATTTTGAGACGAAAATACCCCTGCTCAAACCTTAAAATTACCCCCTCCCTCCAACCCCCTCCCCCACTCCGGCTACCTCCTCCCTCCCGCTCTGCCTCCCCTCCGGCCACCCCCCTCTCCCGCGTCCGGCCAACCCCCCTACCCCTACCGTCGTCGGCCGTCGCGGTAGTAGCAGCCGCCGCAGCAGTAGCCGCAGCCACCGCCGTGGCACCGAAAGCGGGAGGGGGGGGGGGTTGGCCGGACGTGGGAGAGGGGGGTGGCCGGAGGGGAGTGGAGCGGGAGAGTGGGGGTGGCCGGAGTGGGGATGGGGGGGAGGGGAGAAGGAAAGTGGGAAGGGATAAGGGCATTTTGGAGTTTTTTGAAAAATTAGGTATCAAGTTGAAAAAAAAATAATAGTTGAGGTATCAACTTGTTACAAAAAAAAGTTTATGGTATCAAGTTGAAAAAGCGGAATAGTTGAGGGTAGCAAAGTGCAATTAAGCCAAAAAAAAAGTCAAGACAAACAGAATTGTGAGAAATAACTCGAATATGATAAACTATTGCAAACTGAGTGTGCAATTCTATTTCCACTTCCAACAGATCATCCCCTCCTTCATTACCCCTCTTCCCTTCTATGTTGATTTTAAGACATGGATAGAGGTTGGTAAAAGACAATAAACTACTGCCATTAACTAAATCTGACACCAAATGTGCACTCAACAACAAGAAGAAAGATTTATCCCAAATTTTTAGGGTCGAATTTTAATCCTCTTCTTCCATTTCGCACTGTTAAGGGCCATTTCCTCTGTAACGCTCTTCTTTAAGACTTCCAACCATGTTCGTCTAGGCCTACTCCTCCTTACAGGAGCATCTATTGGTTGGTTGGTTTGCATTGACGTCCAAACCACCTAAGACTAGTGTCATAATTGCCTATTTTATATTAATGTATATAAATATATGTACTTAATTATATATTTATATCAGGTATCTATATCTATAGCTATAATATGTATATTATATATAATTATCTTTAGACATGCATTTAGTTGCAACTTTTGTTGCAGTATGACCTTTATGCAATTTTCGTTTTTGGTTGGGGCTATGTGCAAAACCCAACCCATGGGCTGAAGAAACCATGGTTTCTTAGGGGTGCAACTCGGGCGGGTTGGGTCGGACTTGAGGTCAACCCGAGCCCAACCAGATGAATCATAAGCTTAGCCCGAGCCCAAGCCCGACCCGACCTTGGGTTAAACATATGAGCCCAAGACCAAGATCGGAGGATACTCGGGTTGAACACGGGTTTGATCGAGTCCATCGAGTTTATCGGGCTCTAATATAATATTTGAAATAATTTTAAACAAAAGTAATATTAAACACATAATCAAATAGCAATCAAGTCTTGATCATTACAAAATATAAACTGAAATAAGATTTAGGATAAGGAGTTGAAAAGTTTGGGTGGAAAAATTTAGAATTTAAACCTTTCATTTAATATATATATATATATATATATATATATATATATATATATATATATATATATATATATAGAATAAGGGAGGTAGGGTGCCACCTCACGGGAGGGTGTCTACTTGTCACCCTCCCATGCTATCATCAAGCACATGGGTGCATGATGATAGCATGTGGGGGGTGACAAGTAGACACCCTCCATAGGGTGGCACCTCACCTCCCTCATCCTATATATATATATATATATATATATATATATATATATATATATATATATATATATATATATATATATATATAAGTCGGGTTTCGGGTTCCTCGGATAACCCGACACATGAATCCAAGCCCAACCCAATTTTTGATCTGGTTCAAATATTTTAACCCATATCCGAGCTCGAACCCGTGTATCTTCAACACTAACCCAACCCATTAACGGGTTTATCCGATCGGGCTCGGATTTAGCCCGCCCAAGTTGCACCCCTATGGCCTTTTCCTCCCCAAGTTTTCCTTGCATAACACTTGGCTTCTTCCATCTGCCACTTGTCCCCTCTCACCCAAGAACTGAAAACCCCATCCCTTGGAATTTCCTTTTAATTTTTTCCCATTCTTCATCTCACAAAAACCATTCCACCCTTTCCCTTTTCCTGGCCGCACGCCGCCCGTGCCTGCCGTCGCGTCCGCCGCCCGCCGCCCGCGACCATCTTCTCCAGCACCTCCTCCTCCTTCACTTCCACAAACCAAAGGTAATATTCCCCTTCTCTTCCCCCAACTCTTCTATATCAAATTTAGGTCAGATTCTAATATTCCAAATTATGGAATAGGGGAAGAATATAGGAGAAAATCAAGAATTTATTTGGATTTGGGGAAGAGATTCTAGTTTTGCTCAAAACCAAGGCAAGTCCTCCCCCTTTTTCCTCCTGGAAATTTTTATTTTGATATCCTACTCGTCATAAATCAATATTATTTAGTTTTATTTTCTGAAATTTATGAAATTCATGGCCAATCCAATTTTTATGAGGTCGTAATAATGATATGGACCAAAATTAGGAACACACCTTTGGACACAATTAATGCATGTATGCATGACTTGGACACGATATGAAATAAAGGACACAAGAAGTTAGTATAAGGATTCTATTTTGATTAGAGTTTGTTATGTATACCTAATTTGATTTTATGCTTTGCCATGTATATATATGAATACGTATAGTTAGCATTACTAATATATTAAATTGTGTCAGATAACCATGAATGTATATGCTCTCTAAATGAAAACATTTCTAAGTGAGTATAGTTATAGTTTTGACCTTATATGTCATAAAAATAGTAGCTTCTAGTACCACCTATTGGTTTATCATAAATTTCATAGCTTAGACTATGTGAAATATAAGAACACTAGTAAATTTTATAATATTTTGCATATATTGAATTCTGTCCAAAAATTGATATCTAGTAGATTGAGCACAATTTTTTACTACTAATAGCTAAAGTAAATAAATATGGATACCGGATATATAGGTGACTATAGCATCGGACTTTAAATTGATATAAACTATTTTGATCCTCAAGGATGGAATTTATGAATAGGATTTATAGTTGACATAACTAATCTAATAAGTATTATAAATCACCTAAACTTGAGCTTAAGGAAATAAACCATAGGGAATTAAGAGAAGGAATTTCTCAATCCACCAAATCTAGGTTGATTTTAGACCAAATTTTGGAAGTATAAATTTAGAGAACTTGTAGTTCTGTACGTATATATATAAATACCTCACCTTCTATTTAAATATCACAAGTTGTTGTAGAACAAAAGATTTTGGATTGCTGGTTTTACCTAGAACCATATTTTGCCATTTCTTTAGGAGTGTAATGACATTGGAATTTTCTTCTATAAGAATTGATATCTAGGTTATATCCTAGTGACCAATACCTTGCACATATAGTTTAATTTTCATATGAGGATTTAGAACATGGTTTGGGATATCATTATTTCTAACATGTTATGTTTCTTTGCCTTGGTATAGTGCTTGTAAATAGTAAGTACAACTTGCTAGCATTGCTAAGGTAAGAATAGCCTTGGTAAAGAATTCTTAACTTTAGATTTTAATTATATATATATATATATATATATATTATTGCGTGGTTTCGGTGTTGAGGGTTGCTCCACCTAAGGGGTCGGCGTACTCGGGATTTTTATATTTCATATTATTGTCTCTTGTGAAATTTTCGGAGTCAATAAATACAAAAGAGATTTTGCCGAAATTTTTGGAAATTCTAAGAGTTAGCCAAATTTTTCGCCGTTTAGAAATTGTGTTATTCTAATAAACCTAGAAATTTTCTCGAAAAATCCTTCTATAATTAAAATATAACTAGAAGGCGATTTAGAAAGAGTCTAGGACGCGTAGGACACGGACACGTGTTACGCAAACGCAACCTAAATCAAATTTCATATCTATGCTCTGTGCCATATTGTGAGGATATCATCCCAATTGACGACTCCATATTTATATGATTATCCTGGAATGATTGGATCCTGAGAATTATTTATACTTGATTCCTATGATATGTGCAAGATGCGCCTTAGCGTCTCAGCAAATATTAATTGCCTATTGGTAATAATAATGGTATACAGAGCAGAGTTAAATAAAGATAATAAAATACATTGATTGTAGATGCTAGTTAAAAAGCATTGGGCGGGGAAGAACAACATGAATACCACCTATGAACTTCCGCAATATAATAACAACAAAAGTTGATCAGTAGTTAGCTCTTTCGTAAGGCCTTACGAATTGAGTGTGTGAGACTTAGCTCACTATCCTTTTCCTACCTAACTCGATTAAAAGATCGATTAGGGTTGTAATAACTTCCTACCTAATTCGATTAAAAGATGGATTAGGGTAATTGATGCTCATTTTTCTCACGATGTGAGGACCAGAATCTAAGCACCGTGCCAACCCTGCCACAGCCCGATCCCTGGTCACGGAATTATTGTCGAAAAACTAGTATGTTGTGGTTATTCAAAAGTTGTTCTCCAAAAATTGCATTTGCATTATATAGGTAAATTGGTTGTGTTTGTAGTAGTGAATTAGGATTATAACACCTAGGATCTTACACTATCAAGACACCTATGTTTGGTTTTAGATAGAGTTTTAAGTCTAATTCATTTAAGTCTTTAAATTCTATTTCCATACTTATGATCCATATCTTTATATATTTTTTTCTTATCGCCCTTGACCGAGGACTTGTTGTCGTTCTGACGACCTAGTTTTGTTCACTAGGAGAAATGGATACTTCAGGCGAGATGCTCCAGTTATATGATATGGATAAGGTGGAGGACTAAGCCTCTAGTACTTTCAGAATTATGGGTGTTTTGCAGTAGGAGTTGAATATGTAAATCTTAAAAGAAAGTCTTTTGTAATATTTTGGATGATGCACAAACAGTGATTGTATAATTATGGTAACAAGAACAAGGTCCCGGCACCCTTATGATTATGTTGTTGTCGGATTTTGTGAAGTAGGTATAGACTATAGAGCAATAAAGCCTAAAATGTTCTCACTTAAAAAAAATGAAATATATAGTGCAAACTCATTACGCAATAAAGCCCTAATTTGCTACCAAAGTAATTGCAACGTTCATATTTTGACATAGTGATCATAATACTTTTAATCAAACTGATATAAAAATTTAATTTCCTTTAACTGCAATTTCTTAGTCAATGAAAAAAGTCACATTCTATTGTAAAAACTTGATTTGGCAAAGTAGGTATGGAGAAAGAAAGCCTAAATTCCTCTTAATTCAACAACAACAATGTCATTGTGGCTTAAAACCCTAATTTCCAACCATTGCAGTTGCAAAGATCATTTTTGACATAATGATTATAATACATACTGAAAGAGTTTGATCCAGAGCCAACCAAGTAATGCTTTAATCACATTAGTATAAAAATGTCACCTTTATTGTAAAAACTTGTCAAAAAAATGTTTTTTTGTAGTGGGCATGGAGAAATAAAGCCTAAAAACCTCTAAAAATACAGAAACAACTTGATCATGAAAGAAAACCCTAATTTTTCCAATCAGGTTCAGAAAAACATCATAAAAGGCTATAAAATGTAAAAGTTAGGGATTTTCTCTCGGTTTCTTCACGGACTCGAAAATATAACGAATGTCGAACTGAATCGAGCGAGAAATTGAATAGAAAATGGAAATTTGGGAGTGTGATTTCACCTCTCGTGCCTGTTCTTCTCCTCCTCCTTGGCAAATAGAGGTTCTTTTTAACGAACCTTTCTTTGGCTACAAAGAGACGATAACTGGACGAATGTCCAAGTACACGTGTATTGATATTAGAGTTCTAGTTCTAGCCAAACTGTCATATATATATCCATCATTCATTCTTTTTTATAATGAAATTTGTTGTTAATGATTAGGGTGTAGCAAATTAATGTAAAGTGGATAAAGTTTCATATAGTTCCCAATAATAAATTAATTTTCCAATACTTATTATTATTTTCTAATTACTTGATATCAATCCATATATATATATATATATATATATATATATATATATATATATATATATATATAGGATTACAACCTATATGCCTATATTTATATCCTAAAATCCAAGGTTCACAGTATCGGTATCGGAATCGGCATCGGACTATTCCTATGAGTATTGGTATCGGCGATATCAGTAGTATCGGCGGTTTCGGATCGGAGTATCGGATTTTTTGGTATCGGAAAACAAATAATTATTAATAAATTATTTACATTTAAAAACATATATTTTATACATTTAGGCATAATTTTTAGTATTTTGAGTGTTATTTTTTAGTAGTTTTGAAATTAAATGAAATAGTACTCACCCTTACCGATTGGTTTACATACAATTGATTGATTTTTTTTTCTTTTACGTGCTTTTATAACTTTATTATGCTTTAAACCTTGCTGATTTGTCTTTTCTGTTTAATTTTCTTTGCCAAATTGACCGAAAAAGAGAGCTCCAATGTCGGTATCGGTTAGTATCGGGTATCGGATCGGGACATGCCAAACCGTATCGGTATCGGCCGTATCGGATCGTTATCGGCCGTATTGGATCGGTATCGGCCGATACTTTAAACCATGCTAAAATCTAAACCTAAAACAAAATATATATTGTCACGTCCCAGAACCAGAATACTGGAAAGCCGGGACAAAACAAGGCCAGCTACGTAACTCTAGTACTGCAGTATCCCGAGATACGGTCAAAGTTGTAGAGATGGGGGTTACAACTATAATCCAACGATCCATACTAGGTCAAACAATCATAGATATCTCAATCATAGGTAAATAAGTAAAGTACAAAAAGTATGATCATCAGGCATATAAGACATTAAAGCGTCTCAAACTATATATAGATGATCATGAAGCTAGTAATACAAAATGAAGAACTAGCAAGAGTAAGTCATACATAATTAGCTCTAACTGTAGTATAGTATATATATACAAATCATGTCATGCCAATAGGCTAAAAATTAAGGTCCAAAATACGAACTAAACAAGTGCTCACTAGCTAAACGCCGCAAAAGAATATGTGCAAATAGTAGTGGGTAAGAAAAAGAACACCCACTCAATCACCCTGGTGCTCTGGGTGGTCACCATCAAGGGGAAGGTACGTAGATCCTCCGGCTTTTCTACAAGATCTGGCCAAACAAAACTAGTGGGGTCAGACTCCAGATAGTAAGTACCACAAAAGAAGCCAACTAATGAACTAAACCAACAATAACTAACATAGCAACAGATAGAGATAGAATAAATAAATGCGGGTATAAAGTTTGTAAGCAATATGTAACATAAAGTAAACAGAGGACATATGAACATGTAAGGTGAACCGGGGCATGTGAGCTTGTATAGTACATGATAGACGAGACGAGACTAGACAAGACGAGACTCCATCCAACAATCACGGCCAAGTCATGAGTACGATTTGATACATTATGTCACGTCCCAGTCTCAAAATATGTAGGACTAGAATACGTAAACATGTCAGCTACATATTTAACCAGACTCTAGTCTGATTCAAATACTTATAAGATGTGTAAACCAGAACATGTGTCCATGTAACATCCACAACAATAATTACACTATGAACTATGAAAAAAATATAACTAAGGAAGATTAGAATAAAAGGCATCAGTGACATCACTAATGATACCTGAAGATCCCGAAGATATAGCTCCCACTATGTCTATGTCAGATATCAGCAATAACCTGGAGAGATCACCATGTCCTCAGAAGGGTTGTAGCAAGATACATAATATACAAGCCTACTGTATAGTAAATAAACATGCAAGATAGACAAGAATATAGACACGAAAGAATAACTAAGGCACGTGAATACTAAGACAGTTTCATGCCATAGAGAAGCATAATACTAGACGTGGAAAATCATTCCTATAGAGTGTAGTCTGATGCAAGAGACTCCCAATCTATAGTATATTTCAATTGTAGTTCAATGCAAGTAACTCCCAATTGAGAATGATCAATTTAGCCAATCCTAGTATCAATCTCCTCTCCTAAGGAAACACAATGGTCAAATCATGATAACTCAAGTCAAACTTACAAGAATACGAGAATCTAGCAAGTATAGTGTGGCATGGAACAAATATGTGACAAAAAAAAGGAAAGACATGTAGCATATATATAAATAAGTAAAGAAGACATCATGAAGCATGTACAAGAAATCGTGTGATAGTATAAGGAAGAAATAGACATGAACAAGAATGACTGAAAATAAACATGCATAGTACTGTACACAAGTTGGCAATGTATACTTGCCTGAAGTTTTGTCTAATATGTGTTGATACTGCGGTACCCAATGTCATATCCATGCCTAGGCACATGCTACAGTTCACAAGAAATCTACCAAAGTCCAAAACATACAACCAACACACTAAAATACAAATATGACTAACAACTCCTACCCCTTGTTAGCAATCACCCGAATAAAACGCGTATTATACACGGATTTTTTCGTATCTTACATAAACGTATAATACTTACGTACGTTTGAAAAATTCGGACTTGTACGCGAATTTTAAGCCTGTTGAGTTTTAAACACGTACCGTACGAATTTTTAAAACATTCGGCCAAAAAAAACTTGACTGAGAAACCCAACACTTTTCACTTTCTTGACTCTTGCTGCTATTAAATATTAAGATTGGCACAATTATCAAAAGAAAAGAAGAAAAAAATCTCACAGCTGTAACCAAAAAAAGAAACATAAGAATCTTTGCACATGTTGCTTGTAACAATCAAAGAAAAACCTTTCGATTTTCCATCCTACTTTCACTTTCTTTTCTTTATATAATGTTCCCCAACCTCATCTTATTCTCATACTGAACCCTTGTTTATGAAGAAGTAGAGATGGGTAGGCCATATATATATGCCGAATTTTTAGTGTCGAATTTGTTCATACGAAACGTATTAAACACAAATTAAATCTAATCCGAATGTTTTTCGTTAGACGATTTTTTGACCGAATTTTTACCGTATTTTACTTATATTGTGCCGATTTATACTCGTACTTTTGTCGTTCCGAATTTTTTCCGTTTGCCGAATTGCTAATAAGGCTCCTACCTAGAGACTTGGGTCGTTTTAAGTCGTGTATTACCCATGTTACGTAAGCCACATATTAATCTTTCCAACTAGATCTAGGTTACATTAATCTCTATAACCATTATTTATTTATTAATAATATGACTTACAAGTTTTAGGTTTAAAATATTAAGTTTGTATCTCGTAACTCATACCACGAAACATATGACAGCAAATTGAGACAAGACGATCAACCACAAGGTTAACAATCTTATCTTGGCGATGCATAAAGTCACCTTTGTCAATTTCAGTGATGCGAGATTACTGGAATCGACTGATCTCAGTTTTGACGTACAGATTCTGAAATACGAACATAATATAAATTAGTTACAATTAATGATGATATCGAAAGAAAAATCTAACAGACATCGTCATATAATGAAACAGACATCCCCAAAGTGTCCATAATCGTCGAATCAGCTAGGATAGCCTACCCATAAGTCCAATATTAAACACAGAGGCAAAACGACAATTTTATGTCAAAATGGTGTCCATCTTTGGAAATGCTTTGCACCGAAAAATATGCCAAAATCTATGGTCTCTAAAGTCATCAAACTATATGTCTACAAGTCTGTTTTGACGATATGAACTTGACGGTATGTCCAGATTTGAATTCTGATGAGCCGATCACAAAAATGTCCGTTGAATCGGATCGTGGGGATCGCGAAATGGCGATCCGGTCAACTATCTCAAAATCAGACAAAACTTGGGTTACAGGACCAAAATTTTTTTACGAGTCCAATAACACAAGTTTCCTCATAATGTGATCAGTGTGTACAAAGTAATTAGGAATTTCAAAAAAGGCCGATGCGATAATTTTTGACAGATACGGGTCGTATTCATTGCGCACACGCAACCAATTTGAATTCTGTTAAATTTCACATGTGTACGAAGTCCGTACGCACCTTTCGATGCATTCAATTCGCTGCCAAGTCGTCTGGTTGTTGGGACGGACTCTGTATCGAAGAATTTTGATGTTTTAAAAACAGTTTTTCTCCAGTTTTGAAACTAATTTTATTCCAAAAGCTAATAAAGGAAAAATTAAAAATAATTATTTGTTGTGAAGTCTTTCATGTTGGCTACAACTCTATTCGTTTAGATTTTTAGAATTCTCGTTATCCGTTCCGAAAATTGACTTCCAAAACAGCATTCCGGGACCGTTTTCAACGTCCAGAAGTCGTATTTTTCTCGATTTTGGAACTCAATTTCCGTCGCGTATATCGTGAACTAGAAAAATCTACCTAATGGGTTTTGAAGGTGGTTAGGTTGTCTTCATACTTGTGCAACCCGTTTGTGAAACGGAGAACAATGGTGTTGATATCGCGACTCAAAGTTGCTACACTGCTGCCTATTGATGCTACTGTTGCTGCCTTCTGTGCGCTTGGCCGTTATCTTGCCGCGCTAGTCGGCCTGCCAGCGGCCCAGGCGGCGTGTAACTAAGGTCGGGGTCAGTCTAGATGTCTGCCAGGGGATCGATTAGGGTTAGGATTTTATTTGTTGTGTTTTTAACTAACAATAAACCTTATATGCGGGGGAATGGGGGTCGACTGTATTCTCTTCCGAGGGTTGGTGTAGCACCGTTTCGAGAGGAACAATGCAATTTTATTATTATTATTGTTTTCTTTTTCTTTATCTATACTTTATGTAACTATATATGTTTATATATCTATACAAACTTTTTAGTAACCAAAATATAAAAGACATAAAATCTTCTAAAATATTATATATATCAAATAAATATATACATTATACATTTATGTATACATACAACATATAATCAATTATTGAAATTATAGATACTAATTTGATTTCTAATAAAAATATAACTCTAGTTATTCTAGAAATAGAAAAATCTATATATTTATAAATAGTAGAATCTAAAATTAATTTAACAATATTCATTCCCATATAAAATATTCATGTACACATATTGGTTTAAATAATCAAGAATACCTTATTAATAAAAATAATATAGTAAATATTTATATACTAATATTTATAAAGGATGTCACTATTTAACTACTTTTCATGCATAGAACATGGATATGGCTATGCTATCCCTACCATGCCTAATTGGCTAGTAATGGTATATGACTACATTAGCCATGTCATAATTCCTAGTCAACCTGCATCTCCAAACTTAACCATGACTAAGGCCATATAAAAATAATAAATATTATTAAAATATATAAAATCCCAAAAATTACTATTTAGGCCAAATAAATAAAAATAAATCTTGGGGTTTACACATTAGCTAGCTAAGGTTATCGCAATTATAATTACTAACATACGCAGTTTGAGAATTTTTTATCAGTTACCTGCCCTACAATCTTCCCAAATTATTCAGGCCTAGGATGTACAGTATATATATATAGCAGATACACCATTGTAAGAGACGTGTATCCTAAGGAGGTAGCCCTACTCTACGGTGAGCTATAGTAATACTAATAACAATATCAATAGTTTGTCCCACTCGACGGTGTGCTAGAAGTGTGTTCCTCACGACAAAGAGCTACAAGTCCATTGTAAGGCCGGAATAAAAGGTGTACAAGTAACCGAAAAATCTTCCCTCCCAATGCATCTAGATAATCAAGCTAGTTGTTTAGTCATTAACATTTTCGTTCAGGATTCCAAGTGTGGCATTCCGCAAAATCCATCCTAGACATGATATGTCACGCCCCGACCCCGGGAAATCACTCGTCCTCGCATCGATTTCACCCAAATCAGTCGTCCTCGCTAGGACTTGATGTCGTACGAGTCTGGAGTTGCACTTATGCAAGGCAAGATGCCAGATTCTCAAAATGATTGTCTCGATTCAATACATGAGTAGCAAAAAAAGGTAAAGACACATCAGAGTGTACAAAAGAATCACTTTTATTAATTAAGTAGTTGAATACAAAGGCTCCGAATAGCCGAAGTGAATGCGCCAATTAGGCTTACAACACTCATGATCTCTCTAGCTCACAAAGAATTTCTTCGTTCCATACATCATGTCTTCTATAGCACATCCAATGACCCTCGGCCGAAACATCTTCATGTTGCACGCCGAGCTCCAGTGCAGTCACACGCCTCAAAACGCTAAGAAATTTAATGCCTCAGCGTGTCCAAGCGAAGTTCCGCCACGAGCAAACAATACCCTGAACCTGCAAGCAATCTAGTGGGGGATCAATACTAATCCTCTAGCGTACTAATGAGACCCACTCGCCTAAACCAAAAGTAAATAATTTAGTGAAATATGTATCTTATTATGTGGTCTTTCTATTATTACCTTAGGATCAGTTTCATGGCATAACTCATGAAGTAGTAGAACATGTATTCAATTCTCAATAACATTTGAAATGCAATTGTGTCAATTATATCATGTCCCTGCAGCAGATATTGTTAGCCACATAATATGCATAAACATAGTGATTGTGCACATCTTCGTATCATCCAAAGTCCAAGCCAACAATCCGACAACAACATAATCATAAGGGTGCCGGGACCTTGTTCTTGCACTCGATTCTAATCTCAGCCCATATGCCCTATCTATATGAAAGGTCAATGGCATTTCGCGCCATAATAGACTGTATCTCAATGTAACCCCCATCTCTACAACTTTGATCGTATCTCGGGATACTGCAGTACTAGAGTTACGTAGCTGGCCTTGTTCTGTTCCGGCTTTCCAGTATTCTGGTTCTGGGACGTGACAATATATATTTTGTTTTAGATTTAGATTTTAGGATATAAATATAGGCATATAGGTTGTAATCCTATATATATATATATATATATATATATATATATATATATATATATTTGGATTGATATCAAGTAATTAGAAAATAATAATAAGTATTGGAAAATTAATTTATTATTGGGAACTATATGAAACTTTATCCACTTTACATTAATTTGCTACACCCTAATCATTAACAACAAATTTCATTATCAAAAAGAATGAATGATGGATATATATATGACCGTTTGGTTAGAACTAGAACTCTAATATCAATACACGTGTACTTGGACATTCGTCCAGTTATCGTCTCTTTGTAGCCAAAGAAAGGTTCGTTAAAAAGAACCTCTATTTGCCAAGGAGGAGGAGAAGAACAGGCGCGAGAGATGAAATCACACTCCCAAATTTCCATTTTCTATTCAATTTCTCGCTCGATTCAGTTCGACATTCGTTATATTTTCGAGTCCGTGAAGAAACCGAGAGAAATGAAGAAACCGAGAGAAAATCCCTAACTTTTACATTTTATAGCTTTTTATGATGTTTTTCTGAACCTGGTTGGAAAAATTAGGGTTTTCTTTCATGGTCAAGTTGTTTCTGTATTTTTAGAGGTTTTTAGGCTTTATTTCTCCATGCCCACTACAAAAAAAAAACATTTTTTTTGACAAGTTTTTACAATAAAGGTGACATTTTTATACTAATGTGATTAAAGCATTACTTGGTTGGCTCTGGATCAAACTCTTTCAGTATGTATTATGATCATTATGTCAAAAATGATATTTGCAACTGCAATGGTTGGAAATTATGGTTTTAAGCCACAATGACATTGTTGTTGTTGAATTAAGAGGAATTTAGGCTTTCTTTCTCCATACCTACTTTGCCAAATAAGTCTTTACAATAGAATGTGACTTTTTTCATTGACTAAGAAATTGCAGTTAAAGGAAATTAAATTTTTATATCAGTTTGATTAAAAGTATTATGATCACTATGTCAAAATATGATCGTTGCAATTACATTGGTAGCAAATTAGGGCTTTATTGCGTAATGAGGTTGCACTATATATTCATTTTTTTTAAGTGAGAACATTTTAGGCTTTATTGCTCTATAGTCTATACCTACTTCACAAAATCACGTTTTTGGTGGAGTTCCTCTATGCCAAGCTTTAAAATAGAAGTGGCATGGTTCACTGACCGGTCAAACTTGCAAGACTTTGTACTCGAAATATTAAATTTTCATGTCAAATTGATTGGAGTAGTACTTTATTGGCTTTTGATCAAATTCTGCATGCAAGTTTTATGATCGTCCGTTGACGTGTCACTTTTAATTGATATCAGAAACTGAGAAATGAAGAAAGACTAAGAAGAGGTGATGGGTTAGTTGGAAACATTTCTTTTCTTGGTCCTTTAGTTTCCCTTATCTAGCATCGGCGTGCAAGTTATACTGCAAAGAAAATTGGCTGGTTCAAAGAAGTATTCGGTGGCTGACATACTGTCAAGGTGATGGGTTAGTTGGAAACATGTCTTTTCTTGGTCTTTTAGTTTCCCTTATCTAGCATCGGCATGCAAGTTATCTGCAAAGAAAATTGGCTGGTTCAAGAAAGTATTTGGTGGCTGACATACTGTCTAGAGTTTGTCTTCGCTCTAAGTTCTCACAGCGGTGGATATACAAATACTCTTGATCAGATTATCTGCACCAAGTTGTACAATTTTGAAGTAGAAAGCAGCATACCTGTTCAAAGTTCATTTTTGGTCGAATAAATACCAAACATTTGAGTCTAAGCATGTCCTTCCTTGTTTGGGAGTCAGCATTTTGATACATCATTCTTCTAGAATGGCGTGGAAGGGAGTTTTCTGTTTGCTGCTGTTAATTGTTTCTATGGCTGAGTCATCAAGCCGGCCAATGAATATCTTCTCACATAACTTGGGTGTTGAATCGAATATATTATCAAATTGGCCGATCTTGAGTGCAGGAATATTTGTAATGGTTTCAGTTGTGCTATCTTTGTTCCTTATTTTCGAGCATCTTGCTGTCTACAATCAGCCGGAGGTACATTCCTTTTAATCCTAAATATTGTTTATTTTCATCTACCTGTTCTAGCATTAATATTCTTTTGACTGTCATGTTTTTTACATTCACTATTCTCATCTTTATGTAGCATTAGTCCTTCAAGAACATTAGCTATTTTTGTAGGTCACAGACACTAATGTGATTAAGGTTTTGGTTATGACATGTTGCTTATACATATTGTGGTTAAGGTTATAACTTGTTGTTTATACATATTATGTGATACTTGGATGATTAACGCCTGATATCCTTTTCAGGAGCAAAAATTTCTCATTGGACTCATTCTAATGGTTCCTGTATACGCGGTGGAATCAGTATGTTGAACTTCACTCATATATCTTAGTGGAACCTAATCCTTTTAGGAATTACGCTTTCCTTTTGGAATTAACACCTGATTCATTGACCAGTTCTTACTCATGTTGCCATCCTTGGATAGTATCTGACACATCCAATGCATGTTGTTCTGTTGACAGTTTTTGTCATTATTGGATTCAAAGGTTGCATTTGTCTGTGAAATAATGCGGGACTGTTACGAGGCCTTTGCATTGTATTGCTTTGAAAGGTATTTGATTGCATGTTTAGGTATGTGTTCTGAGCCATCGTTTTTCTTTTCCTTTCTTTCTTGTTTTGGTATAAACTGAGTTAACTTATCCTCAAAATTTCACTCCAAGGCTTATGTACTCTTGCAAGAATAATTTGTGCTGAGTCTTTATGGCTAGAAATCATGTAGTGGCAGAAAACTTGTCAGTGGGTTTATTCTGGTCAAGATAATATTCTGCTGATGTTGGTCATGTTGGGGAAGAAATCCATGCCATATGCAAAAGTAACGCCATCTGCTAGATGAAGTGAGTACAGAAGATAAATGAAGTCTGTCATGGAAGCTGCACTGATATTTGATTGCTTTAAAAAAAATTCTGTCTGCTTTCTCTGATGTAGGCAATGTTTTCTCTATTACAATACGGCTTGAAACTCGCTTTCTTTCTGAGGTAAAAATATCGAGTTCAAGGCGATGGCAGCTTGCAGCTTGCTTTGTCAAGGACGTATTTCAATGTGCCTTCACATGGCATGAAAGTGATTTTTAATTATAAAGGTGGATGTATGAGCAGCATGTCTGTCATCGAGCTAACAGGTTTAGCATGCTGCTGCTTGTTGCTATTCCATCTCTTGTTATTTACTGAAATGAATGGGTAGGTTGACCCAATGAGTCCAAGTGTCGAACTGATGCTATTCATTGATGAGCGAAAACTACGTGCTCGTTCAAACATGGAAAGCAAGAAAACTATCTTCTAACCTTTGAAGGTTTATAATGTTATGCAACATTATAATGTGAGAGTTCGATGGTTGCTAAAGAGAGGAGCCATAGTGGGATCTCAGAGCTACCCAGGATAAGGAATTTGAGTCTTCTTGATCAAGTATAATGTTGAATGTAAGCTCTAGTTAAAGTGAGATTAGCCATATAGAGTCGTAGGCTATTCACAAGTTGGAATAAGGAAATCTAAAGACATTATGATTTTATAACGTGTTATGGAACCTAATGTAGACTGTTAGCTATTTTTCCTTCGGTGAATGGCCAGAACTTAGTATGGTGTAAAAAACATCTTGTTTAATCTCACTGCGAGGCAGGATTATTATCTCTTAGCCCCTGTTCGGCAATGCCATAATCTTGTGTTAGGGAGTGCAACCAGGTGAAAGTTACTAAAAGGGTGGTTTGAAGAAAAAAGGTGAAATCATCTCGAACAAGGACCAGGAGATTTTAGTTTGTCTTGTGACCCTGTTTAGTAATCCCAGAACCGAGATACTTACCTCTCATTGATTGTATCACAAGTGCAATTGAGGAATTTCAAGAATTAGATTTGATTGATCCACTTACCTCTTACTTCCTTGGCAAATACAAAATGGGTTAACTGTTCTCCAAACTTTTGATTGAGACATCCAAAATACAATGGGGTTACTTAAACTTTCTCTCACTAATCTGGTTTGAGGAGACTTTTCAATGTGTTGCCAAACAGCGAAATCAACCCCACATCAATAGAGCATGGATGCTTTGGTCATAGCTCTACTTGCATAGAATAAGTGCTTTATTTCCTTTGGTCAAACCCATCATAACCCTAATCCATCAAAACCCTAACTCTTCATTCTTCAACCCAACCCCTAACATCCTCCACAACCGGTCCAACCTTTCTACTCCTCCCTCATCCACTTTCCTCCCTCCTTTGTACTATTATGCTCAAACACATCTAACCTAGATCGAACAAATCCAAAATCCAACAAACTGAAACACTTACTCCAACACAACCGCCCTTCCCTCCCTCCCTCGGTCATTCCCCTCCCTCCTCTCAGCCTCAAATCCACCAAACCAATTACACCAAATCCAAAGGACAAATTTGCCATTTATCTGACATGGTTAAGATTAACTCAGGGGTTTGGTTAGTTTAACCTGGACAGAAGTTAACGGAGGGGCTTATGTTGAAATGAACAATTATTTCTCCTTCCAAATAACAAGATTCAGGGGGCTTACAACGAAATGGTCAAGATTTGAGGGGCTTATATCTAAAAAAACCTCTTTTTCTATTTTCAACTCACATTTTGCCTTTCTTGTTATTTTCTTCTTTATAATAGGATGATCCCTTATTTTCTTTTGGTTTCTATGATCCTTCTCCTTATATTAGTTTAATAGTCCTCAAGTTGATTCAATGTGCACCTGTCATTGCAAATAATTAATCAATCTACTGGAAGCTTGACAGGCTAAGTTGTCAAGACAACATTTTATTCTTATGTAAAAGTGCATGCATTTTTCATCTAGGTTAAATATAACCATACACTTGAGGGGAAGTAGCCATGGAAGAGTGCTATTCATGATTAGCATGCCTGGATGCAACCAGTTCTAAAAAATATGTGAACTTTTTTTCTAAGGAAGAAAGAGAAATGTGCAATAATGTCGATTTCGTCCAATATTTGAGCAAACAGGCATGTTTGAACAGGTCAGGCTCAAAAGTCTACTAGTGGTTGTAAAACCAAATTTTGAACCTCAATATTAAAGCTAGATTTTAAAACCATAGCATGTGTTTTTGAAATCCAGATTGACCGATGGTTTCATCAACCAAATAGTGAAACTTTTGGGAATTAGGAGCAGATTCTCTTACCTTCTTGGTTTGGAAAATTACAGGAAACCCCTTGACATTTCTGAACAAATGGAAACCATAAACAGTTATTACCGCTGTTAGATTTTCTAGTCTATTGAAAGACATTGCCCTTAAGTTAGGGGTGTTTGTTGTAACTCAACCTGAGGAATCTTCAGGAAATGGAAATGAAAATCCCGGTATATGTAAAATTCTGTCTTTTGAGAGACACAGAGATGATAATCTTGGTATCCAGTAACATGGTTTTACTTGACCACCTTAAAGTTGTTTTTCTAACAACAAACTAGTGCCAAATACATCAGCTACACTACAAAACTTACCACCAAACTTCCTCTCTAGCTGAATTGAAGTGTGATAAACAAAGGCTCTTGTTTTTCTTGCTATGCTCTTTCTAGAATCTAAAAGCTTGTAATTCTTGCTATACTTTTAATTGTTTGCATAAAGAATTGAATATTGCATATTGTTGTTTTCCATGTTGATTGGAAGTTTTCCATTCTTGTAGGAGGCGAGGAAAATACTATCAAGCTTATGGAGAAGCAGGTTGAAATCACTTCAAGCATGCCACTTTTAGAAGTTCAATACCAATATGAGTATGAGGATGCTGTTGTAAGACATCCCTTTCCATTGAATTTCTTCTTGAGGCACTGGTACCTTGGTCCAGATTTCTATCAGGCTGTGAAAATTGGCATTGTTCAATATGTATGTTTTCCTATTCGATATTGTGGTTTGGTTTTGTTTATGCTTGCAATTTTACTAAATTGTTTGAAACAAGTTCTTTTTGTCCAGATGATATTGAAGACAATATGTGCTCTATTAGCAATTATTTTAGAAATTTTTGGGGTCTATGGAAAAGGGAAGTTCGAGTGGGGTTATGGGTAAGACTACCTTTCTATCTTGTAATTCAGATTCATACTGAGTCTTTAATAGTGTATATATGATGTTATGAATCATATTCAGTTATTTATTAAGTGATTTAGCTGATGTGTCCCTCACATCTTCCGCATATAGTGAAACTCATGAAATCAGACATCAGTAACTTCTTCAATGACACTTGTTTCTTGGTTAGCAGATATCCGTACCTAGCAGTCGTTTTGAATTTCAGCCAGACATGGGCCTTGTATTGCCTTATACAGTTCTATTCTGTAACTAAGGAGAAGTTGGATCCTATCAAGCCGCTTGCCAAATTTCTGACCTTCAAGTCAACTGTATTCCTAACATGGTGGCAAGGTGTTATTATTGCGTTCCTTTTTTCAACTGGATTCTTAAAAGGCCATTTAGCACAAAAGCTGACAACACGCATCCAAGACTATATAATCTGCATTGAGGTGAGCAGTACATATTTATCTTCTGTCTCTTTGAAAATCTTCAAGCTTGGGGATCATTTGCTTAAGTTAACGTTTAGAATATCTGTATCTAGTTTTCCTTACAAGTCATAGACATAATTGTTTTATTATGATAGTTAGCTTGTTTCACAGTGGTATAGTTCTGGATGGTCATCTCTGGTTTGGTAGAGTACTCAAAAACCTAAGGTGCTGTAAGATTTTCTTGTTAAAATGGGTTAGCTTGTGCCCCCATTTATAAAATGTATGTTGGAAGTGGGAATCTCGAATGTAAGCTGTCCTCATTTCCCTTCAGCAATTTTGTTGGGATATCTTGAATCCCTCCAATCCTAATTAAATCGTCTAGTCCCCACGTCGTTTAACAATCTTTTTTGGTGTATATTATAGTTTCTGTACCCAAAATTAGTTTAGGCGTATTTTGAGGTGAGAAGTACATATTTATCTTCTTTGCCTCTTTGAAAACCTTCAAGTTTGGGATCATTTGTTTAACGTTTAGAATATCTATATCTACTTTTCCTTACAAGTCATAGATATAATTGTTCTATTATGATAGTTAGCTTGTTTCACTGTGGTATAGTTCTGGATGGTCATCTCTGGTTTGGTAGAGTACTCAAAAACCTAAGGTGCTGTAAGATTTTCTTATTAAAATGGGTTACCTTGTGCCCCCATTTATAAAATGTATGTTGGAAGTGGGAATCTCGAATGTAAGCTGTCCTCATTCCCTTGAGCAATTTTGTTGGGATGTCTTGAATCCCTCCAATCCTAATTAAATAGTCTAACCCCAGGTCGTTTCAACTACACCAACAATCTTTTTGGGCGTATATTATATTTTCTGTACCCAAAATTAGTTTAGTATTTTGAGGATTCTATGTATTATTACTTATAGTGGAAGAAAACAATATGTTTTTGTTGTGGTTTTCCTCGATTTTGATTTACACGACTGTGTCTCATCTGTTTTTGTTGTTGTGTGTTTTCTGGTTTATCTCGATTATCCACAACAATTTTCAACCATAGTTAATGTCACGCCCTGATTCCAATAAATCGAGTCCAACATGACACATGTTACATGGGTCTAATTTGGACTTCGTCAAGGCCTTGGAAATAACAGTTCTTAAACCAACATTTCAATCCAAAGTTGTCATAGCTGAATAAACATAATATTGAATCATAAAATGAAGATAATTTATTGTCACTGAATAATCGTTTGCAGCGGAACTGATGTTCCTTCCAAGCGATGAAACAATTCCAAAATACGGGTTACAATCCATGAAGTAGACAAAATAATAGATTCTCATAAATCATGTCCTATTAGAAAGAAATAACACCTTCAAAATAAATTGAAATAGGTCAGACGAAAAAGAAAGCTTTTAGTGCCTCAGAGCCTCCAAAGTATTTTTTTTGTACCTGCAGGGGTGAGGGTCAGTACATCCCAATGTACTGGTGAGTGATAAAACCAATCCCACCTAAGTCAAATACAGTAATGATGTGAACTATATCTTTCATTATTATGTGATCTTTCTAATTCTTTCTAAGTTTCTTTGAATGTCCTTCTTATATTAGTTCTAGACCATTCATTTTATTCATTCAAAACTGAGGCAACATATTTATAGGGGACATAATAATGTGTATAATGTATTAAGTACCATTCACATAATTCTTACCCAATGTTCAAGTTCCTTACCTACAAAACAAAGGGTTAGGATTTGCAACACATGCAAAACTATCGTTAGTATTGCACCATAAGTATATGATGGTCTATGATTATATCAACAATTTAGGACCATCTCAACGGTATTATATCGCTCCTTCTAGTACATGTAGTTGACCCCACTAAAGGTCTCGTAATACTCGTACAATTTACCAGAATGCATGAACATAATTATCCCCTTAGGTTGACACGGTCGTGATGCCCCGGAAATTGTTCGAGGAATAAAACCTTGTACACAAATTGTCCATGACCATGTGTTTGCAATTATCTATAAAAAGTACAGAATGAATAATATGATGGAAGATGAATGTATAATAAATTCCACAACATAATCATTGTCCATTATTCCGTTATTCCCATAATTCTTGAGTCACCGCTCGTTCACAAATTCTGGGTCATCACAAATGACAACATATTGGTTCCAATAGTTCCACCAATTCTTCCATTAAATAAGGCTAGGAAAGAAATACACATAATTTATAGCATTATAGACTTGTATTTCATTTCCCGGAACCAAGTGAAGGACCAATTCTCTTTAACATTACTCTATAATCTCCTGTTATTAAGAATACAAGTTAACCAATCATCATTGCCTTGTTTTTAGCATGCCAACATTCCCAACATAAAGAAAGTAATTTCTACAATAGTCTTTCGTATCAGTGTAATATTTCATACCAGTTGTACCAGCAGCCTACGATTCCATAATTCCATCTATTATTATAAACAAACAAGAATAACAAATATTGTAACATAAAAGTGTACTAATAATCTCTTTTATCTTTGTTCTTTTTATTATGACATCATCGATCATAGGGACATAAAAGAGGGACGATATAGAGTGTTTCTTATTAAGAAGTAAGAGATGGAGAAGAAAAGATTGTATCCATTCACAGTTTGGAGAAATGCCTTAGGGAATGAATAGAGGAAGTCCTTTGCAACGCTTGGACTTTGCCTCCGCTTTCTTCCGAGTTCCTCCACCTGATTCGATAGAGCTCCTGCAACGTTCTTTCTCTCTTCCTCTCTCTCGGTCAAAAGTGTAAAATAATGTGGGGCAACTGAATGACGGAGGAGGGATGGTTACACAAAGAGAGAGAGAGAGAGAGAGAGAGAGAGAGAGAGAGAGAGAGAGAGTCCATAACTTCGACTAATAAACTCGTTCTTGTCATGGTATGATTTAGTGAATCTAGAATCAAATATAATCAAAGTCAAGTTAACAGATAAAGTGGATCTCAACCAAGTGGTTTTAGGAGGTTTACCAAAGTTATCTCCAACATTTATTTCGATCATCCATATACCATAAAATTTTCAAGGATTCAGAAGATCCTCGAAGATCTTCCCGAGATGTCAAAATATCTCCAAAGATATCAAAAAGGTCTTCCAAGATATGATTTGATATGTCACGAGATCTTCTTGATGGGTATTCATAACTCATGTGGGTCTTGTCCACTAAACCAATCAAACTAAATCAACCATTAAACAAGCTTCTTTTCCAAACCCAAATCCTACTGTTTCATTGGATTCAATCCAAACCAGCACAAGTATACTCCAACTCAGAAATTAAGCCAGTAGACAAACCAACTACAAAGGGACAAATTCATAATTCAAACACTAACATGATAATCAAGACTAGCATCGAGTCAAAGTGTTGAGTCAAAAAGTAGACATGGCCATAACATGGTTCAAAGTGGGAGCGGGATATTACATTTCTTGGGTAAACCTAAACAACTAAGGAACCACGTTCTGGTACGAACCTTCCGTTTGTGGTACATTTTTGATTCAGATCGTTATGGTACTTGAACCATATCGCTAAATTTGATGATTCAAATTAATTGTCGAATTCTCACTATAAACTTTATTTGATGGTTTATTTACATGTTATAGTTTGGCACCATTGTACCATTTTATTTTGGGATGTTTTGTTCCAATTGATGTATGACTATGAAAATGAAAGTTTTACATCTCACTGAATGAAGTAAAGAGAGTTTTGAACTTATGTTCTACATAAGTTTTGCTTTCTGTATTTGACATAATTACTGAGTCAAATTTGAACAGGTAACTAGTATTGACCCAATTAGTACTTTAAAGCGTGTTGCGTACCACAAAACTGAATTTAAGAACCAACTCATCCTATCCCCTCCATACCGAAAATAATGACAAGTTACGTACCACGTTCCCAAACTCGTACCATGACAAGGGACGTATCACGTTCCCGATAACTGTGTTTTCAACTGTCTATGAACTAGTTAATTAAAGCAATATTTTCAGGCAATTTGAATATATTGCCTATTGTAAACTTTTGGTGCATATTCTCATAGATGACTTATATGTCTCTGTAAGTTTCCTTCGGTAGTGAATAATTGCATGAGTCTGTTCTAGCATGACAAATTGTCAGTGACTTAGTTTGTCAAATAGTTATATATAAAAAATATATATATATATATATATATATATATATATATATATATATATGCTTCAATAACAACATAGGATATTTGTGTTTCTCCCGTTTGGCGCGCACATGTGTGCAATTTAGCTGCCTTCTTCCATTTCCATGTGTAAAGACATAATTGGTTGTAATCGCCTTTTCATACTTATGCATCCACTCTCTTCAGATGTCATTCCACTGTATTGCTGATCTTTGATCAAGAAATTATCCTTAACAGATGGGGATCTCTGCTGTTGTTCACTTGTATGTATTTCCAGCTAGACCTTATCAACGTGGAGAAAGATGTATCCGCAATGTTGCCGTTATGGCTGACTATGCATCACTAGGAGCTCCTCCAGATCCAGAAGAAGTTAGAGAAAGTGGTAGATTATCAAGGACACGTATTGGAATCTCTGATGACAGAGAGAGGAGGTTGAGTTTCCCACAAAGTGTACATGATGTGGTCTTCGGAAGCGGTGAAATTGTATGTGCCTTGTTGTTTAATATTGATTATTTTGTGTGTCCTAATTCCATTTTCATGTGTTAACTTTTGTTCTCTACTTGGCCATCCTTTTATGATATTTTCTCAGGTTGTCGACGATGTCATGTTTACTGTATCACATGTAGTGGAACCTGTGGAGCGAGGGATAGCAAAGATAAATGAAACATTCCATCAGATATCAGAAAATGTGAAGTGGCATGAGAGGCGAAAGAGGAAAGCCAAGGATGATAGCTATCTTATTCCTATGAAATCATGGGCGGAGGATTTTTCAGGTGTATATGATCATCATCCAGAAGGAAGTGTTAGTGACAGTGGATTGACAAGGAAGAGACACCAGCTACGAAACAGGGACCCAGATGTATCTTCTTCTGGCCGTTCCTCTTTTGAATTCCACGGAAGCAGATGGTCTTGAATAGCCGGATCGACACTACTAGATAGATTGTCATCAATATTAACAAGAAATTTTCTCACACAGCAGTGGTCATGAGAATCCTGAACTTTCTGCACAGCATATTTAACTTCAATTTAACAGGAGGCAACATCTTTACTCCTGACTTTGTCACAGTAGGACTCCTTGCTGCATTTATATAGGCGGGGTAGTTCGATGTTTAGGCAACTTTATGATCTTGATGTAGAGGAGCAACCTGGCAATGTTCACACATCTTCTTCATAGGCGCTGCAGATGTGGAGTTTACACAGTTAAAGAAAGGTGTATTACGTTACATACTAATATAGTTTTATCCACAAATATCATGTTTCATGTGTAAGCTTTATATTCCTGCTTAATTGGTATCCGTAGTCTATTTAGAGACCACAATCAGAAGTGCGAATAGTGGAGTATTTGTAGGTTACTTAGTATTGACACATGTTGCATGTTCTTGCTCGTCCGTATTCTGGGAGCAGAGTCGTGCATAAAGCACTGCAATTCTCGAACAGCACTCGTGTAGGATGAAAATTTAACATGATTTCGTCGGATTAGCCTTCCCCATCAAAATGGGTTTGTATGGAGCACAATAAAGTTCCATAAGAATTTTTTAAAAAAAAGGTATAACAGGTTCTTGCCGTAATGACAGAGTTAAATTTATAGAAAAAAAAAAAGCTACTAGAAGGGGTGTTGTCATAGGCGGAACCACGTTTAGCCCACCCCAATTTTTTTTCCCTTTATATATATATATATATATATATATATATATATATATATATATAAGCCGGGCGCTTATAGCTCAAGTGGCTAGGCGCACCGGCACTTGGGGCATCGAACGGAGTTCGAGCCCCCACGGGGGCGGCTTGGTGGTTTGCCCACGGCCCCCGGGCCAAGCGGTGGCTGGGTGTCTTCGACACGGCCGCTTGGTTTTCAAAAAAAAAAAAAAGAAGAAGAAAAAAAAAAAAAAAAAAAAAAAAAAAATATATATATATATATATATATATATATATATATATATATATATATATATTATCTTTTTTTTATATAAGTAAGTCTACACGTAGCCCACACTAGCACATCCCAGTCCACCTCGGTTCGAATTTTTGATTCAGCCCTTTAATTGACAATTAGATCTGAAAATGCAGTTAACATGTATATTTTTTATACTTGCAATCAGTACATGGGCTAAAATATTAAGTCGGCTCTAATGCATATAGTGTATCCCCATGAGAAAAGGAAAGGGAAATGCTACAATTACAACCTCCCTACGACCTAGGGCTTACAACTGGCCACGTGGCCGGTTTTCATTGGTTGTAGGTGGGACCATGTTAGCGGGGGGTGACTGGGTTGTAAGAATTTGGTAGTAAATTTAGCATTATTGAAAAGGAAAGCCAATTAAACCCCTAAACAAGGGTGTTTATGTCATTAACTATAAGACTAGGGTTAGGTCTTTTTCTGTTTACTTCTACCAGATCTCCCCAGCAAGTCCCTTGGTTAATGATTCAGAGTTCTCTTCTAGAGTCCTTTCTTGTTTTTTTTCTCATTTTAAGCTCTTTTATTTTGATATGAATATGTTTATGTATATAATAACATAATAATTGTTCTTTTTTTCATATATAAATATGTGTGTGTGTTGTGTGTGTTGTGTGTGTGTGTGTTGTGTGTGTGTGATGATTTACAAGTCATGCACCAGTTTGATGTTATTACTATGAGTAGATGATATCTGACTTTTACCCATTATGTTTCTGACCCACCTTTACTGTTTTCTTTTTACTAATTTTTCCTATTTCCTGCTATTATAATTGTTACTAGCTTTGTTTAATTATAGCTTTTTTATTATGATATATTGAATTGGTCTTTGAAATATTTTTTTTTTTTTGATTTTTTTCTTGTCTTGTTTAATATTGATTTTTATAAATTTATTTTTATCAGGATGTGTGCAGTATGATGTAATTGGTGAGAGATGTTGAACCAGATGATTTTTGGGGCTATTTAGAAAGACCCATGACGCTGACTGATTAGGAATGACATTGTGTGTTCATGGCGATAAATTCTGGTTTCTGATGGTTCCTTTTTTAATTTCACTATTATTTATACTTTCACATGTTTTCTAGCTTTCCAATTTAATTTTTTTTAATCTAAATATAAATATATAGTTAGGGCATTTTTCTGGTTAAAGCTCTAAAATGAGTACTTTTTGTGTAACCCTCTCCTTTGAAGAACAGAACAGAAGCATGGATGGTCGATCAACCAATTGTCTGGCCAATATGAAGAATCAGAAGAATCTGCACCAGGTTGTGTTATTTTGGCAAAAATAATCAGAAGCAGCCCAAATAGTTATACCAAACTCAGCCTTAAATTATTCGGAAAGTCTATTTTGACCGCGGGCTGGCCTGTGCTGGTCCGCGCCTGCGTGACGGCCAACCATTGCTCCCTCCCTAACATGGGCCAACCATTGCTCCCTCCCTAACATGGGCCCACTCCGAGCCGGGGGCCAATGCAGACGTGCCGTGTGGCCATGGGCCATTCCCGCGGCAGTCCATAGCAGTGTTCTAAATTATTCTGCCTATTTTACCAATTATCTTTAGTAGCTTTTTTCGTCGATACCTTTTAAATTAGTTATAGACATAGGATTAGTTTGGTTTCATTTGAAATGGAAAATATATTTTTATTTCAGATGACAAACGCCAAATAGTACGAAACAAACGTTGAAAATCAAATAAATTATGGTTATTTCGGCCAAGGTGTTGTTGAAGGCTCTCGTCCAGCAACTCCGCCACTAGTTAAAGTTTTGTTGATGTAAGCCACTCTACAGAGCCGCCTATTAGTGTGAGGTTTATTAAACCGTCTCTCGAGACAAATGACAGTCCTCTTCTTTTCTCATGAATTTCAATCTAATCAAAATCTCCTCTCTTTTTTCTTTTCTTGTAGAACTTCTTTTGAGCTCAAAGATTGATATTTCCAATTGCATCACCTACCTTGGTATCCCCTTGCACACAAGGAACCTGCCTAGGGCTAGGCATGGGTCGGGATCAATTTTTGTGGACCCGAACCGGATCCGTTCTTTGACGGGGCGGGACGGGGTGGGTCAATTTTTTTTGGAATCGGACCCTACCCGTTTGAAACGGATCCAATCCCCAAAACCCGCGGGTCCAAACGGCTCTTATACCAAATTGTACAAAATTCAAAAATTGTAGAAAAAAGACAAGAAAACTGTATAAAAAAAAAAAAATCACATGTACCTGTAGACTGTAGTGTTGTATGAATTTTAAGTAAATTTTGGGTTTGGTAGCAGCAACTTTGTTAGGTTTTTACTTTTGAGTTCAGGAATTTTAAGTAAATTATTTAATTTACCCCTACAAACGGGCCGGGCAGGGGCCCGTTTGTTTTCAGATTATGACCCGTCCTGAACCGTTTATATGCCCCGCCCCGCCCCGTCCCGTTTAAATTACAAAATTTAGGACCCGGCCCGTTTGACCAATATACAGTTCGGACCGGGTCGGAACCGCGGGTCCTGGAACCGTATGCCCAGCCCTAAACCTGCCGCCCCCTCCCTTCACATTCTCATTATTTACTTACTTCGGGCACTACAAAAATTGATAAGGACTATCCACTGGCACCTACCTTGGCAACCTTCCACACAAGGAGCCCGTCCTTTTCATCCTCTTTATTCAGTTGCTCTGTGCACTACAAAAGCTATCCAATTTTGGCTGTCATATTTAGGATTGTCAAAGTTTTGACAGTCCTTGCTATTTTAGGACTGCCAAACTTTTAACCGTCTTAATTTTATATGGACTATCAAAATTTTGGCAGTCATAGATATGTAGGGCTGCAAACGAGCCAAGCCGAGCCGAGCTTTTGTAAGCTTGAGCTTGGCTTGACTAGAAATAATCGAGCTCGAGCTTGATAAAATTTTTATTTTAGAGCTTGAACTTGGCTCGAGCTTGTTTATATTAAGCTTGAGTTTGGCTTGGTTTGAGCTTGAGCTTGAGCTTGAGCTTGGCTTGATAAGCAAGCTTGATTCAAGCTTGATAAACAAGCTTGAATCAAAGCTTGATAAACAAACTTGATAAGCTCAAAATCAAGCTTGTTAAACTTTATTTCAAGCTTAATGAGCTCTATTTCAAGGTAGTTAGACTTGAATTCAAATACATGTAATATTAACAATTTATTTGTAAAAAATTAATTTAAAAAGTTCCTTAATATCAATTATTAAGGACATATAAATATATAACGCACACAACCATATTACTATACAAACATACATAAAATTAAAATTCAACAAACAAACGAGCTCCTAAACAAGCTTCTAAACGAGCCAGCTCACAAGCTCATAAACGAGTCAGCTTTGTTGGGAAAGAAACGCGAATTTTTTTTCCCAAACTAGAGAGTACCTGTGAGAGAACCGAAAATACAACGCACGAACCAAAACAAACCACGCAGACACATAAATTTTTTGACGTGGAAAACCCTTGCGGAAAAAACTACGGGACGATCGGAGTCTAACCCTGAGAAGCCTTCACTAATGAAATAAAGGAGTACACCCTCTACAAACTTCTCCCGATCCAAATCGGATTCCTACAACACTTAGAAGTAAGAATAATGATTACAAGGCTACGAAGAATAAGGACGACGAGTAGAGATTATCCGAACACGACCCTCCTTCGAAAACGACCTTCAATCCTCCTTCTTCTCTCCCAGAGTTGCAATGGCACTCTTGCCTCTTTTCTCTCTCTTGTTCTTCAATGTTGTGTTTTGATTAGGGTTAGGAATAACCATGTATAAATTCCCTAATCCGCAGCAAAACCTGGACCATAGGATACGATCCAATGGTGATCAATCACCCTGAAAAATGCTTCAGCCCCGACGACACAGAGTTCGGCCAGAACTCTGTGTTTGGCAACCAGCAAGTTTCTGGAACCAGAACACAGAGTTCGGCCAGAACTCTGTCCTGGGGCAGAGTTCGGCCCTAACTCTGCCTCCCCTCATTCCAGCAGCTCCTCTGGCAGCTCCCGAGTGTCTCTGTCATCTCCGACTGGCCTCGTTACCTCCCCGAGCTTCTCTGACATACAGACGGCGCTCGTCGAACTCCGAGGTCTTCTTCACATAGGTTGGGAACCCCACCCACTCCAACAAATCTCCTCCTTCACAACTAGGTAGAGGAGGTCGTCATCCCGACGATCTGCCTGCAGTACTCAAACTTTTCCCTCGGTAGAACCTTCGTGAGCATGTCCGCTCCATTGTCATCAGTATGAACCTTCTCAAGCGCTGCGTCCTTCTTCTCAACCACATCCCGTATCCAATGATACCGAGTCTCGATGTGCTTGGGCCGACTATGAAATATTTGGTTCTTCACATGGTGAATAGCACTCTGTCTGTCGTAAAGCAAAGTATACTGCTCTTGCTTCAGCCCCATTTCCCGCAACAGCTTCTTCATCCACAACAGCTCCTTGCAAGCCTCCGTCGCCGTAATGTATTCCGCCTTCGTCGTCGACAAGGCAACACACTTCTGCAACCGCGACTGCCACGATACCGCTCCTCCGTCAAACATCATCACATAGCCTAAAGTCGATCGTCTCGTGTCTACATCTCCAGCCATATCAGCGTCGGTATACCCAACCAGCTTTGGCTCGTCACTACCAAAAGAAAGTCTCCAATCGGCAGTACCCTGAAGGTATCGTAGAATCCACTTGACCGCACTCCAATGTACCCTTCCAGGATTTGAAAGATACCTGCTAACTGTGCCAACTGTATGAGCGATGTCTGGCCTCGTACACACCATAGCATACATAAGGCTCCCCACAGCTGAAGCATATGGAACCCGCTTCATACCTTCTTTTTCGTCCTCAGTAGATGGACACTGCTTCTCAGTGAACTTAAAGTGGGCCGCAAGGGGGCAACTCACTTTCTTCGACCTGTCCATACCGAAACGCTGAAGTACCCGATGAATGTACTTCTTTTGGGAAAAGTGTAGCAGCTTGGACTCTCTCTCTCTCGGCTGATCTCCATCCCAAGAATAGTCTTCGCTGTGCCCAAATCCTTCATAGAGAAGGCCGCGCCCAGTTGGCGCTTCAACTCCGCTATCCTCGTGGCATTCCGATCCACTAATAGCATATCATCAACATAGAGCAATAAAATAATGAAGTCATCCTTGGCAAAATATCTCACAAATACACAATGATCCGACGTCGTCCGTGCATAACCATGCTCCCCCATAAACGACTCAAACTTTCTGTACCACTGCTTCGGAGCCTGCTTCAGACCATACAAGCTCTTCCTCAATCGGCAGACCAAATGTGACTTATCCTTCTCACAGAATCCCTCTGTCTGCTCCATGTATACCTCCTCCTCAAGATTACCGTGGAGGAATGCCGTCTTCATGTCCATTTGCTCGACCTCCAAGTCGAGACTGGCTGTCAATGCTAGCACCATCCGAATAGACAAATGCTTGACGATAGGCGAAAAGATCTCATCATAATCTACGCCTTTTCGCTGACCATAGCCTTTAACTACCAGCCTCGCTTTGTATCGAGGGCGAGTAGCATCATCCGTCTGCTTCACTCTAAACACCCATCGATTCTTCAAAGCCTTCTTGTCCTTTGGCAACTGCACCAGCTCAAAAGTGGAATTGGTGTGTAAGGAACTCATCTCCTCCTGCATAGCCTCCATCCACTCCTGCATGTGTTCGTCTTCCATAGCCTCTGCAAAACTTTTGGGCTCTCCTCCGTCAGTCAATAGCACATACTCACCCGGTGGGTATCTCGTAGATGGTCGACGCACTCTGTCGCTCCTTCTCAGTGGAGCCACTGGTGCTGGCTGTATACCAACAGCCTCCTCCTCTTCAGAAACTGCCTCCCCGGTATGCTCATCCTCCTGAGGGACACCCTGACCACCATCAGCAGGCTGATGATCAAGGTTGGGAGCAACTCCATGTAATGGCTCTCCCATAATTGGATCCTCTGCGATGTCCTCTGGAAACTGCTCGAAGCGAAATGACTCTAACTCAGACAATTCCTCAGCCTCAGAAGGCGTCTCGAAATCCTGAGTGTTGGTCATGGTCTGATCCTCGACGAATACCACGTCCCTGATTCTGTAGAGCTTTCTTCCCATCGGGTCGTAGAGTCTATAGCCAAACTCATCCCGACCGTAGCCGACAAAGACGCATCGCCTCGTCTTCGGCTCAAGTTTGGTCCTCTCGTCCTTCGGTACATACACGAAGGCCTTACAGCCAAACACTCGTAGGTGATTGTATGACGACTCTTTGTCGTACCATACTTTATCAGGCACATCACCCCGCAAAGGAGCACTAGGAGATAAATTAATAACATAAGCAGCTGTGAGAAGAGCCTCACCCCAATAACTACCCGGCAAGTTTGCTTCTGACAGCAAATACCGCACCCTCTCCATCAGTGTCCTGTTCATGCGCTCCGCTACACCATTGAGCTGAGGTGTCTTGGGTGGAGTCTTCTGGTGTCGTATCCCTTGCTCTCTGCAATAAGCATCAAAGGGACCAATGTATTCGTCGTCGTTGTCGGACCGAACACACAATAACTTCTTACCCGTCTCTCTTTCAACAGAGGCCTGAAACTCTTTGAAAGTGGGCAGCACCTGATCCTTGGTTTTTAAGGTATTGACCCAAACCTTCCTGGAACAGTCATCAATAAAAGTTACAAAGTAAGAAACACCACCAATAGATTTTACCTTCATAGGACCGCAGACATCCGAGTGAATCAACTCGAGCAACGCCGGCTTCCTTGAACTTGGATGACTTTGAAAAGATACCATATTTTGCTTTCCAGCTAAGCAGTGCGTGCACTTCTCCAACTTTGTAGACTTGAGCCCTGGAATCACCTTCCTGTTCACCAAGTAGCTCATCCCCTTCTCGCTGATATGACCGAGCCGCCTGTGCCACAACTCGGTAGACGAATCACTGACTGTGTTCACCTCTTGTGCTCCCTGTGCGCTTCCCTCCATATAGTAGAGACCAGACTTCTTGCTTCCTCTAGCCATCACCATCGAACCTCTGGAAAGCTTCCACTGACTATTCCCGAAGATACTGAATAATCTCTCGTCATCCAACCTTCCAACCGACACCAGGTTGAAACGGATATCGGGGACATGACGAACATTTTTGAGAACAAGAACTGCACCCGTCTTCGTTCTTAAATGCACATCTCCAACGGCAACCGCCTTCGACACATCTTCATTGCCCATCTTCAACACTCCACAGTCGCCTATCGTGTAAGTGGCAAATAGTGCCCTGTTGTGAGATACATGTGCTGAAGCCCCTGAGTCCACCAGCCAAGAATTATCATCGCAGGTGAGGTTTGTGATAACCTCATCACCTATGACGATCACATTGCCTCCATGTATCGAGGCCGCCGCTGTAGTATTCTCATCTTGCTTTCCCTTGTCGCCCTTCTTTTCTCTCTTCCAAGCGAAACAGTTTCGCTTGATGTGGCCCTTCTTGCCACAATGGTAACACTCCGAGTCTCCGTACCGACCCTTGGACTTCCCCCCGCTCTTGTCTCTGCCACTACCTGGACCCCTGCTTTTGCCCCTTCCGTGGCTCTCTGAAACCAATGCCTCTGAGTGGTGGGATGTGGATGAAGTGCCCTGAGAACGTCTCCGCATCTCTTCATTTAGCACTCCGCTCTTGGCAAACTCCAGATGGACCACGCCCTATGGAGCAGAAGCGATCATAGATACTCGTACGGTCTTCCACGAGTCTGGCAATGTACACAACAGCCACAATCCTTGAACTTCGTCGTCGAACTTGACTCCCATTGAAGGTAGCTGGTCAACCACGCCCTGAAAATCATTTAAGTGATCCGTAATAGACGCTCCATCTTTGTACCGCAGATCCATCATCGTCCGGATCAGGAACAACTTGTTTATCCCGGTCTTCTTCACGTACCAAGATTCTAGCTTATCCCATAACGTCTTTGCGTGCTCAATATTGGCAATGTGGTTGTACACGTTCTCGTCAACGAACTGCCTGATATATCCGCACACCTGCATATGCTTGAATTTCCAGTCCTCTTCGGATTTATCACTGGGCTTCTCGGATGTAAATACGGAAAGATGCAGCATCTTGACAAACAACAAATCTTTCATCTTGCTCCGACAATAGTGATAGTTGGTGACATTTAGGTTCACCATGCGCACCGGCTTCACGTCCATCTATCTTCTCTAGTTTTCCTGTCAACTCCTGACACCCTTCTGAATTCCAGAACCTGACTCTGATACCACTTTGTTGGAAAAGAAACACGAAAATCTTTCCCCAAACTAGAGAGTACCTGCAAGAGAACCGAGAAATACAGCGCACGAACCAAAACACCAAAATAAACCACGCAGACACAGAGAATTTTTGACGTGGAAAACCCTTGCAAAAAAAACTACGGGACGATCGGAGTCCAACCCTGAGAAGACTTCACTAATGAAATAAAGAAATACACCCTCTACAAACTTCTCTCGATCCAAATCGGATCCCCACAACACGTAGAAGCAAGAATAATGATTACAAGGCTACGAAGAACAAGGACGACGAGTAGAGATTACCCGAATACGACCATCCTTCGAAAACGACCTTCAATCCTCCTTCTTCTCTCCAAAAGTTGCAATGGCACTCTTACATCTTTTTTCTATCTTATTCTTCAATGTTGTGTTGTGATTAGGGTGTAATGACCATGGTTCGTATTACGTATTTTGGTATACGTGTACGTATTTTGACTCATATTTCATGTCCTATTGTATGGTTTACTTTCGTATTTCATTGGTTATGGTTTATCTTGGTTGGGTTGGCTTGGTTCAGTTTGCTTTGGGTTCATCATGAACCAAAAGAAAATCCCCACCTACCACCACCACCATCATTTATTAACCCAACACTCTTTCTCTCTCCTCATTCACTCTTCTTCTTCCTCACCATTACTCTCCACCTACCAGGAAGGTTTAGGCAAGTGCATCTTGCTTCATGGAGGGATTCTATTTTATTATTCCACTGTCTTTCTCATGTGTTTCTATCCTACTTTAGTACTTAGCATTTTTTATTTCCGTGGTTAATTTCTTGTAAATCTAGCTTTATGGTATTTTTGATTTTTATGAGTTTTTATCTATCAAACCTGTATATTTTGCTATTTGAGGGTTCCATGATGTATAGAATTCTATTTTGCCCAAATTTGACATACGGGAGTCTGGATTTGGGTTCCTATTATTATTTGGTGGAGCATAGAGGCCATGGTATTTTCCATGGACATGTTCTTTGTGGAAGCCATTAATTGTACTTGCTTGGCCGTATATGCATTTGATTGCATTTATTTGCTTGGCCATTAGCTTTGGCCGCATGGATTTGCTTGCATGCATTTGCAGCATGCAATTGTTTGCTTGGCCGCATGGCCAACCACTTGCTTGGCCGTATGACATTTGCTGTTTGCTTGGCCGCATGCATTGCCATTTGTTTGGCTGTATAGGCCATTAAATATTTGCATGACCGCATAGGCCATTGGCTGACTTGCATGGCCCCTAATAATTAATTGGCCGCATATGCATTTGTGCATGCTTATTTGCTTTGGCCGCATACGCTTATTTGCTTTGGCCGTATATGCATGTAAGCAATTTGCTTTGTGCATGTAAGCAATTTGCTTTGGCCGCATATGCTTATTTGTTTGGCCGCATATGCATGTAAGCAAATTGCGTTGTGCATGTAAGCAATTTGCTTTGGCCATTAAATATTTGTGTATGTAAGCAATTTGCTTTGTGCATGGCCAGGCCGCATATGTAATTGTTTTGCATGGCCACTTGCTTGGCCGCATATGCACTGTTGCATGGCCATTTGCTTTGGCCCTTGCATGCAATATTTGATTTGGCCGCATATGCACTGTTGTATGGCCACTTGCTTTTGCTTTGGCCGCATGGACACTATTAATTAATTGTTGGCCACATGGCCATTAGCAATTATTCGTTTTGGCCGCATGGCTATTAGCCTTAATTGTATGGCCGCAGTTCTTTGCATGGCCGCATGAACAGTTATTGGCTGGCCGCATGGCAATTTCATGCGACAAAATTTTCCTGAGCCGCATGAGTCCTGATTTTTTCTGCCGTACGCCCCTGTCTCCTGAGCCGCATGATTCCTCCACAGCCCTTGCCCCTGCTAATATTTAATTACTACAAGTATGCTTGTGCCATATTAATTTTGAATATGTTTTCTGACACGATGGTGACCCGTTGTGGTACACTTTTGACAAATGACATGACATGATAGTGGCCCGACGTGGCGCACTCCTGACAGTGAACATGATATGATATATATATTGAAGGCTGTTACGACGGCTAGCATGTCATGACAAGATTGAATGGCCTGGACACCGTGGATGATTGCGTTTGTATAATTGAACCGGTAATGTTTGCGTCATGTCTAGGACAGGAATCCCTGAGTACCACGGTCAGGGGTACCTACTGTAAATGGCTAAGGCTAATAACTAGAATAATTCAATAGTCATGAGAGATTTTCCCAGTTACAGGCGATCCCGTTATCCCGGCCACCATTGTTGGACTTGCAGCCTGCCGACGAGTAGGGCACAAGTCTAGATTCATTGATATATGAAAAAGAATGAGACACTGCTTAATGAATCCAAGTCGCCTGGATAACCTGGATTACTGCAGGGCTTGTGACTGGAGGAACATCTCACTGCATATTGCTAGTAACTAAGGCTTGTGATAACCCTAGTTCGCTAATGTAGAAAGCCGTAGTCACTGATTGGCTGGGAGCGATTGTATGGTGTAGTTTTAATGCTCGATTATTGCAGGCTTGATCGCATGATTGTCACTTTAACAATAAAGATCAGAGGCTAAGTTCTGTTCAGGAGAAGGGTTACAACTCGGTCCTTGTTTGGTTTAAGGGTTGTAACCTGGCTCCCGGAGCAGTTCTAAGTCCTCTCTTCGTTTATTGTCTTATTGCACCTCACGTCATGCTTGTTATGATTACCTTACCAACAAGATCTGGAGACGGAGCTCTATTCAGGTAAAGGGTTACAACCCCGGTCCTTGTTTGGTTAAGGGTTATGACCTGGCTACTTGAATGGTTCTCTCGTACTCTATTATGACTGTTGTTATTCTTTTATTATCAAGCTCTTTTGTAACTACTTTTAAATATTTATTTCTGATATGCTGTTTTTAGTTCTTAAGTGAAGCCTCATTTGTGGCACTTGCTCTTTCTGGGATCTGATCCAGCTGGTTTTGTATGGCCAGATTTTGGAGCAGCTCAAGAGGATCTACCGACTTTCCAGTCTGATGGTGACCACCAGGCGTAACCAGGGCAACGAGTGGGTTTATTTTTGGCTCTCCCACTCTATTGTAAAACTCTCATTTTGAGGCGTTTAGCCGGCGAGCACCTGTTAGCTCGTATTGCATACCTTATTACTGTCTGCCTACGGGCTGTAACATGATTGACAGATCCTAGGGTTGATCATGTATGACTAAACTCTTGCTAGTCCTCACATTTTGTAACGACTAGCTTCATGATCAGCTGAATATGTAATGTTTCGGACGCCTTACTATTGTATATTTGGTGATCTTATATCTTGTAACTTTACTTCTTATTATTGACCATAGGAGACTGATGGATTGTAGTTAAACCCTCATATATCTAGACAGCCATGACCGTATAGTGAGGTGGATTCCAGTTTATTATACATAGCTGGCTATGTATGCCCTTGCTCTCCAGTATTCTGGTTCTGGGGCGTTACATGGTTTAAGTGGTGGCCCATACAGGTCTTGTAAATCAAGATATGTGAGGGTTTACCGAATAGATATCTCAATCAGCACTCGTCCTTGATCTCTGCCCGTATCTTCTAATCCCTGAGATTCTCGACCTGATCACATGCTTGTATCGTTGATCTGTCTTGGTCCTTCCTTATTGTTCCCTATGTCGTCTTCTTCAGCGGCATTGTTCCTGGTCCTACCGATCGGCAAGGCGAAGCACCTCCCGTGGACCAGCAGCAACCAGAAGATCAGGCCCAGCACTCAGGAGCAGCCTCCCGGGTCATGCCTCCCGAAGATCCAGAACCCCCGGTACAGCCAGCCCAGCCCGCAAGGCAGGATGATGGAGCCTTGGTTGGACTTATCAGGGAGTTGCTTGCATCACAGGATCGTCGAGGAGATGCCATGCATCAGGCTGTGGCAGATGCTCTAGGCAGAGGTGGACATCATGGGAACAGTGTAGCGAACAGTTTCAAGCACCTGAACCCTCAATTTTTCAATGGCAGCGAAGATGCTATCGCTGCTGATGCGTGGCTTCAGGACACAGAGGAGATATTGGAGGCAGCGAAGACCCAGAAGATAAGAAGGTGGCCGTGGTGCACCTGGAGTTATTGGATCTAGCCCACAGCTGGTAGGTGGCGCAGGCCGTTGGACTAGTGGCGCCTATTGCCTGGACAGTATTCCGTGAGAGATTCCGAACCAAGTACTTCGATGATGTAGCTCGGTACGATCTACAAACCAGGTTCACCAATTTGAAGCAGATAGGCAGGACGGTCGATGGGTATGCGGTCGAGTTTTCTAGGCTTAGTCGGTTTGCTCCCACCTTGGTAGCAACCGAGTTCGATAGAGTCCAGCAGTTTCAGCAGGGACTCCACCTAGAGATTTTGCTGACGGTGGAGCAGTTTGAGCATCAGAATTTTGATGCGGTATTGAAGACAGCTAGGAGGCATGAGTATACCTCCCAGAGGATTGTGGACAGGACCGAAGGTCGAAAGAGATCTCACGGCCAGATGAACCAGTCGTCAGCCCCAGCCCCGGCAGCTAGGGCTTTGACCATTGGAGCTCCGAGAAGGACAGCTTCAGTTACGTCATTCAATATTCAACCCCGACGTATCCTCAGCAGCAGAAGCAGAAGCAGTCTTCCCCCATGGGCTGCTCTTATTGTGGGAAGCCTGGACATGTTGTTTCAGAATGTCGTAAGGCTCAAGGATTGTGTTTGATTTGTGGAGCGCCGGACCACACGGTAGGGTCCTGCCCGTTCAGGACTAACTCATCACCAGCCATGACCAGTTTATCAGTTAGGGGACCAGCCCCAGTACCGGTCCAGCAGCAGTTTCCATTCCCGAGGCCGTTGCCGACGCAGACCCAAGCTTTTCAGCAGCAAAGGCCTCAGCAGTATGCCCAGACGCAAGTTCAGAATAGGCAGAGAAGATTCCAGCAGAGAGGGCCGGTACCCAGAGGACATGGTCAAGTGTTGGCTTTAACCATGGGAGAAGAAGGAGTGGCGCCAGGTGAGGTAGTGGCAGATACTATTCTCGTCAACACCTTTCCGGCTTCAGTATTATTTGAATATGGTGCATCATATTCATTTATGTCTGCACGATTCGTGACACGGATAGGACTGGAGCCCGAGTCATTATCAGTAAGGCTCAATATACTTACTGGTAACGGTCTTGTGGGAGTAGATAGAGTATTTTCCTCGTGTCGGATCGTGGTTAACGGTAGAGAGTTTCCCGCTAGGCTGATAGAATTCTCGATGGCCGATTATGATGTGGTCTTAGGAATGGATTGGCTGAGGGACCAGTATGCTAGGATAGACTGCCATATGGGCAAAGTTGTTTTTAGCATTCCAGGCGAGCCAGAGTTTTCCTTTTATCGAGGCAAAGTTGAACCTTCTCCTCCAATATTGCGGATGGCCGTAGCAGCAGTACAGTTACCCCGGATAGTCGAGGAATTTTTATATGTTTTCTCGGAAGAGCTTCCAGGAATGCCGCCAGAGCGAGAGTTCGAGTTTACTATCGACTTGATTCCCGGGACCGTACCAGTGTCAGAGAGAGTCTACAGGATGGCGCCGTCAGAATTGGAGATATTGTACAAGATGATTGAAGAACTCAGAACCAAGGGATTCATTCGTGCTAGTGGATCACCTTGGGGAGCCCCGATGCTTCTTGTGAAAAAGAAGGATGGTACATCCAGATTATGTGTTGACTATCGTACCTTGAACTCAGTAACAATCAAGAACAGATATCCTCTCCCAAGGATAGATGACTTGTTTGATCAACTCAGAGGAGCGGCAGTATTCTCAAAGATTGATTTGTGGTCAGGATACCACCAGATCAGAGTCAGAGAGCAGGACATCCTGAAGACAGCTTTCCGATCTAGATATGGGCATTGGGAGTTTCTTGTTATGTCCTTTGGAGCGACCAATGCGCCGGCTGTATTCATGGACCTCATGAATCGTATCTTCATGTCTTATTTGGATCAGTTCGTGGTCATATTCATAGACGATATCCTGGTCTACAGCAAGAGTGAAGCGGAGCATGAGCAGCATCTCAGAGTTGTCCTCCAGATTCTTCGAGAGCACCAATTGTATGCCAAGTTCAGTAAATGCGAGTTCTGGCTCGATCGCATTTCATACTTGGGTCATATCATCACCAGAGGGGGAGTAGAAGTGGATCCCCAGAAGATCGTGGCTATCGAAACATGGCCAGTGCCCAGCACAGTTGCAGAAGTTCGCAGTTTTCTTGGATTGGCCGACTACTACCGGAGATTTATTTCGAACTTTGCTCGAATTTCAACGCCATTTACACAATTGACCCGCAAGGAGGTACAATTTGCTTGGATAGCAGAATGTCAGGATTCTTTTGAGAAGCTGAAGCGAGGCTTGATGACGGCACCCATTCTCACACTTCCAGATGGGACCGGAGGATTTTCAGTGTACTGTGATGCTTCAGACAGAGGTTTAGGATGTGTTTTGATGCATCATGGGAAGGTAATAGCTTATGCATCACGATAACTTCGTGATCATAAGAGGAATTACTCGACCCACGACTTGGAACTGGCAGCAGTAGCATTTGCACTCAAGCTTTAGAGACACTAGCTACTTGTATAGAGATAGGGTGGAGATTTTCATCGACCACAAGAGCCTGAAGTATGTGTTCACTCAGAAGGATCTTAACATGCGTCAGAGAAGATGGCTAGAGCTGCTTGTGGATTATGATGTCAACCTGCAGTATCATCCTGGGAAGGCCAACGTTGTTGCAAATGCATTGAGCAGGAGAGCTAGAGTTTGTTTTCTGACAGCGCAACTAGCGTTGTTAGCAGATCTTCAGAAGATGGGTATAGAAGTTGTCCTTCCTACCAATGTGGCATTGATGGCCAGCATGCAAGTTCAGTCCAGTATAGTTGAGAGGATCAAGATAGCTCAGTCTTTCGATTCTATGCTTCAATAGCTTAGAGCAGAATGTGAAGCAGGACGACGACCAAAATTATGCATTCATGAAGACGGTACACTGCGACATGGTAAGCGTCTTTGTGTACCCAGTAGCGATATCAGACAGGAGGTCATGGCGAAAGCTCACAGTTCTCAGTATTCGATTTATCCCGGTGGCACGAAGATGTACCGTGATATCCGTCAGCACTTTTGGTGGAATAGCATGAAGAGGGAGATAGCTCGATTTGTCTCTCGGTGTTTGGTTTACCAACAGGTCAAGGCTGAACATCAAAGGCCAGCTGGACTTCTTCAGCCCTTGCCGATTCCAGAATAGAAGTGGGAGCATATAACCATGGATTTCGTGACTGGATTACCTCGATCCCCGACCAGTAGAGATGCTATTTGGGTTATAGTTGACAGGCTCACGAATGTGGCTCACTTTCTCCCATTCAGAGTTGGTCAGTCGACGGCTCAGCTAGCAGAGATGTACCTCAGGCAGATAGTCAGACTTCACGGAGTACCAGTCAATATCACCTCGGACCGAGATTCGAGATTCACGTCGCACTTTTGGCGTAGTCTGTAAGAGAGTTTGGGAACTCACCTCCAGTTCAGCTCAGCTTATCACCCGCAGACAGATTGTCAGTCGGAACGTACGATCCAGACTCTTGAGGATATGTTGAGATCTTGTACACTCGACTTTGGTGGTTCGTGGGAAGATCACCTGCACCTGATGGAGTTCTCATACAACAACAGTTTCCAAGCTAGTATCCAGATGGCACCATTCGAAGCACTGTATGGTAGAAAGTGCAGATCCCCACTAGCATGGGACGATGTTGGAGAGAGGCAGATGCTTGGTCCGGAGATGATCACTCAGACAGTTGAGGTGGTCAGAAGAGTCAGAGATCATCTTCGCGTTGCACAAGATCGTTAGTGCTATTGGGCCAATTCTCATCGGCGTCTCCTTGAATTTTCTGTCGACGACCATGTATTCCTGAGGATCTCGCCTGACCGTAGTGTCATTCGTTTCGGCGTACGGGGAAAGCTTAGTCCTAGGTATTGTAGGATATGGAAAATTATGACACGCTGTCATACGCTCAAGGCCATACGCTTATCAAAAGCCATACGCTTAGTGGATATTTTATTATTTTCTCTTAAAGTGGCAGCACAGCATATATTAAATGAAGAATGAATCTGACGTCTCGTCTTTTCGTGCAAAGATAGTTGTCATGAAAAGAGCAACCGTCGTATATGTATTCGAAGAGTTGGTTTTGTCTTTTATGAGGACAGCTCAGCAGATCATTAATGCAAAGCCATCATTATTGTCAGTTTTTCTGTCAGCCGTCATATCTGCAGTCACGACGCTCGAGAAAATCTTTTGACAGTTATTTGAAGATATGGCGTATCAGAGAAGATTGATGATGGCCACGTGGCCATTTCTTCAGTGAGCGTATGAAGTCTATACGACTCCTTTCTTCTTCATTGAGCGTATGAAGTCTATACGACTCCTTCCTTCTTCAGTGAGCGTATGAAGCCTATACGACTCCTTCCTTCTTCAGTGAGCGTATGAAGTCTATACGAATCCTTCCTCATCAAGTGAGCGTATGACTCCTTTCTTCTCCAGTAAGCGTATCAGCTTTATTTTTTCTACATCATCCAAGTCAGCGTATAACTCTCCTTCAACGAGGCAGCATATTACAGCAACCATATCCAGGATTACAGTCAACACACGTTCTCACGTGTCCTGTACCAGTTATCCACTTCTTTAGAAGTTATGCAATGTGGCATCCAGGCCATCAATCTCTCTTGAACATGCTCCACTACTTTCAACCGCACGCTAATGTGTCTCCATCAGAATTAGCCACGCGTCCCTGCTGTTATGCACACGTCAAGTAACTACCTGAGCGTATGCTTAAGGACAGTTATCCTGAACTCTATAAAAAAGAGTTTCTTCATCTTCATCAGAGACTACAGTCAATTTTAGAGAGAACAGAGAGATTGCCCAGTTGCTGTCCAAGTTCTTCAAAGTTCGAGTTTTCTTCATCGCATCGTCCAAGGGATAAAGTAATCGTCTTCTAGATTAGATTCCTACAGTTGTAATTTTCTCAGATACAAAATAAATAAAGTAAATTTATTTATGGAAAATAAATTGGCGACTCTGCTGGGGAAAGCTGTCTCCTCCAACGAGATAGCAACAACTCAATGCGATACTTCGTCGATCGGCTTGACGAAGAAGACGATGGTTGTACAATTCGATCAATCGGCTTATGAAGAAATGCTCAAGGCGAAGGAGGGCCGCACTGCTTCCTCCGCTCTTCCTGCTGCCAAGAAGAAGGGACGCTCCGTCTATGTCCCTAAGTCTTCTGCAGCAGTCCGAGACCGCTTCTGTCACTTCTCATGCTGACAATAACACGTCTTCAACTTCCATGAAGCACAATTCGGCTTCTCGGAACACGGCGACAGTGGCTTCTCCTAGTCACACTGACAAAATTGGTTCTTTAACCAAGTCAGCATGTACAAGGAAAACCATCTCTAGACATGTCAAGGTCCCTTCTCCCTCTATTCTTACGACAGCAGTCGGCTCTTTAGCCATTGATGACTCTGAGCGTATGGCATTCAAAGGGCAGTGTACGGCAAAGGCAGCATACAAAAGCCAACATCAGGCAGCGTACGCTAAGCCAAAGCCAGCGTATGCTAATAAAAAGACAGCGTATGACCAGAAGTCCAAACTGAAGTCAGCGTATGCTAACAAATACAGTCCTTTGACTGTTTCTCAAAATCAGGCTGGGGGTTCTCTTCCACAGAACATACAAATGATTCCTCCTCAACTTGCACATCTTGTGCCAACCAAGGAGAAAGACTCTTTAGTCAACTCCTCTACTCCTAAGGTCTTTACCTCTGGAGTTAATTTGACTAGTACTCTTACTAGATCAAACAATGGAAAACGCCTTTTGGCTAATTCCTCCAAAGATGGATTATTACCGACTCCTAGTCGGAATAATACTCATCTTCCTTCTCTCAAAATTTCTCGGTCTGAGAAAGGCAAATTACAAGTATCCAAGACTGATATCAAAGTCAAATCTCCTACGGATCTTCGTAACAAGCTTAATCAGAATCGGCTCGGTTCCACTGAGACAAGTATATTAGACCCTGATGCAGAATATGCCAAGAACTATGTGGCTCAAATTAATCAGTCTTTATACACTCAGGAACCAAGAAGACAGAAGAACAAAAGACAAGTTTCTACACAGAAACTATCTTCAAATACTTCCCAATCTGTTCCTACAGATCTCCGGGAATATTTGCAAAATAAACAGAGAATTGACACTCCATCAGGCTATGATATTGCTCATATTTGCCATAAAAAGCATGGTTGCAACTTCCAACCTCGAGTTGTAATTCAATGTTGTTGTTCACCAAAAAGACAATCTGTTTTCGAACGGATTCAGTATGAACCAATGTTGGATGAAGATGAACCTCTTTATGCTTCTGTCAATATGACCTCCAGAAATATTGGGGGTAGCATACGGTCTGATGCTATATCAGACTCTGAAGATGGTGTTTATCTCGGCACCCGATCCAGGACCGGAGCCTTGACCAGAGCCTCTTCTTCTTCTCATCCAAGTGGTAATCCGGAGATCACAGAAGACTTCCTTGGAGAGTCCAATTTTCCAGTATTGACTCCCGTAAAAAGCCCTGGAAAAGATACTGATTCACACAGTGATGATTCAGAACAGACTGTTTCATCATCTATTCCTCGAATGATTACCACTTACATGGCAGAGGGCGATCATGAACCTTCAACTAGCACCGAAGCTCACGAACAAAGGATTTCTTCCTTAGAACAACAGTTGAGAGCTATGGCAGATACGTTGAATGCTATGCACACTCTTATGCAAGCTCAGCATCAAACCCAGCAAGTCCAACAGACAGCTCCTCCAGTTATATTAAATACTCCTGTTGTTCCAAACCCGGAACCCTCTACTATTCTGGGGGTACAATCTAATGTTCCTGAACAACCCACTCCAAGTCAGTCTGGAGCTGGGGGTGGTACATATGCTACAGTCCCTCCTCCTAATCACACTCAACAAGTTACAACTCCCCAGTCTTCTGGAATTATTTCTGAAGAGTTAAAGAATCTCCGAACACAATTCGAGGCATTCAAACAGAAGGATGGTTTGCAAAGGTTAGGTATCAAGCAACCTTACCCGATAGAATGGAAGCAGGTATCGTATCCACCAAAATACAAACCTCCGACCATCTCTTTCTACGATGGGACAACCTCCCCAAGTCAGTTCATTAATCATTTTGAAGTAATGACTGATCAACTGCAACCAAGTGACGCCCTCCTTACTCGGGTGTTCATTGGATGTCTCAAAAAAACGGCTTATAAATGGTATAGAAGTCTCCCTGATGGGTGCATTACCTCATTTGCCGGTTTCAAGCAAATGTTTCTTGAACGATTCTATGAAGGGCTCAACGACATGACCATGTCAGCCCTCATAAGAATTAAACAGAAAAATAATGAAACCACTGAGGACTTCATTGAAAGATTCAGAAGAGAAGCCCTCAAAATGCCTCTCGGAACTCCCGATGCTGTTACCATCGACACTTGCAAGTCGAATCTTTTACCAATTATCAGCATGTGGACAGGGTCCACTCAGTTCCAAGATTGGCCTTCTTTCATTGTCAGTACCAAGGCTGCTAAAGTCAGTGCTGAGACCTTCAAGGGTCTGGGGGTACAAATGGCTCCTAAGGAATCAAATCAGAGCGCTAGCAATAGTACTCGACCCAACAATCGCAAAGGGAAAGAAGCTCTTGAAGTCAATCTCCAAAACAGTAGTCAAGAGGTAAAGACTACCCAAGCTACTCCAGCTCCAACAAATCAACAACAAAGATCTCCTCGGCCGAAGGAAGAATATTCTTTCGACGATGATGATGTTCAGGGTATCTTTGAATGCTTACTCAAAGGTAATAAGATTCAATTGCCAGAAATTAAAAAGCCTGATGAAGCCAATAAGACAGATCATCCAAAATACTGTCCATATCATAGAATGTTGGGTCATACAATCCGGTCTTGCTATGTATTAAAAGGGAAGATTCAAGAGATGATTAAATCAGGAACTGTGACATTAACACCCAAAGACAAAACAGTCACAGCAAATGTAATTTCAATGCAGTTCGGTGACTTCCCTCCCTTAATGGTGGAAAGTGGGATTGTTCCTATCCCCAAAGCAACTCTCGAAGTTATAAACATCCCACCAGCACAGAATGACGGACTTGTTCCTGTCACAACTAAGAAGGGAGAGATCATGTGGATTCACCCGGATTTAATGACGGAGTTTGAAACGTCTTCCTCTTCTCCTCGGAAGACTTTCTCATCTAAAAAGAAGCTCGGGAAGACTAAGTCATGCAATGTGACTTCTAGTTTCACACCCGATTTTTATCTAACCTCTACTTTCATCTCAGCAAGAAATTCACTCTCTACGGAAATAAAATCCGTATCTCAATTTGAAGATAGGTACAAGCCTGCTTTTCATCTATACAGTTCACAATCTCGTGAATTGATGGCGAAGATGGGTTATGATCTAGCCACTGCTCCGGGTTTGAACTCAGGCAAGGGACTCCGAGCACCTTTAGCCATCACTATGAGACATAATCAATCTCGTGTTGGCTTTGGTTTCTGGAATGAAGCTCTCATCAAACATAAAAGAACCAAGAGCAAGATAAAGAATTGCAACATGGTTTCCATAGACCTTGAACCAGAATCTGAAGTTGAAGTTCATGCTGGAACTCGGTCAGGAAAAGTATATCTGAAAGATTATGCTAAAATTCCTGAAGAAACTTCTGAAGTCCCTCCGGTTACAGCTTCAACTCCAGTCTCTACTGAAGAGCCTTTAAATGTTCCTGTTGAGACAGTTCCTTCTAAACCAACAGCAGCTGACAAAGGCAAACAACAAGTCCGCTTCGACAAACCATTGAAGAAGTCATCTCCTACAGGACTTGAAAAGCCTTATAATTTTGATATATTGGCTCAACTAGCCAATACCCCAGCTAAATTATCAATCTTCGAGCTCTTACGCCTCTCTAAAGAGACTCGAGAAACTTTAAGTGAAGCACTGCTGCAAGCAGAACCCTGCTTAACTCTTCTCAAGAAATTGGAAACAGAACCTGTTTCTCATTGCCATAATGTATTGGAATTTATTCCAAACATTACCTTTACGCAGGACGATATGCTGCTAGAGGATAATCGACATGACCGTCCTTTATATCATACAGGATATATTGATTCTATGAAGGTTGATCGTCTCCTGATTAATCCAGGATCTGCTCTTAGTATTATGCCAAAAGCTATGCTAGACGTACTAAAGATACCTGTACATAGCCTTTCCAGCACTATCACTACCATCTTGGGATTTAATCAAGGAAAAAGTGAGCCTTTGGGCAAGATTCGCCTCAAATTTCAAATAGGCGATCTTCGTACTAAAGTTACTTTTTACATCATCGACAATCATGGTTGCTCATACAATGCTCTGTTGGGGAGACCATTCTTGCATGAACATAATGTCGTTCCTTCGACCCTTCATCAGTGTTTCAAATATGTTGATGATAATGGAGAAGTTCAAAAGGAAGTTGCGGATCTCTATCCATTCAAAGGAGTTGAAGCTTATTTCAATGACGCTCGCATGTACAAAGATGAATACTCAAAAGTCTTGCAAGCTATGGATAATGATGATGAGATAGCAAAAGTTGGCACTTTTGTTATTCCTGTAAAAGGGTGTATCACTCCTCCGCAGTCTGTTAAATCATCTGAAGAAGGCTCACTGATAATTCCTGTTAGTGGACGTATTACTTCATCACCTGCTCAGGCTTCACAAGATTCACTGATAATTCCTGTCAGTGGACGTACTACTGTACCGTCTTCCCAAGCTCCACAAGGCTCATTGATAATTCCTGTCAGTGGACGTACTACTCCCCCTTCACCTTCTCAGGCTAGATCAGATACTCTAGTCATTCCAGTCAGTGGACGTACTACTTATCCACGATCTTCTTCAAGGGAGCTCACCTCTTCTGAGCCTTTTGTTATCGATCTTAATCGAAACAAAACTTCTGATTGCTCTTCCTCGCTTCCTTTTGTCATTAATTTGACTAAGTCTGATAAGGCTCAGCCTTCTGTTGTAAATACAGTATTTAATATTAATGAAGCATCTCCTTTGCAGTATATTGATGTCTGTAATCATGTACAAAGTTATTTACAATTGCTAGATAATTTAGAGTCACTAACTATAGGGGTTGTTCAAACTCTTCATACAGACGTATCATTGGAATCCATACAAAAATCATACTTCGTGGTCCCTGCTAGAAAAAAGAGAAAATCTGATCTTCTTTTATAAAGGACCCCAGAATCCTCCTAACTTGGAAGAAGATGACATAAACGATGATACTGGAAGGTTACAACTGCGTCGCTACAGTCAACAATCCAAAAATATCATCAAGAATATGGGTTATGACTTTAGAACCAGTCTCAATAATGGAAAAGGAAGAAGAATGCCTGTTCGAATTCCTCCATTAAAATACGGAAGGACAAAATGTGGTTTAGGTTACATTGCTCCTACTTCCTTTATCAACATAGTCCATGAAGATTCAAAGTCCGATGAAGACGAATGATCTGAGTCTTCTGATTCTCTCTCTTGGGATTCTGACACGAGTATTGGCGATCTTCATCGTTCTATTTTGTCCATCAATATGGTCTCTGTTGATGGCCCGCAGGAAAATGATGAAGATGAGGATGATTTTGAAATATCACCCGAATCGGAACAATGGGCTCAAAGATTAGATAATCAATGGGAATTCAGGTTCGAGCAGAGAGAACCTCCTACCGAAGATAAACTGATCCAAATTGATGTTGGTGAAGAAGGTTCTCCTAAACCAATATTCATCAGTGAAAGTCTTTCAGAAACAGATAAGCAAGACATGATCAAGTTTATTCGTGATTATATCGATGTCTTTGCCTGGAGTTATGAAGATATGCCAGGACTAGATCCGAAGATTATAATGCACAAACTCAATATCATGCCAAATACTAAACCGGTCAAACAACAACAGCGACGATTTCGTCCAGACATTATGGATGCAATTGAAGCTGAAGTCAACAAGCTTATGGCTTCTGGATTTATTCGAGAGGAACAACTTCCCGAATGGGTGGCTAACATCGTTTCTGTCCTTAAAAAGACTGGCAAGATTCGGGTCTGTATAGACTTTCGCGATCTCAATACGGCTTGTCCTAAAGACGAGTTTCCTCTTCCAATTACTGATGTCATGATCGACAATACATGTGGTTTCGAACGAATGTCATTTATGGATGGGTATTCGGGATACAACCAGATCAAAATATTTCTAGATGATGAAAAACACACTTCCTTCAGAACGCCGATCGGTACATACTGTTATACAGTGATGCCGTTTGGTCTCAAGAATACAGGAGCAACATATCAGCGAGCAATGAGCACTATATTTCGCGAACATCTCCGAAAAATAGTCGAATGCTATGTTGATGATATTGCAGTCAAAAGTCGACGAAAGGAGGATCATATCCAAGATTTGAAGACTATTTTTGATTTAATGCGTCAGCATCAACTTAAAATGAACCCTACTAAGTCCTTCCTGGGCGTCTCTAGTGGTAAATTTCTCGGCTTCGTCATTACCGCTAAAGGTATACACGTGGATCCCGAGAAGATCAAAGCCATTCAAGAGATGCGTCCTCCACGCACCTTAAAAGAGCTACGAGGATTTCAAGGAAGAATTGCTTATATCAGGAGATTCATTTCCAACTTATCAGGACGCTGCAGACCATTCAACAAACTTCTGAAGAAAGGTGTATCTTTCGTCTGGAACGAAGAATGTCAAAAAGCATTTGACGATATTAAACAGTATCTCATGAACCCTCCAGTTTTGGTACCTCCCGTCTCGGGGATACCATTCCTTCTATATGTTCGAGCCATGGATCATTCTCTTGGTGCATTACTTGCCCAGAAAAATAAAGATGGCCATGAACAGGCTATTTATTATCTCAGTCGCACAATGACGGGTGCTGAACCGCGTTATTCTCCAATCGAAAAAGAATGCTTAGCATTAATGTTTGCTGTTCAGAAAATGCGACATTATATTATCGGTCAAACGATTCATGTCATTTCCAGAGTGAATCCTCTCAGGATTATGATGAAGAAACCTGGTATTCTCAACTCCAGACTAGCTAATTGGGGAATCTTGTTAGCTCAATACGATATGCATTATATTCCTCAGAAGTCAGTTAAAGGACAGGCTCTTGCTGATTTTCTGGCTGCTCATGCAATTCCAGAAGATTCTAAATTATATGATGAGATTCCTGATGAAGTCTTGGATTCAAATCTGATTTCTGAAGAAGTTCCTACCTGGCGTTTATTCTTTGATGGAGCATCTAGAATAGGTCCTAATGGCAATATTGTCGCTGGAGTTGGGATTGTTCTTGTATCCCCAGAAGGACTAACTATTCAGAGGGCTTATTCTCTAGATCAATCATGTTCAAACAATGTAGCCGAATACAATGCATTACTTATTGGTCTTCAACTTGCTAAACATCTAGATATTCAATATTTGGAAGTTTATGGAGACTCCAAGCTTATTGTCAATCAGATCAGAGGAACGTATGAAGTTCGTCATCAGGATTTGATACCTTATCATCGAGCAGCACTCTCTATAGCCTCATCTTTTGAAGACTTCTTTATTGAACATGTTCGACGAGCCTATAATGCAGAAGCTGATGCTTTAGCTAATCTTGCTGTTGTATTAGCTATTCCAATCAGACGTCAGCAAGTGATAGTGGTTTATAACCGAGAACTATTCTGTGTTGAGAATAATTTGGCTTTGGCTTTTCTATATAAACCAGATAAAGATTCTTTCAACCTTGATGCTGGATTAAAGTGTGACAAAATATCCTCGTCTTCTTCCGATTCTACTATGGAATATATCTTTTCTAATAAAACAGAAGCCATAATTGAAGACTGGAGACGCCCGTTTCTAGACTTTGTTTTGTATGATATACTTCCTGATAATCCGAGTGAAGCAGCGTCTATTCGACGTCGATCTCTCAGATTCTATTATAATCATACGACTAAAACATTATATCGTCGGTCTTACGACGGTCTTCTCCTCCGATGCATTGCCGGTGAAGAAACACAACAGATAATTCGTGAAGCACATGATGGTGTTTGCGGAGCTCATCAACCAGGTCCTAAACTTCAAGATCGTATCCGACGTATGGATTATTATTGGCCCACGATGGTGGCTGACGCTATTCAATATGCTCGGAAATGTAAAGCCTGTCAAATTCATGCAGACTTTATTCATCAACCGTCAGAGTTCTTACATCCAACAGCGGCATCATGGCCCTTTGAAGCTTGGGGCATGGACGTCATTGGTCCCATCAACCCACCATCATCAAGAGGACATCGGTTTATTCTAGCAATAACCGATTACTTTTCCAAATGGGCTGAAGCAATCCCGTTATCTGAAGTTAAAACTTCTAATGTTATCAACTTCGTCAAACATCATATTATCTATCGATTTGGTGTTCTTCGGCGTATTATCCATGATAACGGACCGCAGTTCGTCAGTCAGAAATTTACTCGATTCTGCGACAATCATCGGATTAATAATTTAGCTTCTACAGCATATAATCCAGCAACCAATGGATTGGCAGAAGCTTTCAATAAAACAATCATCAAACTCTTGAAAAAGTTCGTTTCTTCCAACAAACGCAACTGGAGCGAGAAGCTTGGTGAATGTTTATGGGCCTACCGTACCACAGTTCGCAATACGACTGGATGTACACCTTTCTCTTTAGTATATGGGTGTGAAGCTGTTCTTCCCCTTGAGATCCAGATTCCTTCTCTGAGAATTGCAATCTCCAATGAACTGACAACAGAAAACAATGATCGTCTTCGACTTCAAGAGTTGGAAGCACTAGATGAAAAATGATTGTATGCTCAACAAAATATCGAGCTGTATCAAGCCCGAATCTCCAAAGCTTTTAACCGGAAAGTCAAAGTCAGAGCATATCAGAAGGGAGAACTGGTCCTTACTGTCAGACGTCCTATGACCATGACACATATGAGCAAAGGCAAATTTGATGCGAAATGGGAAGGCCCATTCGTAGTGAACAAAGTCTTCTCTAACGGAGCATACCAGCTTGCCTCTATGGATGGAAAAGTCATGATGATGCCTATCAATGGCAAATTCTTAAAGAAATATTATGTATAATATTTTCATCATTCACCAGCAAATATAAAATCCTTCTTTACAAAAGTTATTTCGATATCGTTATCCCCAGAGGAAATTGTTATTCCACCATGTATCATCTTCCCAGAGAATTTGATATTTTGTTTTATTAGATCCCCAGTGGTTTTAATAAAGTGTCCATATTACCTCTGAATTTTCTATCTCAAATATTTAGTCTTTTTGATTTCTGAGTCTAAAGATCAGTGAATAATGGCAAAATTGATGTAAAGTGGGAAGGATACATCGTAAACAAAGTTTCCTTAAACAAAGTTTATTTTGACAAAATTCTTCAAGAAAAAGAGTACATCATCATGGAAGATTACTGTCATCCCTCTCATACTTGGGACGAGGGCCACATACATAATCAGCAAAAGAATTTAATACATCTTTTCCTGACCGCACCAAGAACTGACAGACAGCCAGCCTCATTGCTTCTTCTTCTTCTTCGGTTTCTCCTGGTTCGACCAGGAAGTCGAGGATATCTTTTGGCGGCTTGGGAGTAGATGAGCTTTCGTCCATTTCCTTCTTCTGCGGAGGTAGATGCTCTTTAGCACCTTCAGTAACTTCAGAGACGACTTCAGTCTTCTTTGTATTCTTTTCAGAAGACATTGTGGATAAAAGAGGATGATGTATGATCCTTCTACTCAAATATATGCTCTATTTATAGGCATATGGTCGAAGGGACGTATTCTTTCCCGAGATTCAGTTCATCTATTCATTTCTCACATTCATTCGACGGTTCATCCGTTCATCATTTCCTAAACGGTTCGTCCGTTCATGATCTTCTATCAATTTATTAAGTGGAGATTCGTTATTTATCATGTTTTCATAACCTCTGAATCAATTCCGAATCTATCTACTCATTTGTCATTTTTGACCTCTGCATAGAAATCAATCTATTTTCTTTTGAGTTCATACATATTATCATGTCCATAATACCTCTGATAATATCATATACTCTAAAAACAGAAAAGATGATTTTATTATCTATCATGTCCACAATTCATCCACAAATACAAATCATTAAAGCATAGAAGAAGTGTCATTTCCATTCCCATTTCACCACAAAAAATCTATTACATTTTCTTAGACTTTCTTACAAATCATAATAGAAATCTATTACAAATCTTGGATTTTCATTCTACACCACAACGATAACCGAATAGAGATCTATCTTCTTCTTTGGATCTTCTCCGTCGGACCTTCTCCGTCAGGTTCGTTATTGGTTGCAATTCCTGACTGTCTGGGTCTCAGTCACGACCAGATCAACAGGAATCAAACTCTGGTCTTCTCTCTCAGACGAGAGGAGAATCACAGAGTATGGCAGCCCAAAGTCGTGGTGCTGCCAATACAACTGGTGGATGGGGGTAACCCCTCAAGGAAGATAGGAATGTATCCAAACCTTGGGATACAATTCCTAGTTCTCCCGTGAAAGGAACTCTACTACCCGATTTCTCGGTAGTAGAGTTGACTCCACCATCCAACTCTCGTGTATAAAGGATCTTCCTACCATCTGAGGAAGACCCTTTTATCCCACGAAGAGTTCTGAGTTGTCTGATGTACGCGTCAAAAGCGTATGAGCTCCCTGATGTTGGTGTCAGAAGGACATTCTCCACAGCATCCACATCACCAATGCCAGTTCTGAAGAAAATCTTTAGCCAAGTTTCTGCAGAAAACAGCATGAAGAAAAGAATTAAATCAACAGAAATGTCATATAAAATGCACTGGTTGGTCAAGCACGCTCGGAGACAGAAAGCTTATTTTCAACAGCGAAAACAGAACGTGTATTATGCCGGACTTACCTTCAAGTTTGACGCTAAGAATTGGCAAACTGATGTCTGACATATTGCTCAGAATTCGAACATTTAGAAGCTTTTGCTTTCCGATTCGAGAGTGAAATCTCACGTTCATTTTCAGAGAAAAGAAGAAGAAAAAGAAGATGGGGATGAGTTCTGTGAAACTTTTCTGTCTATTTTAAAGTATGGAGCGCAAGCCTATTCTTGGAAAGGATCCACAAATAACGCTCATAAAATATGCAATGAGTGCCACGTGTACTTTGGAAACCAGCATAGCCTTGGAAATATTCAAAGAGTGCTTTCCACAACATTGGAAGACAGTGTAACCTACAGCATAATCTACAGTTATTCATTGGTGCACGTTAGTTTTCAACACAAAATTATACTAAACAGAGAATTCTTGAATATTCATTTCATTAAGGCACTGACGACCTTACAAAACAAAAAAAAGAGAGGGAAAAAAAGGGGTGCAACAAAGTCACGCTCTATTTCCCAGAGCGGCTAAGTTTGACGCCTAACTCTTTTACGCTTTGGACCCCCATGCGGTGCAACAGAGCAGCGAGCATTTCACGCTTCTCTGCGAGGCTCCGCCCATCAGAAGTAGAGGAGCCGTCCAGACCGAAGTAACCCAAGAAATTCTTGGCTAACTGCGTGAGGTCATCTTTGAACTCGATGACGAAGGGCTCCGGTTCTTTGCCTCCAAAGGTGGGGTCACCATGGGCACAAAAACCTAATTTTCGTGCTTCTTCTTCAGTCGCTTCCTTTGGAGTCATGGTTACAAGAGATATGAATGTCAAAAAACTGAATTTTCTCAGTTTATATAACAAAGCTTGCTGGCGGTTCATATTCCTCCATAAATCAGATTCAATCAGTCTCGAAAAATGAAGAGTCATCATGACATTTAATAAATTCATTTTTGCATAAACAGATTTAATGCCAGCGTGTCAAGACTCATTTCCACTTTTTTATTCAAAGTAATTTCGAACTTTTGAAACTCATAAAGTTCGAAAACTTTGAAGGGGGTCTTGTAGGATGTGGAAAATTATGACACGCTGTCATACGCTCAAGGCCATACGCTTATTAAAAGCCATACGCTTAGTGGATATTTTATTATTTTCTCTTAAAGTGGCAGCACAGCATATATTAAATGAAGAATGAATCTGACGTCTCGTCTTTTCGTGCAAAGATAGTTGTCATGAAAAGAGCAACCGTCGTATATGTATTCGAAGAGTTGGTTTTGTCTTTTACGAGGACAGCTCAGCAGATCATTAATGCAAAGCCATCATTATTGTCAGTTTTTCTGTCAGCCGTCATATCTGCAGTCACGACGCTCAAAAAAATCTTTTGACAGTTATTTGAAGATATGGCGTATCAGAGAAGATTGATGATGGCCACGTGGCCATTTTTTCAGTGAGCGTATGAAGTCTATACGACTCCTTTCTTCTTCATTGAGCGTATGAAGTCTATACGACTCCTTCCTTCTTCAGTGAGCGTATGAAGTCTATACGACTCCTTCCTTCTTCAGTGAGCGTATGAAGTCTATACGACTCCTTTCTTATCAAGTGAGCGTATGACTCCTTTCTTCTCCAGTAAGCGTATTAGCTTTATTTTTTCTACATCATCCAAGTCAGCGTATAACTCTCCTTCAACGAGGCAGCGTATTACAACAACCATATCCAGGATTACAGTCAACACACGTTCTCACGTGTCCTGTACCAGTTATCCACTTCTTTAGAAGTTATGCAACGTGGCATCCAGGCCATCAATCTCTCCTGAACATGCTCCACTACTTTCAACCGCACGCTAATGTGTCTCCATCAGAATTAGCCACGCGTCCCTGCTGTTATGCACACGTCAAGTAACTACCTGAGCGTATGCTTAAGGACAGTTATCCTGAACTCTATAAAAAAGAGTTTCTTCATCTTCATCAGAGACTACAGTCAATTTTAGAGAGAACAGAGAGATTGCCCAGTTGCTGTCCAAGTTCTTCGAAGTTCGAGTTTTCTTCATCGCATCGTCCAAGGGATAAAGTAATCGTCTTCTAGATTAGATTCCTACAGTTGTAATTTTTTCAGATACAAAATAAATAAAGTGAATTTATTTATGGAAAACAGGTATATAGGGCCGTTCGATATTCTGGAATGAGTAGGAGATGTGTCCTATTGTCTCGCCCTTCCGCCGTCTCAGTGAGGTGCATGACGTGTTCCATGTATCCCAACTACGACGATATATCCCAGACCCAAGTCATATCCTGGATCATTCGGAATTGGTTGTTGGTACCAACCTCTCGTATGAGGAGAGGCCCGTATCCATATTGGACCAAAGAGAGAAGATACTCAAGAACAAGACTATCAAGTTAGTCCGTGTTGCTTGGGGTCATCACTCCTTGGGTGAGTCAACGTGGGAGCGTGAGGATGATATCCGATCGCGATATCCCGACCTGTTTGACTCGTGAGGTATAATATCTTTTTTATGCCACATGCCTTCGATTCCTTGCTTGCATGAATAATTGCTTGATTACTTGACTAGTATAGCTTGCATGTGATTAGTATAGCTTGTCCTTGAATCTCTAGCCCCTTGATTAAATTTCGAGGACAAAATTCTTTTAAGGTGGGTAGAGTTGTAATGACCATGGTTCGTATTACGTATTTTGGTATACATGTACGTATTTTGACTCATATTTCATGTCCCATTGCATGGTTTACTTTCGTATTTCATTGGTTATGGTTTATCTTGGTTGGGTTGGCTTGGTTTGGTTTGCTTTGGGTTCATCATGAACCAAAAGAAAACCCCTACCTACCACCACTACCACCATCATTTATTAACCAAACACTCTTTCTCTCTCCTTATTCACTCTTCTTCCTCACCGTTACTCTCCACCTACCAGGAAGGTTTAGGCAAGTGCATCTTGCTTCATGGAAGAATTTCATTTTATTATTCCACTTTCTTCCTCATGTGTTTCTAACCTACTTTAGTACTTAGCATTTTTTATTTTCGTGGTTAATTTCTTGTAAATCTAGCTTTATGGTATTTTCGGTTTTTATGAGTTTTGATCTATCAAACCTTTATATTTTTGCTATTTGAGGGTTCCATGATGTAGAGAATTATATTTTGTCCAAATTTGACCTATGAGAGTCTGGATTTGGGTTCCTATTGTTGTTTGGTGGAGCATGGAGGCCATGGTATTTTCCATGGATATGTTTTTTGTGGAAGCCATTAATTGTACTTGCTTGGCCGCATATGCATTTGATTGCATTTATTTTCTTGGCCATTAGCTTTGGTCGCATGGATTTGCTTGCATGCATTTGCTGCATGCAATTGTTTGCTTGGCCGCATGGCCAACCACTTGCTTGGCCGTATGACATTTGTTGTTTGCTTGGCCGCATGCATTGCCATTTGTTTGGCCGCATAGGCCATTAAATATTTGCATGGCCGCATAGGCCATTGGCTGACTTGCATGGCCCCTAATAATTAATTGGTCGCATATGCATTTGTGCATGCTTATTTGCTTTGGCCGCATACGCTTATTTGCTTTGGCCGCATATGCATGTAAGCAATTTGCTTTGTGCATGTAAGCAATTTGCTTTGGCTGCATATGCTTATTTGTTTGGCCGCATATGCATGTAAGCAAATTGCGTTGTGCATGTAAGCAATTTTCTTTGTCCATTAAATATTTGTGCATGTAAGCAATTTACTTTGTGCATGGCCAGGCCTATAGAAGCATGGAAAAGAACAAGAAAAGCCCATGCGGCTCAAAACAGAAGAAGTCCATGCGGTTCAAAACAGAAGAAGCCCATGCGGCTCAAAACAGAAGGAGCTCCATACGGCTCAGGAATCTATCGGAGTCTCATGCGGCTCAAAAACTCTCCAATAGCCTCATGCGGCTCAGGAAAGAATCACGTGGCCCTATGCAGCTTGCTTTTTACAGCTGGCCATGAAGTGACTGCTTCCATTAAATGCTCTGACATAAAGTGATAACTCTGACATTAAAGCTGAAATGATGAACCCTGACATGACGGCGTATTCTTCGGGAAACGGAGAAAATCTCCTATACAGCTGGCACGATCCACCAACTTCAAAGCTCTCTATGCAGCTGCCACCCCCTCATGCGCTGATGCTCTTATGCGGCTTGGATCATGGAGACTATCGTCATGCGGCTCAAACTCTAAGAAGCCACCCCATGCGACTGTTGTCCTCATGCGGCCCATATCATGGAGATTATCTCCATGTGGCTCAAATGCTGAGAAGCCATAACCATGCAGCCTTGACACGTGGCTAGTCTTATGCGACTCAATTGGAAACTACCCCTATGCGGCTCAGACTTCAGAGGCTACATCTATGTGGCTGCCACATTCATGCGGTTCAAAACCTAAGAAGCTACCCTCATGCGGCTGTGGCTCGCGGTTATGACACGTGACAGAAGATCAGTTTCTCCGTAATGATGATTAGATACGTGGCATTGAATCAATCAAGAGATCCTAACAACCAGATTTGTTACAATCATCATAATTATCCCAAATCAAATCCGATCAGACAAATCGAACACGTGGCAGGAGATCCGAGTCTATCAAAATTCATGGCAATCAACATTAATTGCCCATAAGATTTGGTGCAATCCACATTAATTGCCCAGATTCATTGCAATCAAAATCAATGGTTCAGATGATTGGCCGCCGACTTTTTAAGGAGGGAATCATTGTAAACCCTAATGATCACACCCCTACTCATATAAATAGCAAGGTGCCATTCCCTTGCAAACGACCTGGAGATAGCTGGACACCTGGAGAGACCTGAAGACTTGGAGACCCCCGGCGGGATACACAGAGAGAAAAAGGCACGCGCAGAAGAGTCTTCCTACACATTCCGAGAGCATTTCTCCATCAGAGTCAAGGCTACGTCCGATCGTCCAAGGAGTAAGGCAGAGCTGTCGTCGCTTTTTCGAGCCTCTACCGTCACCTCCCAGAATAAAAAATAAATAATTATACTTAGATTACTGTACCTAGGTTTTCGTCCCTAGGCTTTCTTTGTACGAGCGAGTTTGTATTATAAGTCTAAGTTCAGTCCTCCTATATAATTGTTCTGTACTTCTACAATCAATGGCAAACAAGGCCGCATATGCAATTATTTTGTATGGCCACTTGCTTGGCCGCATATGCACTGTTGTATGGCTATTTGCTTTGGCCCTTGCATGCAATATTTGATTTGGCCGCATATGCACTGTTACATGGCCACTTGCTTTTGCTTTGGCCGCATGGCCAATTGCCTTGACCGCATGGCCACTATTAATTAATTGTTGGCCGCATAGCCATTAGCAATTATTCGTTTTGGCCGCATGGCCATTAGCCTTAATTGCATGGCCGCAGTTCTTTGTATGGCCGTATGAACATTTATTGGCTGGCCGTATGGCAATTTCATGCGGCAAAATTTTTTTTGAGCCGCATGAGTCCTGATTTTTTCTGCCGCATGCCCCTGTCTCCTGAGTCACATGATTCCTCCACAGCCCTTGCCCCTGCTAATATTTAATTACTACAAGTATACTTGTGCCATATTAATTTTGAATATGTTTTCTGACACGATGGTGACCCGTTGTGGTGCACTTTTGACAAATGACATGACATGATAGTGGTCCGACGTGGCGCACTCCTGACAGTAAACATGACATAATATATATCTCGAAGGCTGTTACGGCGGCTAGCATGTCATGGCAAGATTGAATAGCCTAGACACCGTGGATGATTGTGTTTGTACAATTGAAACGGTAATATTTGTATCATGTCTAGGACAGGAATCCCTGAGTACCACGGTCAGGAGTACCTACTGTAAATGGCTAAGGCTAACTAGAATAATTCAATAGTCATGAAAGATTTCCCCAGTTACAGGCGATCCCGTTATCCCGGCCACCATTGTTGGACTTGCAGCCTGCCGAAGAGTAGGGCACAAGTCTAGATTCACTGATATATGGAAAAGAACGAGGCACTGCTTAATGAATCCAAGTCGCCTGGATAACCTGGATTAGCTGCAGGACTTGTGGCTGGAGGAACATCTCACTGCATATTGCTAGTAACTAAGGCTTGTGATAACCCTAGTTCGCTAATGTAGAAAGCCGTAGTCACTGATTGGCCGTGAGCGATTGTATGGTGTAGTTTCAGTGCTCGATTATTGCAGGCTTGATCGCATGATTGTCACTTTTAACAATAAAGATCAGAGGCTAAGTTCTGTTCAGGAGAAGGGTTACAACCCCGGTCCTTGTTTGGTTTAAGGGTTGTAACCTGGCTCCCGGAGCAGTTCTGAGTCCTCTCTTCGTTTATTATATCTTATTGCACCTCACGTCATGCTTGTTATGATTACCTTACCAACAAGATCTGGAGACGGAGTTCTATTCAGGTGAAGGATTACAACCCCGGTCCTTGTTTGGTTAAAGGTTGTGACCTGGCTACTTGAATGGTTCCCTCGTACTCTATTATGACTGTTGTTATTCTTTTATTATCAAGATCTTTTGTAACTACTTTTAAATATTTATTTCTGATATGCTGGTTTTAGTTCTTAAGTGAAGCCTCCTTTATGGGACTTGCTCTTTCTGGGATCTGACCTAGCTGGTTTTATATGGCCAGATTTCGGAGCAGCTCCAGAGGATCTATCGACTTTTCATCCCGATGGTGACCACCAGGCGTAACCAGGGCAATGAGTGGGTTTATTTTTGTCTCTCCCACTCTATTATAAAATTCTTATTTTGAGACGTTTAACCGGCGAGCACCTGTTAGCTCGTATTGCATACCTTATTACTGTCTGCCTACGGGCTGTAACATAATTGACAGATCCTAAGGTTGATCATGTATGACTAAACTCTTGCTAGTTCTCACATTTTGTAATGACTAGCTTCATGATCAGCTGAATATGTAGTGTTTGGGATGCCTTACTATTCTATATTTGGTGATCTTACATCTTGTAACTTACTTGCTTGCTTGAGATTGAGACATTTAGGCTTGTTATTGACCATAGGAGACTGATGGATTGTAGTTAAACCCTCATATATCTAGACAGCCATGACCGTATAGTGAGGTGGATTCCAGTTCATTATACGTAGCTGGCTATGTATGCCCCCGCTCTCCAGTATTCTGGTTCTGGGGCGTTACGTTGGGTTAGGAATAACCATGTATAAACCCTCTAATCCGTAGCAAAATCTGGACCGTAGGATACGATCCAATAGTGATCAATCACCCTGAAAAATGTTTCAGCCCCGACGACACAGAGTTCGGCCAGAACTCTGTGTTTGGCAACCAGCAAGGTTCTGGAACCATAACACAGAGTTCGGCCAGAACTCTGTTCCGGGGCAGAGTTCGGCCCGAACTCTGCCCCCTCCTTCCAGCAGCTCCTCTGACAGCTCCCGAGTGTCTCTGTCATCTCCGACTGGCCTCGTCACCTCCCCGAGCTTCTCTGACACACAGACGGCGCTCGTCCACTCCGGGGTCTTCTCCTCATAAGTTGGGAACCCCACCCACTCCAACAAGCTTGCGAGGTCAAACGAGCCGAGTACTTCTAAGCTTGAGCTTGGCTCGTTTATTAAACGAGCTCGAAAGTGAAGCTTGAGCTCAGTTTGTTTACTAAACGAACCGATCTCAAACGATCTTTTATCGAGTCGAGCTTCGAGCAGCTCAGAAACAGCTTGGCTCATTTGCAGCCCTATAGATATGCACAACACAACCAAAGTTTTAGCAGTTATAGAACTATCAAAAATGTGATAGCCCATAACAATTTTTGCAGTGCACTTATCATTTGCCTTCCTTTTCGAGTTTGAACCTTCTTACAATAACTAGTTTGTCCCAAGCAAAGAGGCCAATCAGAACATAACCATGGTGTTGCACATGTTACATGCAACTTTTCACTCAACAAAGAAAGCAACTCAGCTTTATAAGACAATCAGGACCGACGAGAGGGAGGAATATCAGAGATAGTAGTTAATTTATGTGCGACCAATTCTTACAAAAAAATAGAAGAAAACCACCAATAGAGAAAACAAAATGTTGGCCCATTCCATGGTCACACCCGATTTTAATAATCGACATAAACTTAAGTCAATACACAAAATATACGAATTGCTGCTAATCATTTCAGGTCTTGTGAAATCAATATCAACAAGCGTACTACTGCATCATCAAACACAAAAATTATCAGTCTGAAGCTTACTTTCATTGGAATCTAGTCCGAGTCATTTTACAATTTATTATGTATTTTATCTTTATTGAGTCTAGGAGATAAATTGTAAGATCGACTGGGTAATACTGGCTTAGGTTAATCATAGTCCACTTTTCTACACAGCCTATATATCCATATTCCATCCACCAAAAAGTTCTATTCTATTCTGCAATAATATTTTACAAATGTTTAACATTTTTACCTAGACAGAACTCAAACCAAGTTCGGCCCGAGTTCTGACCGAACTCTGCCCGAGTTCGGTCAGTTTAAATTTAAATATTTGTTGCCTCCAAATCTGCATGCAACGTTCATATGCGAAATCTTTGCATCAGAACTCTGCCCGAGTTCGATCCCAGAAAACACCTATAAATAGAAGATAATTTCTCATTCTAAATCACTCAATCAATTTCATCTTCTCTTCTCTATTCAATAAGTGTTTTCATCCGATCAAAAGTTTTCATATCACACCTACACTCCTCTTAGCCAAAAGCCAGTAATATCTATTTCGATCTAGAGTCTTTTGGTTCTCAAGAGTTGTAAAGAGGTTGTTCAAAGAACATAAATTATCTCTGTTGTGGAGCCGGTCGTGCGCTCGTCATCAAGCACGTGTTGTGAAGTTGGTCGTACACTTGTCACCAAGCACGGTGTTTTAAGAGACTGCAAGCTCTCAATTATCTTGTGCCTTAGTGGATTAACATCGAGCAAGAGTACTCGAGACTGGATTAGTCCTCTCAGAGAGATACCAGTATACATCGCTGTGTCACTGAGTTTGATCTCTCTATCTCTTGCTATATTTATTTGCTCTCTCTTATTTACTGCCATAGTTATCTGTTTATAATTTTTAAAATTGGTAATTATTTTCCGCTGTACTCGCACTCACTCTATTCACCCCCCTCTAGAGGTGCTCAATAGTCCTACAATTGGTATCAGAGCAGGTTAAATTCTAATATAACAAACCTCAGAGAGTATATATGGCAGCCGTGAAATCAATATTCAACGGTGAAGGGCAATCCACAAATAGACCCCCACTATTTGATGGTACAAATTATACCTACTGGAAAACACAGATGACTTTTTTTTTAAAGTCACTTGACTTTGATCTTTAGTCTATAGTTGTTGACGGTTATAAAAAAATTGGCACCTACAGTAGTTGATGGCCTGCTTGTAGACAAGCCTCATGGAAAATATACAGAGGCTGAAAAAGCAAAAGCTAGTCTAGATGCTCGTGCCATCAACGTACTGTTCTGTACAATTGACAAAACGGAATTCAACAGAGTTTCAACCTGTAAAACGTCTCACAAGATTTGGAAACTTCTTGAGGTAACTCATGAAGGTACTTCCCAAGTGAAGGAATCTAAAATCAGTAGACTAACACAGGAGTATGAATCTTTTAAGATAAAATCCTGTGAGTCAATTACACAGATGTTCACACGTTTTTTTGATATTTCTAATCATTTGCAATCTCTTGGTAAGGATTACAGTAATCATGAGAAGATCAAAAAAGTGCTACGGGCTCCAACCAAGAACTGGAACCCAAAGACAACATCAATCATTGAAGGAAACGATCTCACCACCATGTCTCTGGAAATACTGATGGGCAAGCTCATGACCCATGAGTTGATCTGCAAGAGTTTGAAGAAGCAACCCCAAAAGAAAAGTCCATCGCTTTCAAAGCTCAAGCCAGAAAATCTATATGCAATGATTCTGAGGAAGAATCATCAAGTGGTGATGAACAAGCCCTACTAGTGAAGAACTTCAGAAAATTCCTAAAGTTTGAGAAATCAAATAGAAGGAAGAGAGATATCCAAGAAAGCAATAAAGATGAAACAATATGCTTTGTATGCAAGAAATCAGGACACATGAAGAAGGATTGTCCAACTTCGAAGAAAAGCAGTCCATGCGATAGATCAAGATCAAGCAGAAAAGCAACAACCAGTCGAAAGTATGCTAACACAAGTATCTGGCATGAAAGTGATGCTAGTAATACAAAGGAAGAAGACAGACCCTGCAAAAATGCTAATGTCTGTCTTATGGCTTTTGATAAGGTATCCTCAAACCTTTTGTATGACGACTTTACTTTCGATGAATTAGAAAATGCCTTTAGCGAACTACTTGAAGAACACAGAAATGTGCTTGACAAGTATAAGCAATCTCGAAAAGAGATTAAGGCATATACAACCGAGATAGCTAGACTGTCCAGTCTTATTGAAGACATTAAAGAGACGTCTACTACCGGTAACACGGAATAGATAGCCAAACTCAAAGTAGACTATCATGAGGCTATCCTCAAAATTGATAAGAAAGAAGGAGACTATGTCACGATACAAGAGTTATATGACATAGAGAAGAAGAAGCACTTAGTCACAGAACAAAGACTCTCAGACATGACTACTAAATATGAAGAGTCTTTTGCGGTTTCTAAAAAGTTAGAAATCAAGTTAGGCAAACAGGCAATACCTGTGACACAGCCTAAGTTTAGTCCTAATGTTAAGCATACACCTAAGAGGACTAAAACTCAGAAAGCACGAAAGAAACACGATTATCACCATGCTTTCACTTATAGGTTTTCAAAGAAACCAAATAGGCACGTCAACACAGTTTCTACTAACACTGTTTCAAAATTCACTTGCACATATTGTGGTACTCATGGACACATATCACATAATTATTTAGCAAAGAAATTTGTTGACAATCGTACTTTATTTTGGAGACCTAAGACTAATCAATATGGACCCTTCAGTAAATGGGTACCAAAGGATTCATCTACTTGTTTTGTAGGTGGACCCTCAACCCTCTCATGCTAAAAGTAAGTGGATCCTCGATAGCGGATGTTCGCGGCACATGACTGGTGATGCATCTTTATTCGCCACACTATCGATGAAGAAAGAATGATACGTCTCCTTCAGAAATAATCTGAGAGGTGATATCATTGACAATGGCACTGTTGGTATATCTTCTTATCCTGTAATAAAAGACGTTTGTCTAGTTACAGAATTGAAACATAACCTACTAAGCATAAGTCATTTGGCTGATAATGGTTATGGTATCAAATTTGTAAAAGACAAATATACCATATATGATATGTCATCTGGTAATCCTGTATATGAAGGGATTAGAGAAGACAATATTTATGTTTTCTTTCTGGAGAGTACTAATAATGCAGGAAGATGCCAAGTAGCTAATCTAGATGAAAGCTGGCTATGGCATATGAGACTAGAACATGCAAATATGGACACTATCTCACGACTGAGCACTAAGAAGCTGGTAAAAGGACTCTCCGAGATTCCATTCAAGAGAGATATGATATGTGCTGAATGTGAAAAGAACAAAGCACATAGGTCTACATTTAAATCCATCAACCCTGTAAGTACTTCTAGACCTTTGTAGTTGATACATATGGATTTATTTGGTCCTAGTAGAGTCGCTAGTCTTGGCGGTAAGCTCTACGCTTTTGTTGTTGTTGATGATTTCTCTCGTTTTACTTGGGTTTACTTTTTATCAAACAAAAGTGATGATATTTTTGAATTTCAGTTATTTTGTAAAAAGGTACAAAATGAAAAAGGCTTCATGATTACTCGTATCCGAAGTGATCATGGTAGCAAATTCGTAAATACTGATTTCAAAAAGTTTTGTGATAATAGTGGGTACTACCACAAATTTTTTTGTCCTAGAACTTCTCAACAGAATGGTGTTGTGGAGCGGAAGAACCATACTCTAAACGAGATGGCTAGAGTCATGCTGAATCAGCATAATCTTTCTAAATATTTTTGGGCAGAAGCTGTTAGCACAGCATGTCATATTTTAAATAGGGTGTTAATTCGACCCATCTCGAAGAAAATACCATATGAACTTTGGTTTGGAAGGATTCCAAACATTTCTTATTTCAAAGTTTTTGGATGTAGCTGTTTTATTCTGAACACCAAGGACAACTTGGGTAAGTTCGACTCTAAAGCAGATGAAGGGATATTTCTCAGATATGCTGCTAAGAGTAAGGGATATAGATTTTTCAATAAAAGGTCTATGATTGTTGAAGAATCTATTAACGTTACTTTTGATGAGCTCAATAGTCACAGATCTAGCGACAGTGATGATGAAGGTGTACAAGCAAAAACCGATAAGAGTCATGTGGAAGATCTGACTCATAAATTTGAATCATTGAAGTTTTTACTAGATCATCCAGAGACACTCATTATATGTGATGTATCAAAAGGTATAAGTACACGCTCCTCTCTTAGAGATTCTGAAATTGTAGCAAATGTAGCTTTCATTTCTCAAATAGAACCTAAGAATATAGAAGATGCCTTTACTGATGAGTTTTGGATTAATGTCATGCAAGAGGAACTTAATCAATTTGAGAGAAACCAAGTTTGGGAACTTGTTCCTAAAGCTGTTGGTCAATCGATAATTGGTACCAAATGGGTGTTCCGAAATAAACATAGTGAAGATGGACAAGTTCTACGCAACAAAACACGTCTAGTGGCACAAGGTTATAATCAAGAAGAAGGTATTGATTATGACGAGACATATGCTCCTGTTGCTAGACTAGAAGCCATTCACATGTTTTGTGTATTTGCATGTTTTAATGATTTTAAATTATTTCAAATGGACGTGAAAAGTGCCTTTTTGAACAGATTTCTAAAAGAAGAAGTTTTTATGAAACAACCCCCTGGCTTTAAAGATTTTCAAAAAGCTGATCACATCTTCAAGCTTAAGAAAGCACTCTATGGACTCAAACAGGCACCTCATGCTTGGTATAAACGCCTAAGTGCCTTCTTACTTGATAATGATTTTTCAAAAGAAAGAGTTGATACAACTTTGTTTATAAAATCTTTAGATGATGACATTTTTCTTGTGCAAATATACGTTGATGACATTATATTCGGTTCTACTAATGAAAAACTTTGTCAAGAGTTTGCTAAGTGTATGCAGAGTGAATTTGAGATGAGTATGATGGGAGAGATGAACTTCTTCCTAGGACTCCAGATCAAACAACACTCAAAGGGAACATTCATCAATCAAGCCAAGTATACGAAGGACATACAGAAAAAGTATGACTTTGATAATGTAAAGCCTATCGAAACTCCAATGGCTACTTCTACAAAGCCTGACACTGATGAAAGTGGCAAATCTATCGACCAGCGTAAGTATCGAGGTATGATTGGTAGCTTATTGTATTTAACTGCTAGTCGCCCTGATATTATGTTCAGTGTTTGCATCTGTGTACGATACCAAGCAAATCCTAAGAAATCACACCTAAGTGCCGTTAAGCGTATCTTTCGATACCTTAAAGGAACTTCTACAGTCGGCTTGTGGTATCCTAAAACCAAATCCTTTGACCTGATAGGTTACTCGGATGCGGATTTTGTAGGATGCAAAGTAGACCGTAAAAGTGCCAGCAATACGTGTAATTTCCTAGGAAATGCCTTAGTCTCATGGTTTAGCAAGAAATAAAATTCTGTAGCATTATCAACTACTGAGGCTGAGTATATCGTCACAGGACGTTGCTGTGCTCAAATTTTGTGGATAAAACAAACCTTAGAAGACTACAATCTGCACTACACTAAGATTCCCATTTATTGTGATAACACTAGCACTATTTGTTTGCTATTAAAATCTTTTTATTGCAATTTCAATTACAAACAGAACAGTGTTACAATGTAGGACTTAGATGTAGTCCTAGGAGAACACTTTTATTTATCTGGGTCCCTGTATCGATGGAGCGAGTAGTAATGCGTTGACTCCGTTGACGATCTGACGACGGTTCTCGGTTCTCTGAAGGTCTGAGTTGCTCTGGGTGCTGGAGCTTGCGGAGAGGAAGAAGACGTTGAGTGTCTGTATCTGCCTCTCTCACTGCATATATAGGTCTCTGTCTGTAGGTGTGTATGTCTCTTTCTGTGTGTAAGAAGGAGATGATCCCTCTATTTATAGCTTGCAGGCTAGCTGCTCATGCGCACATAGGTAGGATGCACCTGTACATGGGGACGCCATGTGGTTAAAGCTGTGGGAGGCGCATGGATGATGCGCCATCATTTGTGGGTTGAATCTTTCATGCTGCTTTTGTGGGCTGACACGTAGCAGGGGAGAGGATCTTTCTATTGTTGAAATCTTGGGTGATTAGCACCCCTTCATAGGATGAATCGAGTCAAAGGAGATGTGTCGTAGGTCCATGGCTCAAAGATCTCGGATTTGGAGGAGAGTGATCTGATAGGATGCGCCTGAGATTGGACGCATGAGAAGACTTCGGCTCATAACTTTCAGGAGTCACGAACCGTTTGGGCGCACGGCTTTTGAGGCGCATGCGAGTCTTCAGTAGTGACTTGACCTCTGTCTTTAGGGATCAGAGAAAAGTCTAAGGCGCATGGCGTTTGAGGCGCATGCAGAGATTTGGGTGCATGGCCGCGGAGGCGCATGCAAAATGGTTAGGCGGCCACATGGCTTGTAACCGCCGGAGAAAAGTAATGATGTGCTGACATCAGCGACGCTTCGTTTTCTGAAAAAGTTGTCAACTGTTCAGTCCTCGGGGACTGGCTGCTGTCGTGTCAGACTTCAGCATTTAATGTTCTTTGACGGGTAATGGGCTGTTGAGTGGGTGCGTCGATCTGCGTTCTATTAAGCGCATGGGGACGCGTAGGGCACATCGTTATGGGGCACTTGGTGCTGATGGACGCGTCTGTATGATGCGTGGTCTGACCGGCACATCCGTTTGCATGACACGTCTTTATTGGTCCGACTGTTACATTCTTCACGTGCTTTAAATAGCCATTTTGACTTGGCTGAATTCGAAGCGTCAGGTTCATCACCATTAATGCAAATCCATTGCACGGGATTCGGGGAGCCCGCCACTTAGCACATGGGTTTGATTTGCCCGGCCTATAAATAGTGGCAAGGAGAGAGTTTGCTTCCCGTTCTCTTATATCCTTCCGAAATGAACTTGTTTGCTCGAGCACATTCTGTTGACGAGATGTTCCCGAAAGTGAAGATGCGACGCACTGTCTTCATTCATGCACTTGAAGGTGACTGTTACATCCAAAAGTCGGAGTCGAGGGCTTCTGAGGCAGGCGGAAGATGCCTGTTGCATCCAAAGATCGGGATGCTCGAGCCTCGTCTCTGTTATGCTAGAAGAGCCGCAGATCAGAATTGTGGTGCCCCGATCATCTTCCTTGGGCTTTGGAGGCTCTTTCTTCTGTCAGAGTAGGTGTTACCCATTCTGGTTGTGTTAAAAGCCTCCTTTTGCAGTGGATCGATTGCGGTGCTCTTTTCCTTGGGCTTTGGAGAGCTCTTCCTCCCGCTAGGGTGGGGTTGATCGCCCACCCTTGTTTTGCTCAATAAATGCTTTATTAGTCTAAGTATTTGATCAGGTCGAAGTAAGGCGCATATGCTGAGACTTCATGATGCACATAACTGAGACTCTGAGGAGATGCGCCTGACTGAGATGCTGAAGAGATGCGCCTGACTGAGATGCTGAAGAGAGGTGCCTAACTGAGACGCTGAAGAGATGCGCCTGACTGAGAGCGCATGGTGGTTGCTGCGCCTAGCTGTAGACTTAGGGTCTTTTCCTTTGTAGAAATTCTCCTATGTAAAGCCTTTCTTTAGACATGTAATAGACTTTTATATGAAATAAAAATCCTTGCTGTCTTGATGTGCCAAGTAATTCGTTTGAGTTCCCCGGCGCACGTAATATTAGGCACATAGGATTTCTGGTCATGAAATTCCATGCTTCTACAAGACCCCCTTCAAAGTTTTCAAAGCTTTTTATCAAGTTTTGGAATACTTTGAATAAGAAACATGGTGATGTCTTCAACGGGACGCATGACTGTTCGGGTGCATGATTACTTCGCACACCAGTAATGGGGCGCATGCTCCTCTCAGTTAAATGATAACGCTTCGAAGTAATCAACAAAAGATTAATGATGATCTTTTTGGATTATTTTGCAGTTTTTACTTCACAGAACCCGAGGCGGCGGCTGATGTCACCTTTCATCGGTTCACGCGTGTGTCCAAGACGATAAATAGGCGTCTGATGGAGAGAGAGGATTCTTCTCCACTTTGTTTTCTTCTTCTCTAGAGTTCTTCTTTCGAAAAACCCTAACTTTTTCTTTCACGAGATGGCCCCCAAAACTCCTCGCGGTGGTGCTGGCAAGGGGAAGGAGCCTGTAGAGTTCGTCGAGGAGGACGCTCTTGTCACCATTGTGACTTCGGCCGACGTTCGACCTGCGGTGACGAGTGGGTGTGATCTCCCAACTTTTTAGACGAGTCTGGAGTGCATGGATAAGTTACATCATGTTGTTGTTCCCAAACTCTTTGTCGCTGACGCGCGTGGACTTCTGTCCTGATGATGCGCTGAGGCTATTCCGCCGACGCGTATGGGTTTAGGCCCTGATTATGCGCCGAGGTTTTACTGTTGACGTGCATAGGTTTACACCCTGATGATGCGCCGAAGCTTCACTGCTGACGTGCATGGGTTTAAACCCGAATGATGCGCCGAAGCTTTGCTGCTGACGCGCATGGGTTTAGACCCGGATGATGCGCCGAAGCTTCGCTGCTGACGCGTATGGGTTTAGACCCGGATGATGCGCCGAAGCTTCACTGCTGACGCGCATGGATTTAGACCCGGATGATGCGCCGAAGCTTCACTGCTGACGCGCATGGGTTTAGACCCTGATGATGCGCCAGGCTGCTTGACACACCCAATATTTTGTCTTTATATTGCCTGACTTTTGTCTTTGTTGTGTCAGTGTCGATGACTATCCCTTTGCTGAATGAAGTCCTTCTGGATGCTTCTCTTTACCAAATAGGAGTTGATTTCGACGAGGAGGTTATTAACCCTGCGAAGGCGGCTATCCTACTGAATCAACCTTCCGAGAGAATATTGCAAATCCGGAATCAGTCGCCTATTTTTCTCCAGAGTATGATGGAGAGCGGCAAACTGAAATCCGCTGAGTCTGAGGATGCGACTTTCTTGAAACCTGCCTTTCTGTTTGGTGACCGCTTGACCTCCACCGAGGCGAAGGTGCTGAAGATCAAGGAGGACTGGTTCTTCTCTGCGAAGGGCATGGTTCTGTACATGCGGCAGCTTGAACGTCAATTGCCGCTGACGGCCTTCTACCGTTTGGCTTCCAAGAGAAGGATGCCATGGGAACTTACTCCTTCTCAAAGAGGGGCAGTGGGGGGTACCCTTTCGATTGATGTTACTTCGAATCAAATGGATACTTTGGCCGCCTCGCGAGCCGGGACCTCGTTCAGTTGCCGAACTTTGCGTCCTGGGAGCCTTTATAGTGATGTCCCTAATGACACCTTTGCTTTTGGTGCTTCGACCTTTACAAATCGGATGCTGACATCGAAGGTTATGTATCCGAAAGGTGGTTTTAGGGTTGAAGGTTGGTGCCACCACGTGCCAAAGTGAGACGAGCTGACCCTTTGGGTGTTGTCGAAGTTCAAGGCTGAGCTTAAAGAGATTGGGCTGACTGTCGCCATCCGTGCCACACAGGCCGGCGTGGACCTCAACAAGCCTATGTTCCTTGTACTCTTAGAAATGTTCAATACCCAGACTGGCACTTTCTTTACTCTAGTGGAGGAGTTGGGATTGGCTCTCCATGAGATGTACGAGGTGTCCAAGCTTCCTTGGGGCTCAGAACCGTACGAAGAATATTTTTTGACAAATGAAAAGATCCTTGTTCTGGAAAAGAAGGACCCGGAGATGATGGCTATTTTCAAAGAGGTGGCGAGCCATCATTATCTGCTGCAACGGAAGGACAAAGGCAAGTCACAGTCTCATGTGACTACTTGGAGGGATTACGTCTACAAGCAGGACCTGGCGGACTCTTCGAAGATTCGGTTTACGACTCCGCAGGGGCTGAAACCCGCGGAAGTAACCTCCAAAATGAGCCGACTAGGCGAGAAGGCCCCCCGTTCAAATGAGAGTGGCGAAGATGTATACATCTATTTCTGGCATTGTGTGCACCGGATGTCATCCAAGGCAGTGTTGACTGCATATTTGATGATATGGCTCCGGGACTGTGTGTTCTCGTGCGGATCCGGCTCTGTGGAGAGGGTGACCCGGAACCTTATTTTGCTCGCGGTAAAATTGGTTTTTGGTCGTCCTTTGGCTCTCCTTCCCGCGATGGTGTGTAACCTGCTGCGGGGTTTGAGGGACTTTGCTGACGACGTGGTCCATGAGAGGGGCAGGAAAGACAACTTTCCCAGAGCTGAGCTACCATTCCATTATCTGATGGGATGGTTGATTCTGTATCACCCGAACGTGATGAGTCCGGGTCCTGAAGACGATCACGTTGAAGGTGACGCCTTTATCCGCCGCTTCTATAAGAGGAAGTGGCTACACACCGACGTCCCCGTCTGTAGGAGAGTCTTGTCTTATCTTTAGGGGTGGGAGATCGTCAAAGTCAGTCCTATCTTCAAAGATTTCGAGGCTGACCAAGATTTGGAAGACTCTGGTGAGGATGCGATCACTCTGCCGAAATGGGGGCTTCGTTGGTTGCAGAATATTCGGCCTTCCCACTTGGTTTACCGTAACCAGAATAAGTGTTATCTGGAGCCATATTTGCCGAGCCGGTTTGCTCGCCAGTTTGGTTACACCCAGCTAATGTTACGGAACCCTAGTAAGAGCCTGGGGTTTGCCGGAAGTTTACTGGATGGAGCTCAGGGTTGGCAATATTACAATGTCGGGTGCACTGGGTTCATTTCGATACACCAGTTCACAACCCTCGGCCACAGATCCTGTATTCGGCTGTTAAGCTGTATAGTGCCATGAATACTGTGCCTCCTGAATATGACAGGGAGACTAGTTTCATTGTTGGAACTCAGCTAGAGTCTACGAAGAACATGTTGGCGGCGGCCCGGTCATATCATCCACCAGAGTTGGCAGGATATCGGGCTGCTACTGCAGCGTCAACGGAAGGCACTCGGGAAGATCCCCAGCTGGGAATAGGCGGGCTGACGCAGAAGCCGGTTCGTCTGTACCGAAAAGGCCGAGGAAAGCGACAACTCCAAAGGCTACGGGAGTGCCGCCTGTAACGCCAATGGAATCAGTTCCTGCTGAGGTAAAGACGTCCCCCATAGTCTGGCTCATCCTGTCATTTTTGTGACATATGCTTTCTTTTTGTATGAGCCGTTGAAGAAGAAAACCCGAGTTTCGAAACTGGGTGTCAGTAAACCGATGGAGATGGCAAGCTCTTCTGACGAGCGCATTCCTCCGATTGTAACGTTTTCCGTAGAGGAAAATCCTGACAATGTCATTCCTGCGGAGATTTTAGTATCTCCAGATTATGTTGGAAGAGAAGCTGAGGATGAAGCAGTTCCCGGGAGGGTACAAGCCTCCATGGGGGCCTTTGGCATTGAGGATCTAGCAGATACGGGGCTTCCAGATGAGGAAGTGGAGTGGAGTTCGTCCTCTTCGGATGACGTTCCTCCAGAGATGAGTGAGCCTGTTGCGGGAGCAACAGACATGGTTGAAACAGAGGAGAGGGCTGATTCCCCTCCTTGTCATGATGAGGGGAGGTCGGCTGCAGCATTGTCGAGCCCTACCCTAGACTCAGCAGCGGAGGCTGAGGTGGCTGTCGACCGGGAGGTAACGACAGATTCTATCCCCGCGAAGGGATTCGGTGAGGAAGATGAGACTCGTCCGCCGAGCCTGACTCCAGTGGAGCCGAGTCGGGACACGAGTGCTGATTTCGCTGCTTTGCCAGAGGGTGAAGGTCCCGTGCGGCCTGCTGATAGTGTGTTGGATGCGTAGGAGATAGCTCCTGGCGTTGGTGGTCCCTCCGAGCTTGAGAAGGGTAAGGGTTTACTGGAACCCCCTGTTGCTCCTTCCACATGGGGTACGATATCGATGCCCCTCTCGGCTTCTTTCGTCCTTTTGGCTCCTCGGGCCAGCGGCAAAGTTCAAGCCCCTGTTGAGGGAGAGTCCGTTGATGCCGAGGTTCCAACCTCGCAGATTGATGTTGGCGGGTCTTCTTCTGGTCTGCCGTCTAGAGCAGCTCCTCCAACTCCTGCTATGATGCCGCAAGTGCTGGCGGATGCGGATGAGTACATAAAGTTTATCATTGAGGCGGTGTACAAGATGTTGCAGAGGGGCGTATCGACAGTGATGAATGCCAACGGGAGTTTCGTGATGGCAAAAACTATGACGCCCCCTCACATCGGTCTGATACGTTCCCACCAGGGCCATGATCATATGGCCGAGATTCTGGAGGCATCGATGGCCGAGCTCGACCAGCTGCTTTCTGAGTTTCAGAGTATCCAGCAAAATGATCTCTCCGCTCTGATAGAGGCAGAAAAAGAGAAGTTGATCGCTGAAACTGAGTCATCTTATCAGGCCACCGTGGCTGTCTGGGAGCGCGAGGTGGCCGAAGCTGAGGCTGCGGTGGAGAGGCTATCTCAGTCCACGCAGGAGAAGGTGGAGTTGCGAGCTGCGTTGGACGCTAGTATAGCGGAGGTTAATGCCAAGATTCGCCTCCTTGAAGACCAGCGGGCCCAACTCTTGTTAGATGCTGAGCGAGTCCAGGCTGAACATGCAGCATCTAAGGAGGAGGAAGCAGCTTTCACCCGCCAGGCTCTTTCCCTGGCCCAGCAGCGGCAACAGTTGGACGAGAAGTATCAGGATGACACTTCCCCTGAGGCCATAGAAATGATGCGTCAAGAAGCTGAACGCCGAGTCCTGGCGACCGCAGAGACTCGGGCGGAAGACTTGAAGCGTCGGATCGAAGAGCTTTCAGCCAATCCCGGTGATGCTTAGGGATTGTAGCCTCTCCTTTTTTTTGTTATCTTGTGTAATTTGCAACTCCTGCTGGAGATGTAATCCTTTACTTTTAAATAAAGAATAAGGAGTTTTATGATGCATTCATTCTCGTTGTCATGAACTTGATGATTTGTGTGGACCTATTATCTTTTGCGCACCTTAGTTTTTAGGTACAAATAATAAGTTTGAGAGAACCAACATATTTGCTCAGAGGTAATGTGGACATGGTAAATATGGGGTTCAAATGTCGGAATCTTCCTACTCAGAGGTGTTATGGACGTGGTAGGAGTGACTCTGGGGAGATACGCGGAACTACTCAGAGGTAATATGGACATGGAAGTTCTGCGATCAATGTACGGCAATGCGAGAGTTGTCTGTACGGGATGTTTACTCAGAGGTAATGTGGACGTGGTAAACATGATGGGTAGCGAAGTCTTACGGAGCGTAAGATTCTGCTTTGTAGGGCATAGAGGAGCAACTCAGAGATAATGTGGACGTGGTTGCCCTTCTACTGGAGATAGAATACAATGGAACAACTGGGTTCCAAAAGCATAGGATTCTTTTTTTGTGAAAGAGAGGTGTACGTGAGCTCTGATGATCAGGTCCACTGATTCCCTTGCTATGTAGAGGTGGAAGTACATATCTGAAAGATGTCAAGAGTAGTACTTCTTTAGGAACTTGTCGTTGATGGGCATCATGAACAAGTCCCCGTTTGATCGGACGAGGCGGTAAGCACCATTTGAGTATACCGTCTCTATGATGAAAGGTCCCTCCCATTTGGGCTCGAACTTTTCTGGTGTTTTGTGTGTCAATACCATCGACCTCCTGACTGCCAGAACCAGGTCACTTACTTGGAAAGTCCTCTGCTTGACCTTCTTATTGAAAGCCTGTGATATACGGGCTTGATAGAGTTCGATGCGCAGTTGAGCTAGGAGATGTTTTTCGTCAAGTGCCTCCAATTCTCGCAGACAGCGACGTTGATTGTCTTTTTCTGTGAGTTGATTTGTGATCGCTACATGGAGTGAGGATATCTGGATCTCGAGAGGCAGTACCGCTTCGCTCTCGTAGACCAAGAAGAATGGTGTCTTGCCCGTCGGGGTCCGTATCGTTGTGCGGTAGGCCCAAAGGCATTCACCGAGCTTTTCGTTCCAGTCGCGTTTGTTGGATGATACGACCTTTTTGAGTAGCCTGACGATAGTCTTGTTAAACGCCTCGTCCAATCCGTTTGCTGCCGGATTGTAGGCGGTCGATGCCACGTTCTGAATACGATTCTTGTCACAGAATCTGCTGAAAACATGGCTGATGAACTGTGGACCATTTTCATGGATAATCCTACGGGGTACCCCAAAATGGTAGATGACATGATGCTTGATGAAGCTGATCACCCTAGAGCTTTTCACTTCCGCCAATGGAACTGCTTCTGTCCATTTGGAGAAGTAGTCAGTGATAGCTAGGATGAAGCGGTGTCCCCTCGATGAAGAAGGGGTAATAGGTCCCACAATGTCCATGCCCCAAGCTTCGAAGGACCAGGAGGCGACCGTAGGATGTAGTGGTTCCGACGGTGTATGGATGAAGTCGGCGTGGAGCTGGCACGCATGGCACTTTTTGGCATAGTCGACAGCGTCGGCTGCCATGGTTGGCCAGTAGTAACCTATGCGTCGCAGTCAATCCTGCAACTTAGGGCCAGGTTGATGAGCCCCACAAGTTCCATCATGAGCTTCTCGAAGGGCTTCGGCTGCTTCTTCGTTGGACAGACATCGAATGAGAAGTCCATCGTAGGAGCGTCGGTACAACATTTTAGTAGCTGTATCGTAATAGAATCGAAGGAAACGTCTCCTGACTGAGACGACTTCTTTCGGGTCTTCTGGAAGAATTTCGTAGACAGAGAAGTCGATGAACGGGAACCTCCAGTCTCGGACATTAATACCAGTACTTGTTGACATGGCATGGGCCATTTGTGAGCATAGGTTATTTTTAGGACATACCAAGTCTCGAACAACTACCGTGACGTAGTGCTGAGTTCCGAGGGGTACTGCCAATGAGGCAGCGAGGCCAGCCAGTGCGTCAGCCTCCATGTCACGGCCCAGTACCGGAATACTGAGACGGACTAGGCCAGCTACACCGTATGAGGTATATAAACGTCATACGTCGATAGTGGCTGTCAAGAGACTAGGGGGTGTATGCTACAATCAGGTCTCCTATGGTCCCACAGAGCATCTATGTCTCAATCAATCAAAACAAGAAGCAGTAAATAATAATCATATAAGACAAAGTAGTAAGGCGTCCCCGACGCTTCATCAAAATGATTCATGAGTCTAGCTATACAAAATGATGAGCTAGTTCCGAGAGTCAATAGTACATAACTATAGTCAGCTGCAGTCTGATTTAATTACAATTATGCAAGGAAACTAGTGTCCAGAACTGCCGGCTAAACATGTGCCGGTGGCTAAACGCCAAGTACAAATTAGAAGATATCAGAGCGGTGAAGAAGAAACCCACTCATAGTTCCTGGCGCCCATACTCCTGGTGTGCACCATTGTTCGGGTAGAAAGCTGGATCCTCTGGAGCTGCTACGGGATCTGGCCAAACAAAACCAGTGGGGTCAGGCCCCGAATAGCAAGTACTACAAGGGAGCACAAAAGAGTGAGATAAAACCCATGAGTTAAATAAGACCTGATTCACAAGTTATAGGCTTATACCATATCATCGAGATAATACGACACCCTTACAACCAAACAAGGACAAACGGTGCCAATATTGTGCCGAGATAAGATATATCCTATAGCCATGGGCAGGTAAAAGGGCTTCTGATCGCGACTTCGGTCCATAGCCTATCGCAGCATAATAGTCCAACCCAACAACTAAACAAGGACATGGGTTGGACCACGCACCACGATAGTCCATGTTCCTCAGTTGCTAACAGAAGAGAACATATCACAAAACAAGTCAGCTTACAAGCGGCCAATCAATCCTACGGCTTTCTATGATTTGTCTGGGTTATCCCAGTAATACAATATATAGGAATCCTCAGATCGTGTCAACCCAGCAGGGCTAGCCAAACCATATAATATACATATACACATAGAACTTTGATTATGCACCGGTCCCCCGTAAGGCCACCGTGCTAAACATATAACACATAGCACGTAGGAGTCGGATATAGTCATCCACTATAGGCGGATGAAACTGTATCCGTGGCGGCCAACCCGACACGTCAGGACAGGACCTGGGGTGGCCAGTATGGCACGATCTCGAGATTCTTCCCACCCAATGCATCTACCAATTTAGGTTTCTTAGATTAACCCTATCTTGATATGGAATCACATGTCATGGTCATATGGTCATCCTCCTATCTGTCGTACCATAGTACGTGTACCCTAAGTATGAATCTACATCGGCCCGATCTAGATCCATGCTTAGTGTAATGCTTCAAACAACAATCAACATACCACGACACTATTACTGACCAATTACCATGACTATACTGGAAGGTACACATGTATTGACATATAACACGAACGATCACTTGGCATGTAGAGTCACACCTCAGTGCACTCATTAAATAGCACAGCAGTGCATACTAATATTGTATCTCAATACACACTTAGAACATGTACCAGCACGTATACAGGTAATCAGGTCAGGAATATGGTCAAGTCAGGAAGTCACGTGGACCCCTCGTGACATAAAAGTCACATGTGAATTCAGGTTAAAGTGAGACATGAAGATCCTTGAAGCCAATACAAAGATCTACAACTTTCATGTTTTGAGTTTTTCAAGATTCTAGCTACAAAATAACTTAAACAGGCAAAAATAGTGAAATAGAGCAATTCTGGCTCATGGAATTCCTGCACAATCGGCGCATGGGATTCCTGCACGAATCGGCGCATGAGATTCCTGCACGAATCGGCGCATGAGATTCCTGCACCAATCGGCGCATGGGATGCGTTGTCGGGACTTCACAGCGCATGGCCTCCCGGCGCATGGCCTCCCGGGCGCATGGGGGTCATCGTCCCCAAACAGCAAGTTCAGCCATAAAAGTTCCGAAAACTTGCCATGGCCATAACTTCCTCATCTGAAGTCGAAATCAAGCGAAACAAAAGCCAAAACTGAATGAAATTGAATTCTCTACAACATAAAACCATTAGTTTTCGAAAACAACCAAGTTTGATAGATCAAAACCATGGAAATCCATAAAACCCTAGTTATAGAAACTTAGATCTACACCAAACTAGCCATTAAAATCAAAAACTCCAAGAACTAAACTTGTAGAGAATGAAGAGAAGAACAATATAGACAAATAAGATCTAAAAAATCAAGAAATGAAAAATGCAAGAATCTCTCCATTTGGTGCAAGATGTACTTGTCTGTGGGAGGAAAAAAAATGAAAAGAGTGAATGAGGAGAGAGAGTGAGGAAGAGAATATATAGGGGTTGGGTTGACTCAAAGAAACCCTAAGCTTAAGCATGCTCTTAACCACATGACTAATGACATGTTAAATGCTACATGATACAACTAATTAAATTAATTAAATAAAATCCTAACCACAACACGGTTCAGAGATCTTATTATCGAAACAGTGAACCACGCCTACAACCAAACAAGGACAAGGGGTGGCACACTAATCCGCGACGAGATACTGTTCCATGCCATGGCTAGTTACAAATACATGATGTATACAATAAAGATACTGGTGCCAGATACCATATACATGAAAAATCAAAAATTTACGTATTTCGGGAATGGGGAGTGACATCTCTACCCTCCTTAGAAAAAATTCCGTCCTCGGAATTTTGATAAGGCTAGTCGAGCGCGCTCTCAGATCACGAAATACACTCATGACATATAGCAAGCACAATTATCAAACAACACATGGCACATGAATAGTTTAAGAAAGCAAGAATAATTAAGTAAGAGCACAAACAATAATCATACCCTAGAAGGAAATGATCGGAGGCATACGAATAAAATATGCCTCTCAAGTCAGGTAGGAATTCGTCCTCGAGGTCCTACACTGACACCCAAAGTGGACAAGGGTCAACGCTTGTGATAAGTCGGTACCAATGACTAAATCAAGAACGAGACTCTGCCCAGGACGTACTCTCGTAATCACGTATCACATGATATGAGAGCAGATGAGTGAGACGAGAAAGTCTCCTTCACTCTTCGAATATAAAACTCAAGGAATTATAATAAATAATACTCAAAGCTTACCCAAAATCTGATCCCCTTCAGCCAACCTCTGCTCTAATACTCCAAATTCTTCTTGCCTTTGTCCCTTCCTTCCCTGGCCCTGCTGTCCAACCTGATGTTGCGCTTGTCGGTACATCTGAGCTTGCGTCAGTAATGGGCACTGGGCTAGTGGCCTCACTGCTAGTGCTGGCCCTTGATACGGTGCTACCTCTGGAGCTGGCAATGCCAAAAACTGATGAGCTGGCCCTCCTGGCCTCTGTATCATAGGACAATTGGCAATCCTATGGTCTGGACTGCCACATCTCAAGCATAATCCATTAGCTGAACGACACACATCCCTAGTGTGCCCTCCCTTACCACAGTAAGTGCAACCCACTGGTGCTTCCTGACGTTGCTGCTGGTTCCTCTGTTGCTGTTGTCGAACTGGTACAGTCATAATTGTCGTGACTGGTACTGCATCACGAATACGGACGCCAGGTGCTGGTGCTGACGTCCGAGGTACTGCTCCTCCCCCAACACTCTGCGTATGAGACCTCTTCTGGCCCCCAGTCCTTGTTGATAACCTTTGAATAGTAAGCTCGTGCCTCCGAGCCGCCGTCAATACTGCATCGAATGTCTGGTAGTCGTGCCCCTCGACCAGCTATAAAATCTCTAGGTGAAGTCCCTACAGGAACCTCATTGCTCTCTCTGGCTCTGTCGCCACCATCATCCGAGCAAACCTACTTAACCTGCAGAACTCCGCTGCATAACCATCCACCGTCTTACCAGCCTGTTTGAGACTGATAAACCTCTGCTGTAGCTCATACCGTGCTACCACACCAAAGTACTTGGCCTTAAATCTGGTACTGAAGCTATCCCAGGGAACATGACGCCTCATTCCAACCTCTTCTGATGCCCACCAATCGCGGGCGAGATCCTGAAGCAATAATCTGACTTGGTCAACCTTCTCTTCTGCTGGAACCTTTGCTGCGATCAATATGGCCTCTGTATCCTGAAGCCAAGCATCCGCCGTGATGGCATCCTCCGTGCCGTCAAAATATCTCGGGTTAAGTCGACAAAACCTTTCGGACGCTCCTGAATCATTTCTGACACTTCTCTCAAGGGCTAATTACAACCCCTGATTCTATAGCACATTCTGTTCTTGCTGTCGGGTTTATTGTTGCTGTTGGGCTGCCGTCTGGCGTTGCTGGGTCTCCAATAACCCTCTAATAATCTGCAATAGTGTCGGCACGTCTAGTGCTACTGGTACCACCGGCATCACTAGAGGTACGGGATCCTCTGGCCTCTGTGGCTCAACTGGCTCATGCTCGGTAATATTCTCGATGTGAATCTGTCCAGGTAGAGGGGCTACCCCTTGCTGATCTCCAACTGGTCCCTGATCTACTGGATTCTCTCCCATGCTGGCTCCTCCAATAGTCGAGAACGATGTGCCCCTAAAGGAAAGGATACAAGATATCAAAAGACAGGACGGGAAAGAATCGAGGATGATAATCAAGTTAGCAATCAAGGCGAGAGAAGGAGAAGATGAATCAGGAGATCAAGGGGACATATTTTGATTGAGACTCCTATAATCGCAATACCCCACAAGTCTAAAAAATAGACCTGCATGGGCCACCACTAAAACCTTGTCACGTCCCAGTACCGGAATACTGAGACGGACTAGGCCAGCTACACCGTATGAGGTATATAAACGTCATACGGCGATCGTGGCTGTCAAGAGACTAGGGGGTGCATGCTACAATCAGGTCTCCTATGGTCTATGTCTCAATCAATCAAAACAAGAAGCAGTAAATAATAATCATATAAGACAAAGCAGTAAGGCGTCCCCGACGCTTCATCAAAATGATTCATGAGTCTAGCTATACAAAATGATGAGCTAGTTCCGAGAGTCAATAGTACATAACTATAGTCAGCTGCAGTCTGATTTAATTACAATTATGCAAGGAAACTAGTGTCCAGAACTGTCGGCTAAACATGTGCCGGTGGCTAAACGCCAAGTACAAAATAGAAGATATCAGAGCGGTGAAGAAGAAACTCACTCATGGTCCCTGGCGCCCATACTCCTGGTGTGCACCATTGTTCGGGTAGAAAGCTGGATCCTCTGGAGCTGCTACGGGATCTGGCCAAACAAAACCAGCGGGATCAGGCCCCGAATAGCAAGTACCACAAGGGAGCACAAAAGAGTGAGATAAAACCCATGAGTTAAATAAGACCTGATTCACGAGTTATAGGCTTATACCATATCATCGAGATAATACGACACCCTTACAACCAAATAAGGACAAACGGTGCCAATATTGTACCGAGATAAGATATATCCTATAGCCATGGGCAGGTAAAAGGGCTTTTGATCGCGACTTCGGTCCATAGCCTATCGCAGCATAATAGTCTAACCCAACAACCAAACAAGGACATGGGTTGGACCACGCACCACGATAGTCCATGTTCCTCAGTTGCTAACAGAAGAGAACATATCACAAAACAAGTTAGCTTACAAGCGGCCAATCAATCCTACGGCTTTCTATGATTTGTCTGGGTTATCCCAGTAATGTAATATATAGGAATCCTCAGATCGTGTCAACCCAGCAGGGCTAGCCAAACCATATAATATACATATACACATAGAACTTTGATTATGCACCGGTCCCCCGTAAGGCCACCGTGCTAAACATATAACACATAGCACGTAGGAGTCGGATATAGTCATCCACTATAGGCGGATGAAACTGTATCCGTGGCGGCCAACCCGACACGTCAGGACAGGACCTGGGGTGGCCAGTATGGCACGATCTCGGGATTCTTCCCACCCAATGCATCTACCAATTTGGGTTTCTTAGATTAACCCTATCTTGATATGGAATCACATATCGTGGTCACATGGTCATCCTCCTATATGTCGTACCATAGTATGTGTACCCTAAGTATGAATCTACATCGGCCCGATCTAGATCCATGCTTAGTGTAATGCTTTAAACAATAATCAACATACCACGACACTATTACTGACCAATTACCATGACTATACTGGAAGGTACACATGTATTGACATATAACACGAACGATCACTTGGCATGTAGAGTCACACCTCAGTGCACTCATTAAATAGCACAGCAGTGCATACTAATATTGTATCCCAATACACACTTAGAACATGTACCAGCACGTATACAGGTAATCAGATCAGGAATATGGTCAAGTCAGGAAGTCACGTGGACCCCTCGTGACATAAAAGTCACATGTGAATTCAGGTTAAAGTGAGACATGAAGATCCTTGAAGCCAATACAAAGATCTACAACTTTCATGTTTTGAATTTTTCAAGATTCTAGCTACAAAATAACTTAAACAGGCAAAAACAGTAAAATAGAGCAATTCTGGCGTATGGAATTCCTGCACAATCGGCACAAGGGATTCCTGCACGAATCGGCGCATGAGATTCCTGCACGAATCGGCGCATGAGATTCCTGCACCAATCGGTGCATGGGATGCGTTGTCGGGACTTTACAGCGCATGGCCTCCCGGCGCATGGCCTCCCGGGCGCATGGGGGTCATCGTCCCCAAACAGCAAGTTCAGCCATGAAAGTTCCGAAAACTTGCCATGGCCATAACTTCCTCATCTGAAGTCGAAATCAAGCGAAACAAAAGCCAAAACTGAATGAAATTGAATTCTCTACAACATAAAACCATTAGTTTTCAAAAACAACCAAGTTTGATAGATCAAAACCATGGAAATCCATAAAACTCTAGTTATAGAAACTTAGATCTACCCCAAACTAGCCATTAAAATCAAAAACTCCAAGAACTAAACTTGTAGAGAATGAAGAGAAGAACAATATAGACAAATAATATCTAAGAAAAATCAAGAAATGAAAAATGCAAGAATCTCTCCATTTGGTGCAAGATGTACTTGCCTATTGGTTGGAAGGAAAAGAAATGAAAAGAGTGAATGAGGAGAGAGAGTAAGGAAGAGAATATATATAGGGGTTGGGTTGACTCAAAGAAATTCTAAGCTTAAGCATGCTCTTAACCACATGACTAATGACATGTTAAATGCTACATGATACAACTAATTAAATTAATTAAATAAAATCCTAACCACAACACGGTTCAGAGATCTTATCATCGAAACAGTGAACCACGCCTACAACCAGACAAGGACAAGGGGTGGCACACTAATCCGCGACGAGATACTGTTCCATGCCATGGCTAGTTACAAATACATGATGTATACAATAAAGATACAGGTGCCAGATACCATATACATAAAAAATAAAAAATTTACGTATTCCGGGAATGGGGAGTGACACTCCAGGTTTTGTAATCGAGGTACGTGTTCTATGAAGAACTTGGTAAAGGTTGAAATAATGTTCAATACAACTTCATGGTAAGGAACCAGATCTTCATGGCGAACTTCGTATTGCCCTCTGATCTGATTAACGACGAGTTTTGAGTCATCGTAGGCTTCCAGATGATCTACCCCCAGCTGTTGCGCCAGCTTGAGTCCCATGATGAGAGCGTTGCACTCGGCAACATTGTTGAAGCACGGCTTCGAAAGGAAGTAAGCACGCTGTATGACCAGCTGATCGGGGGAGACTAAGACTACCCCCACTCCGGCGATGATTTGGCCTTTGGGACCTGTTCTTGAAGCGCCATCGAAAAACATCCGCCGGACGGAGCTTTCTTCGGTGACGTTTGATTCTTGGACCTCTTCCGGGATGTCTTCGTAGAGTCTGGAGGACTCTGGGATGGGGTGTGCAGCTAAAAAGTCGGCCAGAGCTTGACCCTTGACGACTTTTTGTGGGACGAACACCATGTTGTACGACGTCAACAGGATTGCCCATGTAGCTAGCCAGGAGTTCAATGATCCTGGCTTCGTCATGAGAACTCTCAGTGGATTGACTCGAAAGATGACATGAATTGTCTGGCCCGAGACATAATGACGAGTCTTCTGGATGGCGAACACCAAAGCCAGACACTCTTTTTCAACGGGGTTGTACCGGTGTTCGGCCCCGATCAGTGTCCTACTGAGGTAGTAGATAGCTTGCTCGTAGCCTGCATCGCTGTTCTGAGCCAGCAGAGCGCCGAAGGAATGATCCATGGCACGGACGTAGAGGAGAAATGGTTTGCCTACGACGGGTGCCACCAGGACTGGCGGGCTCGTCAAGTAAGCCTTGATATCATCGAAAGCTTTCTGGCATTCTTCTGTCCAGACGTAGGAGACTCCCTTCTTCATGAGCTGGGTGAAGGGTCGACACTTTTCGGAAAGGTTTGCTATAAACCTTCGGATGTATGCCAGACGCCCCTGCAGGCCTCGAAGTTCTCGGAAAGGTTTGCTATAAAACTTCGGGAATTCATCTTTCGGGCAAGTAGCATTGAGATCTCTGAAGTCGATGCAGACTCGTATCTTCCCATTCTTTTTGGTGACAAGGACGATATTGGCCACCCAATACGGATGTTGTTCTTCACGGATAAACCCGCTGGTCAGGAGTTTTTCTACCTCTTGATCGATAGCATTCATGATGCCAGGACGAAAACGTCGCTGCTGTTGCTTTACAGGCTTTGCATCGGGCAAGATGTTAAATCTGTGCATCGCGATCTGGGGATCAAGTCTCGGCATATCTTCGTAGCTCCAGGCGAAGACATCGATATATTCTTTAGCCAGTTGGATTAAAGATTCCTGGTCTGGTCCCTTTAGACTCTTGCTGATGAAGATGGGTTTGGAAGAAGATCCATCCCCGAGGTCGATCTGCTCGACTTCGTCTTCGATAGGGGGTTCGCGTAATTCAAAACGAGACTCCCACTGTACTCCTAGGCGTTGAGCCCAAGGTTCTTCCTCGAAGAATTTCGGTATTTGGTCTTCGCCTTCATCTTCTTGAGATTGTGCAGATGCCATGTTGACTGATAGCACCTTCTTGAAGACTGAGCCGACATTGGTATCGGAATCCCAGGTTGATGCTTCGGACGAATGAGTTCTTCTGCCTCCGAACTCTCTGGAGTTGCCGGTGGCGTGACATAGCCCATCCCCCGTCGGGTTCGATGATAGTAGTCCTATGGCTTTCCTTTAGGTGTTGGGAGCCGGAGAGGAAGACGTCGACCCTTACAGTAGTTTAGGCCTTTGTTGCTTTTTAGATCATAACCCATCTTTTGGATGAGGTACTTTGTCTTGTCCGTGTACCGATAGACTTGTATTCTGCCGGTATCTGGTTTTTGCTCGAGTGACGGGAGGTCTTGATGATGCTCGACTTTGCCGAAGATGATGGATTCTTCGTCTCGATTCCGCGGTGGGACTACGAAACAGACTCCTTGGGACGGGACTACTCGATTTACATGATTGACGGTTGTTATTTGTGTTTACAACGACCGTAGAGCGTTATCTATTGTATTCATGGCATTCCAATATGGAAGACTAGAATAATTAAAAGATACTCTATTATTGATGAAATACGACATTTTGTCCCGCGGGATTACATTGTCTAGAGAGGGTACATCTACATCAGCAGAAATATACTCCCCTAGTTCTTCATCTGTGAGTACTGGGGTTGGATCGAAAAAGTCCACCGCAGCTTTGACCTTGGAGTCCGAGAGGGCTATGTGGGCCTTCTCCGGCAGCTTGGATGAAACGGATGATTGCGGAGGCTTGCCTTTAAGACGCACCTTCAGAGGTGCCTCAACTGCGCCTTCAGTGATTGGTGCCTTCCCTTGTAGTTTTGCCACAAGGGGAGCCAATGTTTGAGGCAGCTTTCCCTTGAGCCGTATCTTCAAGGGAGCTTCAGTAGGTGTTCTACCTAGAGAAGTTGGTGCTTTTCCAGGTAGCTCATGGGAGGCAGCATCTGAGGCGGTTTCCCTTTGAGTTGAATTTTCAAAGGAGCATCGGGAATCATTTCTGGCTCCATGTTCGGCTCTGCTGCCGTTTCTGCTTTATCGTCAGCATCATTGGCTTTCCCTTCGTCGGGCGACTTGTACAGGGTAGAATCGGTGAAGTAGGCTTCGACCCCCTTAAAAGGGTCAATATCCGCGAACTCTGTCCGGATGATGTCGTTGGTGGATACGTACTTCATACATTGGTGGAGTATAGATGACACCACCATGTACTCATGCAGCCACAGCATTCACGACATAGCAAGTCACCTCGGTTCGAAGGTTACCGATATGACACTTCAGCCGTATTTTGTCCAGCGGCTCGCTTTTGCTAGCATTGAAGCCGCTGATTGTAGTATTGGAAGGTTCCAGACGGTACATTGGGATCCCCAATGTTGAGAGTAGCATCTTCGGGATGATGCTGAGGGAAGACCCTGGATCGATCTGAATCCGCTTCACCTTGACGCAACCGACATACCCTGTATAATATAGTGGCCTGTTGTGTCGGTTGTGCTTGAGCAGCATGTCTTGTTGGGTGAAAGTTATGTTGGGGATAATCTCATCCGCACAATGGCAATGCGCACATGTGGTCAGGGTATCCTCAGGCTGCTTGACCTGACTGATGAAGGATTCAGCATCCTTCAGGGCTTCATAGAGAGCTTCACGGGTGTCCTTGGAGAGACGGAGAAGCTCAAACAGAGACAGACGGGCAGGAGTACCGACAAGTTGTGCCAGTATGTCAAAGTTGTGGGGCTTGGCTAGCCCCAAGCATTCTCCTTTCGTAAAGGCTTGTCAAAATGGGCCTCTACATGCTTCTGTTTATTGACCGCTGTAGGCTTGGATGGACCTCCTTCTTCGGCAGCAGGAGCAGTGCAGGGAGGTACCACCTCAACGGCAACTTCGTCGGGTTGGACGTTCAACTGCGAACGGGTTTGTACAGGAAGAGCCTCTTCCGCGGAGGAAGAGACCATACGGTAAGACTTGATCTTCTTGCCCTTAGTTTTGGAGGCAGAGCGTACCTCCGGTTGAGTAACCTCGGAGACGAGATCGGGGTGAACCCATAAGACCTCTCCTCGGAATGTGGTGAGTGGGATGAGTCCACTCACGTTGTCGCGAGTAGGTGGTAGATTGACCACCTCCATTGTCGCCTTTGGGATGGGGACGATGCCATCTTGTGTTGTGGTTAGCGGTAAGGTGCCAAATTGGAGTGACACCAGGTTGGCCGAGACTGTTTTCTCCTCGTAGTCGACGGAGATGACATCCGTATTGATCATGCGCTGGATGTAGTTCTTGAGGACGTAGCAGTCCTTAGTTGGATGTCCGACAAGTCGATGGTAGTGACAGTACCTCGGATTGTCCACTCTCCCAACCTCGTCGGGACGCTTCGGGTCCGACAACTTGATCTTGTCACCCTGCTTCAATATCTCGAAGAGTTGCAGGGTGTCTTCATCGTTGAAAGAATAAACCTCCTTTGGCCTTGGTGCAAGTGGAGGCTTCTGAGTAGGTGCTGATGCACCTTTGGAGGCATTGACAGTTAATGCCTTCTTTCCCTTCGTCTCTCGTCCAGGGTTGTTGGCTGCGGGCCGTTTTCCCTTGCCCTCAAAGGGAGGAAAACTGACTCCCAGAAGACGAGCATTGGACGCCTTCTTTTCTGCTGCTTCGGCCTCGATGATGAAGGAACTCCAGTCGGGAGGATGAGTGGAGTTGAGCCAGAGTTTGATCGCAGGCAGCATGTTCATGCTGCATGAGGAGAGGAGTGCATGTTCTGACATACCCGGGAGCAGTCTGAAGCAGGCTTGTCGGAACCGTTCGATAAATGCTCGAACTGTTTCCTTCTCCTTCTGACGTATCTCTATAAGGGACGCCATTGTCATGTCCTTTCCTCCGTCATAGAAACGATCGAGGAAGAGACGTGTCAAGTCGTCGAAGGAAGATATGGAGTTGTCGAAAAGACTGCAGTACCAGTCGTAAGCTACTCCTTTCAATGCCCCGACAAATATGCTGGTGAGTAGTGCGTCTTCCTTCGGGAGATGTCCCGTTTGAGACTGGAAGTACGTCAGATAGCGGCGTGGAGAGTCCTTCCCGTCGTATGGCGTCAATGTTTGTGGTTTATATTTGGGAGGATAAACCACTTTGTTCCATTCGATGGGTATGGTTGTGGGATCCCCATCTTCTGGCGCTCTTCTTGTCTGTTCTTGGACTCAAAGCGCTCGCGCAAGTCCCTGATCATCTCAACCACGTCTTCCATGGAGCTGGAAGTCGAGGAAGGTGGTACAGCCTGGAGTTGAGCATTTGATGGCTCCGACGTCCGTGGTGCTTCGCGGCGATCTGTATCCAAAGATACCCGTTGAAGGGGTACACTTGATTCTCCATTGGCTCCTGGGTCAGGGCCAGTAAAAGGTGCCCTGGCCAAGGCGGACCATATCTCAAACACTGCTTGAGTCAGTGTTTGCATGGAGGCAAAGAGGGTTTTGAATCCTCCCTCCAAGGTATCCATGCGCTGGATGAGGTCTACTGGCGGCGCATCTGACTCGGTATCACCCGCTCCCGTCATGTACACCGTCATGACGTGATTGGAAGTGGATGGATCGGTTGAGGCTTCGCTTTCGGCCTCGCTCTCTTGTAGAAGAGGAACTTCCCCCTGAGCTTCGTCTTGGCTACCCCCAGCTATGTTCTGAAGAACACCTTCGTCTTTGGGAGAAGTATCAGCAAGGGTCTGACTACCCTCAGCTTTGTCTTGGAGGACTTCTTCGTCTTCGAGATGCAGATCCTCAGGGGCTTGACTACCCCCAGCTTTGTCCGGGAGGCTGACTTCGTCTCCAGGATGAAGATCCACAGGGGCTTGACTACCTCCAGCTATGCTCTGGAGGACGTCTTCGTCTTCAGAAGGATGATCAACAAGGGCTTGACTACCCCCAGTTTCCCCCAAGATCTTCTTTCTCCCCCGAGTGCCTTCAAACACTCCAGAGGACGGGACAGTTGTCTTGGTTTTCCTAGGCTGGTTCTTGGATAAGGAAGAGACCGAGGAGTTGCCAGTCACCTTTCGGATTAACGAGGAGTTAGAGATTACGTTGCAAGAAGCAACCTTTAGTTCTGGCTCCTCTTCAATTGACACCTTCTTCCCGATGCGACGTTGGAGGGGTATTGATGATTACAGCCTCTGGAACACCGACTGCCTTGGTGGTGGGACTATTCTTTTGCAACAACAGTTGATGGTGACTACAGCACAGGTGTGCCTGGTGAGGGGCACATTGTGCTTATCAGTCGACTGTCCTGATCGACGCTTGTGGCTGATCACATTACGCAAATCATTGGAGGAGAGTGCCACCTTCGCACCCCCATCAGGCGCATGGCAAGGCCAAGCGCCGGGGTGGTCAGGTGAATGCTGCGCCCCCTGAACCAACGTAGAAGATGCGCTCAGATCAGTAGTGGGGACACAACATTTACAGTGACTTGAAGCAGCCACAGACGCACATCCTATGTAGGCGCTGGGGTTCAAGACCACAGAGTTTTTTTTGCTTGACTTGGTTGCGAACGCAACAGATGCGTCCAAGTGAGGCAAGGACTTTGAAGGTCGGCTCATTTCTGGCGCAGAAGCACCCGAGTCGACCTTACACAGCTTACCATCAGCAGCGCGCATGATCGTGAGCGCATGCTTCTGGTTTGCCGCTGGCATAACACATTTGAGGCGCATGGCCCGTGCCGTCTTGGATTTCTTTGTACCAGCCCGCTGGGGAGCATAGTACTCAGAGTCCAAATTCTCCTCGCCACGATAGCGAGTGAGCCTGTCAAAGACAGAGACCTTCTGTGGTACATCAGAGTTACTGCGCAGGGCGTTCGATGCACCCTTGCTCCGTCGATGCATCTTCCTTGTCTGAGAAGGAGATGGTTGGGGAATGTGGTCAGCACCACGCTTTCCCGAGAGATGTGCTGCACCGGTGGGCGCATCCTGGCTGCTGAGGATATCAGCGAGTAGGGTGGACTGCATCGGCGCATCCCCTTCAGTGGTGGTGCCAGGAGCCTCGACCTTGCGCACCCAGACTTGGTGAGTCTTCTTCGACTTTGGCAGCCGCTTCAAAGGACTTGCGCTGCCTTCAGAGATGAACTCCTCATACGCCTGTTGATTGAGGCGTACAACCAGCGTCTTGTGGGAGGAGTCCACCTTCACGTCGTCGGATTGCGACACAGCTTTCTCGGTAGAGGAGAAAGAAGTCTCCAGCAGAGTCGCCAGCTTGTTTGCCATTAAAATCTTTTTATTGCAATTTCAATTACAAACAGAACAGTGTTACAATGTAGGACTTAGATGTAGTCCTAGGAGAACACTTTTGTTTATCTGGGTCCCTGTGTCGATGGAGCGAGTGGTAATGCGTTGACTCCGTTGACGATCTGACGACGGTTCTCGGTTCTCTGAAGGTCTGAGTTGCTCTGGGTGCTGGAGCTTGCGGAGAGGAAGAAGACGTTGAGTGTCTGTATCTGCCTCTCTCACTGCGTATGTAGGTCTCTGTCTGTAGGTGTGTATATCTCTCTCTGTGTGTAAGAAGGAGATGATCCCTCTATTTATAGCTTGCAGGCTGGCTGCTCATGCGCGCATATGTAGGATGCGCCTGTACGTGGGGACGCCACGTGGTTGAAGCTGTGGGAGGCGCATGGATGATGCGCCATCATTTGTGGGTTGAATCCTTCATGCTGCTTTTGTAGGCTGACACGTAGCATGGGAGAGGATCTTTCTGTTGTTGAGATCTTGGGTGATTAGCACCCTTTCATAGGCTAAATCGAGTCAAAGGACACGTGTCTTAGGTCCATGGCTCAAAGATCTCGGATTTGGAGGAGAGTGATCTGATAAGATGCGCTTGGGATTGGGCGCATGAGAAGACTTCGGCTCACAACTTTCAGGAGTCACGAACCGTCTGGACGTACGGCTTTTGAGGCGCATGCGAGTCTTCAGTAGTGACTTGACCTCTATCTTTAGGGACCAGAGAAAAGTCTGAGGCGTATGGCTTTTGAGGCGCATGCAGAGATTTGGGTGCATGGCTGCGAAGGCGCATGCGAAATGGTTGGGCGGTCACGTGGCTTGTAACCGCCGGAGGAAAGTAATGATGTGCTGACGTCAGCGATGCTTCATTTTCTGAAAAAGCTATCAACTGTTCAGTCCTCGGGGACTGGCTGCTGTCGTGTCAGACTTCAGCATTTAATGTTCTTTGATGGATGATAGGCTGTTGAGTGGGCGCGTCGATCTGCGTTCCACTAGGCGCATGGGGACGCGTGGGGCGCATCCTTATGGGACGCTTGGTGCTGATGGACGCGTCTGTATGATGCACGGTCTGACCGGCGCATCCGTTTGTATGACACGTCTTTATTGGTTCGACTGTTACGTTCTTCAAGTGCTTTAAATAGCTGTTTTGACTTGGCTGAATTCGAAGCGTCAGGTTCATCACCATTAATGCAAATTCATTGCACGGAATTCGGGGAGCCCGCCACTTGGCGCATGGATTTGATTTGCCCGGCCTATAAATAGTGGCAAGGAGAGAGTTTGCTTCTCTTTCTCTCATGTCCTCCCGAAATAAATTTGTTTGCTCGAGCACATTCTATTGACGAGATGTTTCCGAAAGTGAAGATGCGACGCACTGTCTTCATTCATGCACTTGAATGTGACTGTTACATCCAAAAGTCGGAGTCGAGGGCTTCTGAGGCAGACGGAAGGTGCCTGTTGCATCCAAAGATCGGGATGCTCGAGCCTCGTCTCCGTTATGCTAAAAGAGCCGCAGATCGAAATTGTGGTGCCCCGATCATCTTCCTTGGGCTTTGGAGGCTCTTTCTTCTGTCAGAGTGGGTGTTGCCCATTCTGGTTGTGTTGAAAGCCTCCTTTTGCCACGGATCGATTGCGGTGCTCTCTTCTTCCTTGGGCTTTGGAGAGCTCTTCCTTCCGCTAGGGTGGGGTTGATCGCCCACCCTTATTCTGCTCAATAAATGCTTCATTAGTCGAAGCATTTGATCGGATCAAAGTAAGGCGCATATGCTGAGACTTCATGATGCACATAACTGAGACTCTGAGGAGATGCACCTGACTGAGATGCTGAAGAGATGCGCCTGACTGAGACGCTGAAGAGAGGCGCCTGACTGAGACGCTGAAGAGATGCGCCTGACTGAGAGTGCATGGCAGTTGCTGCGCCTAGCTGTAGACTTATGGTCTTTTTCTTTGTAGAAATTCTCCTATGTAAAGCCTTTCTTTAGACATGTAATAGACTTTTATATGAAATAAAAATCCTTGCTGTCTTGATGTGCCAAGTAATTCGTTTGAGTTTTCCGGCGCACGTAATGTTAGGCGCATAGGATTTCTGGTCCTAAAATTCCATGCTTCTACACTATTAACCTGACTAAGAACCCTGTATGTCACTCACGCACAAAATACATTGAGATTCGTCATAACTTTTACGTGATCACCAACAACACGGGGACATCTGCCTAGAGTTTATTGACACAGATCATCAACTAGCAGATATTTTCACAAAACCACTGGCTGAAGACCGATTTAACATTATGAGGCGAGAGCTCGGCATACTTGAATTTTCAGATTCATAATGTAGTATGTTTATTAAATTTATTTTTATAACTCGAAACTTCGTAATTTATTTAATGAAAATTATTTTGGGTACAAGCCAAAAGGGTCCTTCTGTCATACAGGTGTAAATAGCCTAAAGCGACACGGTGCACTAGTCTTCGGACTGTCGCTAGCTGGGATCCGGCCCCTACAGCTAATCTAAAGTAATAGAAGTTATTAAATGAAGAAGTACAACAGTTATAAATTCAAATTTTTAAACAAATACTGCATTTATGGCATTGAAAATACAAGCAGCCGAACTCGGACCGAACTCTGACCGAGTTCGGTCGGCACTGTTCAGATTCCAGAACCGAACAGCCGGCCCTAGCTCTATTTAAACCTCTTCTTCCTTCCACTTTTTTTCATCCTTCAACCGAGAAAAACCCTCAAACACTCCCAAGAACTCTTCCTCCTCCTTCCATTCAAGCTTCTCAGGAGTCTAGTGGGCCATTCTTCTCCATCTTCTTCCTCCTCTCGAAGGTATTCCATTATTCTCTCATTCTCATCTATGGCACCCAAGCACCAAAAAAGAAAGGTTGATTCCTCACATGCAGGATCCTCCTCCTCTGACTATGTTCCCACTAATGTCTTTAGTCCAGCTAGACCTATGGGATCCGATGATTATGATTCTGGTCTCTTTTCCGACAAGGAATTTTCGGACCTTTGGTTTGACTCTTTTTCTGGTCGTAGAATTTGTGCTGGAGCACGTGTAAACTTCACTATCTTTTCTGAATATGTTTCCACTTTCGACCGTCTCGGCTTTCGTAACTTTTTCGAAGTAGCTGAGAATATTTATGATAATGTTGTCTGTATGTTTTACTGCAACCTGCAAGTAAAAGATAATGGAAATTTCTATTCTTACGTTGCTGGACAAGAACTAGAATTCAGCGCCACCTACATCAGTGAATTCTTCCATGTTCCTGATGTAGGTGAAACTTTAGTGAATATTCATCACATTCAATTCCCTGAAGGTGTCACTTTTGATTCCTTCAAAGAACTTTTGTGCCATCCCAAACCTGTTCCTAGAAGAGTTTACTCCAAGCATCTCAACCAAAACTTCTATGAACTCCATATGTTTGTATTCTCTGTTCTTCTTCCGAAGAAGGGATCCTCTGATGAGATTACCTTCCTGGAATTGTCAGCCATATACCACATTCACTTTGGTATTCCATTCTCTGTTCCCAAGACTATGATGGCTTGGATGCTCAACTGCAGAAATGCAGGACGCAACCTCGTCTATCCCATGCATTTGGCTTCTATCTTTAGAAGGTTTGAAATCGATCTTCAAACCTGTCCTTATTCCTCCATTGTCATTGAGCTTAGTAGGTCTAGGCTATATCCTACTCCTCCTCTGCCTCCTGGTGCTGAGCCTGTTCCAGATACTGACCCCGAGGCTCCCCCTGCTGCTGTTGCTTGAGCCCCTGTTCCGGGTTTTGACCCTGGCTTCTATCAGCATTTTGATGATTTCGTTGCTCTCTCTGCGCAACGTCATCAGGGCTATCTTGACTCAGAGTTCCGCCATATCACCCAGGCTCAGGTGTTGCGGAACAGCATTACTGATCTTCACTAGAGTCTCTCTCATGACCCATCACATCCAGTTACCATACTTCCTCACCCCAGCTTCCCTGGACCCAGGTTCGACGATGAGGCGACATTTCCTCACTTCGATCCTACTGCTGCATATTTTCCATCGGATGCTCCTGGAGGTGACGACACTCCGATGTGATGAGGACTTGAGCTAGTGGATTTGGATAGGATCTGATAGATGATGATCTATGATGTAGTTTTTTTTTATATGTCTAAACTTTACAGTTAGACATTTATTGTGTTGATGATGATGGTTGTATCTTTCTATTATGCATGACATTTTCAGTATTTCACTACTAGTTATTTCTTTTTATACACTTGTTATTTCTCTAGTAGTACTTTGTCTGTTTGATGAACATTGTTGGCTTCACACATTACGGGGGAGCCAAAACTATTTTTTCATTGACAAAGGGGGAGAAAGAGCGCAATACCAAAATCAACATTCAAAGAAAGACTACCAAAACAATTTTTTTCAGGTAATTTTATTTGTTCTATTTTAGATATATTTTGGTATAGACTCAAGTTTGTCAATTATCAAAATGGGGGAGATTGTTGGCCCATTCCATGGTCACACCCGATTTTAATAATCGACATAAACTTAAGTCAATACACAAAATATACGAACTGTTGCTAATCATTTCAGGTCTTGTGAAATCAATATCAACAAGCGTACTACTGAATCATCAAACACGAAAATCATCAGTCTGAAGCTTACTTTCATTGGAATCTAGTCTGAGTCATTTTATAATTTATTATGTATTTTATCTTTATTGAGTCTAGGAGATAAATTGTAAGATCGACTGGGTAATACTGGCTTAGGTTAATCATAGTCCACTTTTCTATACAGCCTATCTATCCATATTCCATCCACCAAAAAATTCTATTCCATTCTGCAGCAATATTTTACAAATGTTTAACATTTTTACCTAGACAGAACTCAAACCGAGTTCGGCCCGAGTTCGGTCAGTTTAAATTTAAATATTTGTTGCCTCCAAATCTGCATGCAACGTTCATATGCGAAATCTTTGTATCAGAACTCTGCCCGAGTTCGGTCCCAGAAAACACCTATAAATAGAAGAGAATTTCTCATTCCAAATCACTCAATCAATTTCATCTTCTCTTCTCTATTCAATAAGTGTTTTCATCCGATCAAAAGTTTTCATATCACACCTACACTCCTCTTAGCCAAAAGCCAGTAATTAATATCTATCTTTTGGTTCTCAAGAGTTGTAAAGAGGTTGTTCAAAGTACATAAATTATCTCTGTTGTGGAACCGGTCCTGCGCTCGTCATCAAGCACGGTGTTGTGAAGTTGGTCGTGAACTTGTCACCAAGCACGGTGTTGTAAGAGACTGCAAGCTCTCAATTTGCTTGTGCCTTAGTGGATTAACATCGAGCAAGAGTACTCAAGACTGGATTAGTTCTCTCAGAGGAATACCAGTATATATCGCTGTCACCGTGTTTGATCTCTCTATCTCTTGCTATGTTTATTTACTGTCTCTTATTTACTGCCATAGTTATCTGCTCTATTCACCCCCCCCCCCCCCCCCCCCCTCTCTCCCCTCTAGAGGTGCTCAACGGTCCTACACAAAATATACAATAATGAGAGTTGCAATAGTTCATAGTGAGAAATTGTAAAAGTGGGGAACATTGCTTCCCGTACTTGTTAAAGAATAAGAACAATACAAACTAGGGGGAAATGGAAATAAAAGACGATCCATCAATAACATAAATATCCACGCAACTTTAATTGGAAAGTACCTGGTGATGATACATTTCTTAGAATTTTGAGGAAAATTAGCAGTTACATGACCATTAAATATCAAAATCCTAAAAACCGCTGGCTATTAGAAACATGATTCTTTAGAGGCTTGCTGTAGCATGGTCTGGTACATATGTTACAAGCTAGTTTGGGAATTCCTTCCTCATATTGACCCCAGTAATCCAGAACAATGCCTAGTGCAAATTTAGTGTTCATCTAGCAACATCTAGTCCTCTAACTACACATACTTGCCTCTGTATTTTGGCTTAGAATCCGGGTCAAACTTCGGTTGTCCAGCCAGAGATGCCTGAGAATCTGCTGGGCTGAAAACTGCAGAGTGAAGGTTACCATCTTCCAACCATTTGAGGTGATTTTCTTTAAATTCGAGGTGTTTCAGTCTAGCTGATTCTGCAATTTCTTCAGAATACGAGCCAGTCTTCACCATGGTCAGCAAGTGACGACTGTACCGTAGGCTAAGTATCTGCTCACAAGAAGCAACCAAGGTGAAGCACGGATGCTCAGGGTAGCGTGCATCGGTAAAACCATCCTCCCTTAGAATCGGGTAGAAGAATACAAGCCTCCCCCCCATGACGAGCATTTTGGCAGCAAGGTCAAAAAGGTCATGCACGCACTCAACCAAACTATAAGGTGCAGTTGACGGAATATGGTCGACCCTTTTCTCATCTGGAACAGTGTAGGGGCCCACAACACCCTTGAGCAACTTCCGGCCACCAGATTTCCGACCCCCAGCTCGGACCCCGTAAGGTGGGTCACAAATTATTGCATCAAATACCTTAAAAAGATAGCAGTTCAATTAATTAAAGAAACATCAAAGCCATTGTAGTAGAGTAGTCACAACGAAAATAGCAATGAACTAAGCAATTGCTATGGAATGAAAAGATAAATCTTGCCAGGAACTCATCATTCATGCAGTAGCCAACATATTTAAACCTATCGATTATTTGCAATGGCCACCAATCGTTATCATGTGCAATGAGCCCCCATCCTAAAGCTACTTCCTGGTCGTGACCCATAAACAAGACAAGATGACAGCAGTCTACTCCATTGTGTAAAGAGAGCTCAGAGAAAGACTGGAAAATACAGTTTTCAAATGTAGTTTTGCAAAGTGCAAATATCACAAAGCCTCTGTTGATTAATTATGTGCCAATTCTTGGAAAATATGTAGGACATCAACATTAAATCTGCACAATAGGTATGGAAAGCTATCATTTGACAGCTTACTGTGGTATGATTCTCTATGTAAGTAAACAGTACATGAAAAAAAAATCCACAAGTATGCATTGGCACAAAAGCAATGCCAAGTATGGCATTGAGCTTAGGTTATTCAGCAAAGTGGGAATACTAATAATATAAAACAAAAACCTAACATAATCATTAAATTTATGTCGAAAAGCTTCTGAAAGAAAAATAAAAGAGAGAGCATATGCCAAGCAAATGAAAGTACCTCCCTCAGTCCAGGGCGCCAGGGAGGAAGGTTATTGTCTGCCCTCAGCAAAGAAACTGGCATTGGTAAGCCATACTGGAAAGACGAAGAGAAAATCTTATTAGTGAAGGAACCAATACAAAAGTCAAAAAGCATGATGTTTAATAAGTTAAGAGACAAAGCCTGGGATATTGTTGTCTAAAGTTAATTAGTTACAAAAAGAAGAATGATAAAGCAGTACCATAGCTGCAAACTCAACCCTTGTCATTCTGATCATCTATAAGGTAAGACACATGGCTATAGTCTATATAGTACTGCTTTAAGGTCCTGTTGAACAAGAGGCATGATCTGTGATACCTTTCTTATTTAAAAATTCAAATAAATAACTATCCCAAGATATTTACTAGATCTCAACAGCAATAGCAAGTGTTTGCTCGTGGACATATTGTGGTTTATTATCTGAGGTAGTCTTAGTTCTATGGCAAGTGGCACCCTTTTATCTCAACAATATTTACTCTCAATATCCTACATCTAGAAGGGCCAAGCAAGCAGTCTTCCACAACATATTTGTGGCCAAGCATCAACAGACCATACACACAATTGAATATGTCGATCAAACAGAGTATTCAGCCAGCATTCCAGTTCTCACTTTTCTTTTACCGATTTACATTAAATATCTAAACTCTTCTCACTCGATTTTAGTATCAGCTCATGCAAACTGTTAAGTGGAATATTTGATTAAATTCAAAAGTTCAAAGAAAAACAGTTCTTGTTTATCGTATTGTTTCAACTTACTACTTAGAAGCTAGAATTGAAGTTTCTTCAGATATCCTAGTTTTAAAATAAGAAAGTTCTATTACATGTAAATCTAACAGATTTAGCTAATATAGCAAACAGAAGACGTTTTAGAAATATCATGTACGTCATTGTAAACACGAAATTATAAACTGCCATTTCTACATGTTTGGATGGGCTACTATGGAACTCCATCCATAAAACTCGGAAGAGAAAGAAATCACCTGTTTAAAATTGCTCCAAACATTACAATCTGGGCCTCGCCCATCACGTACTACTCTTATATCAATATCTGCACCCTGAAAAAGCTATATCAGAACCTCAAAAGCATCCTTTGAAATTAATCAACCTTCACTCATTCAGAATGAAAACAAAAGGTTGTTCCAAGTTCCAACAAGAACAAACCATTGTCATTGCACCAAAATGTGCAGCAGCAACTAGAATGCTCCCAGTTCCAACAAAAGGATCATAGACAAGTTTTCCTGGTTGAGCCAATCCTTGATTAGCCATAAGAAAAGCCATTTCAGCATCCATAGCAGTAGGCCCTAAGTAATTACGACTCTTCAGCTGATAGGTAGGCAAAAGCTTTCTATCTGCAGCTCCAACCTCTCGTCCAAAAAATATAGTCCTTTGGACAACCGGTGGAAGGCCATTATTGCATCCATAATCATCAGTTTCAATGAGCCAGAACTTATGATCTGGGTTCCGGAGATCAACCCGACCCTACAGGAGTGTTTTATGGAACAGCATCAATTATGATTGTTAAGCAATTGCCAAGTCATTTGTGGTATCCCAAAGTTACAAAATACAATACCTCGTATAAATAATATTAAATATAGATGTTATAGAACAACAGGTGAGCAACCTGTAGTAAATCCTAGTAGTAAGCCAGTAGGTATATAACTTCATTTTTAATCTTTAGAACTTGTACAAACAGAAGAAGTAACAAAATCGAATAATCTCCAAGTTCACGTAAAGTTCCAGTTCACGACATCGAAACAATGCACAAATTAAACCAAAATGTGAAATTCATTATCCGAAAACTTCAGTGTACTCCAGTACATTTGTTAGTAGACATACTGAGAAAATCAAATAACTTCAGTTCGTTTAATAATATTTTAAGTTAACAAAGTGGCAGCCTGTGTTAAGACCGAATAAGCAGACAAGCAGGCAGATGAAGCAGCACCATCCTAGAACAAGAATGACTGCCTGATGGAAGTAAATTTGTTAGTGCATACAATGGGAATCATAAGAAGAAAAAATGCCTCCACATGGTTGGACTTTTAACAAATTTAACTTCTGATTCACATTCTCATTGCATGGTAAGTATTAATAGTAACCTGGAGTTTATTTGTCAAAGGTGGACCAAGCCGAATGGTGAATGGATGCAGAGAGAGCGTGTGTGCCTACAAAAGGGCTAGGGAATGCGCCTTTCTCTATTAAGAAAATCTTGTTAGATAAATTATTGGCAGCGTTCTGCTATAGCAAAGGTGTATTATTCACAATCAATAACTTCCATATCGAAGAGTTCACTAGTTCACTAGCAGTGCATATCTTGACCACGGTCCAAAATTTAATTAGAGAAATGCCAGAATACAAAAGAGATTTCACAACTGAACTTGAGCAAATACCATAGAAACAAAATATAGATTTTAAGTTGAAGTTCTACAAATTGATAATTTTTAACTAAGCACAGAAAACAGACCTGGAATGGTATATAACTGAGTCCCTGTATTCGCTCATTTTGTTCTTGAAAGCTTATCACTTTGCCAAAACTGTCCACAATAATTCGAAATGTGCTTTCTGGTGTCAAGTAGGGCAACTTGTGTTCATCAGGAAAATCTCTTATAGCCATCTCCAACTCTTCATAGCTACTTGCATGTCCCCACAACTCGTAAATTCCCTTAATAAGGATGCCTATAATAACTCGATCATTAAATACATCCTGGTATGCAATGCATATAGTTACATGTGCACAATTAAAGTAAATATATAATCTTGAAGGAGCAAAGAAAAAAAAATCAAGACAAACAGAATTGTGAGAAATAACTCGAATATGATAAACTATTGCAAACTGAGTGTGCAATTCTATTTCCACTTCCAACAGATCATCCCCTCCTTCATTACCCCTCTTCCCTTCTATGTTGATTTTAAGACATGGATAGAGGTTGGTAAAAGACAATAAACTACTACCATTAACTAAATCTGATACCAAATGTGCACTCAACAACAAGAAGAAAGATTTATCCCAAATTTTTAGGGTCGATTTTTAATCCTCTTCTTCCATTTCACACTGTTAAGGGCCATTTCCTCCGTAACGCACTTCTTTAAGACTTCCAACCATGTTCGTCTAGGTCTACTCCTTACAGGAGCATCTATTGGTTGGTTGGTTTGCATTGACGTCCAAACCACGTAAGACGTCATAATTGTCTATTTTATATTAATGTATATAAATATATGTACTTAATTATATATTTATATCAGGTATCTATATCTATATCTATAATATATATATTATATATAATTACCTTTAAACATGCATTTAGTTGCAACTTTTGTTGCAATATGACATTTATGCAATTTTCGTTTTTGGTTGGAGCTATGTGCCAAACCCAACCCATGGGATGAAGAAACCATGGCTTCTTCCTCCCCATGTTTTTCTTGCATAACACTTGCCTTCTTCCATCTGCCACTTGTCCCCTCTCTCCCACGAGCTGAAAACCCCATCCTTTCAAAAAACAAAAACAAAAAAACCCATTTCCTTTAAATTTTTCCCATTCTTCATCCCACAAAAACCATTCCTCCCTTTCCCTTTTGCTTGCCGCCCGCCGCCGCACGCCGCCGCCACCCGCGGCCATCTTCTCCAGCACCTCCTCCTCCTTCACTTCCCCAAACCTAGGTAATATTCCCCTTCTCTTCCCCCAACTCTTCTAATTTAGGTCAGGTTCTAATTTTCCAAATTCTGGAATAGGGGAAGAATATAGGGGGAAATCAAGAATTCACTTGGATTTGGGGAAGAGATTCTAGTTTTGCTCAAAACCAAGACAAGTCCTCCGCCTTTTTCCTCCTGGAAATTTTCATTTTAATATCTTACTTGTCATAAATCAATATTATTTAGTTTTATTTTCTGAAATTTATGAAATTCATGGCCAATCCAATTTTTATAAGGTTGTAATAATGATATGGACATAAAAATTAGGAACACACCTATGGACACAATTAATGCATGTAAGCATGACTTGGACACGATACAAAATAAAGGACACAAGAAGTTAATATAAGGATTCTATTTTGATTAGAGTTTGTTATGTATACCTAATTTGATTTTATGCTTTGCCATGTATATATATGAATACGTATAGTTAGCATTACTAATATATTAAATTGTGTCAAATAACCATGAATGTATATGTTCTCTAAATGAAAACATTTCTAAGTGAGTATAGTAATAGTTTTGACCTTGTATGCCATAAAACTAGTAGCTTCTAGTACCACCTATTGGTTTATCATAAATGTCATAGCTTAGACTATGTGAAATATAAGAACACTAGTAAAGTTTATAATATTTTGCATATATTAGATTTTGTCCAAAAATTGATATCTAGTCGATTGAGCACAAATTTTTACTACTAATAGGTAAAGTAAATAAATATGGATACCGGATATATAGGTGACTAAAGCATCGGACTTTAAATTGATATAAACTATTTTGATCCTCAAGGATAGAATTTATGAATAGGATTTATAGTTGACATAACTAATCTAATAAGTATTATAAATCACCTACACTTGAGCTTAAGGAAATAAACCATAGAGAATTAAGAGAAGGAATTACTCAATCCACCAAATCTAGGTTGATTTTAGACCAAATTTTGAAAGTCTAAATTTAGAGAACTTGTAGTTCTGTACGTATATATATATAAATACCTCACCTTCTATTTAAATATCACAAGTTGTTGTAGAACAAAAGATTTTGAATTGATGGGTTTACCTAGAACCATATTTTAACATTTCTTTAGGAGTGTAATGACATTGGAATTTTCTTCTATAAGAATTGATATCTAGGTTATATCTTAGTGACCAATACCTTACACATATAGTTTAATTTTCATATGAGGATTTAGAACATGGTTTTGGATATCTTTATTTCTAACATGTTATGTTTCTTTGACTTGGTATAGTGCTTGTAAATAGTAAGTGCAACTTGCTAGCATTGCTAAAGTAAGAATAGCCTTGGTAAGGAATTCTTAACTTTTGATTTTAATTATGGGTATATATCCTTGCGTGGTTCCGGTGTTGAGGGTTGCTCTATCGAAGCGGTCGACGTATCCGGGATTTCTATATTTCATATTATTGTCTCTTGTGAAATTTTCGGAGTCAATAAATACAAAGGAGATTCTGTCGAAATTTTCGAAAATTCTAAGAATTAGCCAAATTTTTCGCCATTTAGAAATTTTGTATTATTCTAATAAACCTAGAAATTTTCTAGTAAAATCCTTATATAATTAAAATGTAACTAGAAGGCGATTTAGAAAGAGTCTAGGACACGGACACGTGTCACGCAAGTGCAACCTAACTCAATTTTCATATCTCTGCTCTGTGCCATATTGTGAGGATATCATCCCAATTGACGATTCCGTATTTATATGATTATAATGGAATGATTGGATCCTAAGAATTATTTATACTTGATTCCTATGATATGTGCATGATGCGCCTTAGCGTCTTAGCAAATATTAATTGCCTATTGGTAATAATGATGGTATACAGAGCAGAGCTAAATAAAGATAATAAAATATATTGATTGTAGATGCTAGTTATAAAGCATTGGGAGGGGGAGAACAACATGAATACCACCTACGAACTTCCGCAATATAATAACAAAAGCTGATCAGTAGTTAGCTCTTTTGTAAGGCCTTGCGAATTGAATGTGTGAGGCTTAGCTCATTGTCCTTTTCCTACCTAACTCGATTAAAAGATCGATTAGGGTTGTAATAACTTCCTACCTAATTCGATTAAAAGATCGATTAGGGTAATTGATGCTCATTTTCTCACGATGTGAGAGGACAGGAATCTATCCCTGGTCACGGAATTATTGACGAAAAACTAGTATGTTGTGGTTATTCAAAAGTTTCTCCTAAAATTGTATTTGCATCATATAGGTAAATTGGTTGTGTTTGTGATAATGAATTAGGATTATAACACCTAGGATCTTACACTATCAGGACACCCATGTTTGGTTTTAGATAGAGTTTTAAGTATAATTCATTTAAGTCTTTAAATTCTATTTTCATACTTATGATCCATCGTATCTTTATTTTTTTTTCCCTTATCGCCCTTGACCAAGGATTTGATGTCGTTCTGACAACCTACTTTTGTTCACTAGGAGAAATGGACACTTCAAACGAGATGCTCCAGTTATATGATGTGGACGAGGCGGAGGACTAAGCCTCTAGTACTTTCAGAGTTATGGGTGTTTTGCAGTAGGAGTTGAATATTTAAATCTTAAAAAGTCTTTTGTAATATTTTGGATGACGTACAAACAGTGATTGTTAATGTAATATGAAGTGCTTAGTATGCTATTTCATTTCTTGTACCCTATCCTATTCTTTACGAGCGACAATCGCGATATATGGCACGTAGCCTGGGGATGTGCTCTATACGTCGTCGATGTATTCTGGAAGCGGGGCGTGACACGTCCTTTAGTGGTGCCCCCATGCAGGTCAGACAATTTACAAGGATAGGATATGGGTTAGGAGAGTAGTATAGGCCATCACTTGGATTTTTCCTAAAGACTTACTTGGATTACCTTAGGATAGGATAATTAAAACAAAGGATTGATGGTTAAACAAGAAATTGAGGACATGAATATTATTATTATTTATCAATATAGAATTCTTATCGAGGTTTTCATAATTGTAGGTATGGATTTGTTTCTTCCAAGCTTGGAATGGGATGGTAGCGATTACACCCTATATCTATACCAGAGGTTCATCAGGATGGTATGGAACCTACCTGATTGGTACAACATCTCCGTTTACGAAAAATTCTATGGGATCCAGCACACAATCATTCGGGATATAGAAGATGGCGCTGAAGTAGATTTCGAAAGGATGACTTACTGTCTCTACGTACGGGACCCACACCATCCTTATACCATAGTCCAAGGATATGAGAGAACCTTGGATGACTTTGAGAGGTTCCACCCAGAGGCTGTAATTCTTAATGTGGAAAGGACCATTATTATGGGATTATAATAGGAATCCCAAGCCTTTGTATGAAATGTAAATAAGAGTCCCATATATATAAATGCAATACAGCAGACAAAAAAAAAACCATTTTTACATTTCATTCAAAGGCTTGGGATTCCTATTCTAATCCCATAATAAAGGTCATTTCCATATTAAGAATTACAACCTCTGGGTGGAACCTCTCAAAGTCATCTAAGGTTCCCTTGTATCCTTGGACTATGGTATAAGGGTGGTGTGGGTCCCGTACGTAGAGACAGTAAGTCATCCTTTCGAAATCTACTTCAGCGCCGTCTTCTATATCCCGAATGATTGTGCGCTGGATGTCACGCCCCCGCTCCCAGTATGCGGCGAGCCGAGTACGTAACAACATCCCCAGGCTACGCGACATACGAATACTCCAGTACCTATATTCGCGATTGTCGTCTGTAAGGTTCTAGGATAGGTTTATTTCAGGTCATAACATGCAAAATAAAATTAATATCATTCAATAGGGCATTCTGAAACTATAAATTTGAAATGGACTATTCTACCCAATACAACTATTAACCCAATTATAATTATATATTTATATACCTGAATTGATGATAAGATCTGATTTCAATATGATTGCTTTCAATCGTCACATCTCGTTCTTGTTCTTCAGCTTCTCTTCAATGTATAATAGCAGCTTCTTGGAAGTATGTCTAGAAATCTAGTGAACAATACTAGGTCGTCAAACGACATGCAAGCCCTCAGTTAAGGACAAGAAAATAAAATAAATAAATTGAGAATCTCTGAGATAATAGGATTCTCGAAATTCCAAAGTAAAAGAACTGATAAATTGATTCAAAGGAATTATAGTGTTAATATAAAATATGACTCTAACTAGATTCTAATTCTAGTAAATTCCTCGGTGTTCTTCTTACGGCTAGATCTTAATAATTCATAAATAATGACTACAATCACAACCACCTAAATTCACTACCACAATTACAGTCAAGTTTCCTATATGATAATGCAGTTTAGAGAACACATTTGGATCACGATCACTCTAATTTCCCGACAATAATCCCATTTACCGGGACCAGGTAGTGTCTGGATTGGGTACGGTACCTTAGAGCCGACCTCCCACATCTTGTGGAAAACTTGTATGCATTAACTTTTTAAATTATGGTTTTATTTTCGAAATTTACTGGATTGTTCTCTGTTAGTGAGCTAGGCCTCACCCCAGACATTGCAAGGCCTTACAGATGCGGGACTACTGATCATTTACTGAAATTATTATATTATAGGGATTTCGATAGATGTGGTCCAGTTGTTCTCTCACACCCCATGATGCAATTACAAACACAAACAATAGTCTACTGACTCCTATATCTAATATCATGTTCCAACTCAATTACCATCTCGTATGTCAAAGACAATACGCCATACGGTAATATCTTGTTGGCAGGAGGTTATCCAACTCATTACCATCTCGTGTGTCGGAACAACACGCCATATGGTAATAATCATTGACAAGGAATCGTTCAACTTATTTTACCATCTCGTGTGTCAAAGACAACACGTCATATGGTAATATCTTGTTGACTAGAAAGCTGGATATAAACTTAGATTACTCAATTAGGTTTTTCTAATCCTGGAATTCTCTAAATTTGGTTCTCTCGAAATTATTAAAAATTTCGGTAAAGTCTCCTTTGTATTTGTTGATCCGAAAAGTTCTACAATAGACTATATATATATATATATATATATATATATATATATATATATATATATATATATATATATAATCGGGTACGTCGACCCCTTCGGTAGAGCAACCCTCAACACCGGTACCACGCAATATATAAAATTTCGGGTACGCCGACCCCTTCGGTGGAGCAACTCTCAACAACGGAACTCACACGCAGTTTATATATATTTTCGATGACAAAACAATAACCTTTCTTACCGATGGTATATTTTACCTTTGAAATTAGCTATTTTTAACCATTTAGTAGTGATCTGGGTTAGCTACACAAGTCTAGAAAACTCAATACAAGTTAGAAATCAAAACTTTACAAACCTAGATAACAAAATCATAACGAAATGAAAATACAACTCTAAATTTGATAGTAATAACTAAATATCTTAATTATAAGATATTGATCATTTATATTCATGCACTAATTCTACTCAACAAAGGAGTACTAAATAAACGCATAACTAGGAATAATATTTCAGGTTTCGGTAGTTCTTGTAATTTTAGAAAATCTTCAATTGATAGCAAATCAAAATGCATCATTCTAAATAAATATTTTTGATGAATTATGCAAGACGCGAGTCAAATTCATCGGGAAAAAAAAATTCGGGTTCGATACACTAGTCATATAATAGGCATAGGTACGTAGTTAACTTAGTCTAGATACAGACATTCAATGCTTTTCAAATTTAGAATTCCAAATTACGCGGATGCTGAAAATGTACATCAATACAATCCTATTTCCCAACATTGTCAAATTTGAGTAAATTCAACCTCGAAAAACTAAGATATGAAAATTTATATCTTAAGCTAAAGGTTCTCAAATTATACAACCTAATTATGTTATCTCAATTTCAGCTTCTTCTAAATTCTAAACTTACAAGGGCATTTCCACAAGTTAATACTCATTTTTTAGTAATATGGTCAACGTTGCATATCCTGAACAATCCCATAATTACTCTTATGATTTCTTTTCTTACATTTTCCATGATACATCCCTAAAATAATACAACTCCAACAATAAATATTGAATTTTATGAACAACTTCATAATCGAGTCCAAAATGGCCAATATAACCTAATATCGCTTATAAAACCACTTTCCCTGAATAGTCATAGGGTATTAGTAACTATATATAAATATAATACAACAACATATAATTCCATTACCAATTTATACCAAAGTATCTGCATCGTGTCATAATTTCGTGTCGATGTGTCTAAGTCACTTCCAACACTTCTACAACCAATTATTTCTAATAAATCTTGTCCCCCTGTCTATATTATTGTCGGCACACATGTGTCCTACCTATATATGTGTCCTACCTATATGATATATATATCATTCTAGATTCATACTTACAGGGAAATAATTCTAAAAGAACATGTCAAGTAGGTAAAATTGAATTAAATGAAAAGAGATGGGAGAGGGCTTGTCTTCTTCTTGGAGTAGACCTAGGATTGATCTCAAAATGACTTCTAATTTCTGAATCCAAACAACAATCCAAAAATGAATATATATAACAAAATTTTGACCTAGGTTAAATTGAAGAAGAATGGGGAAGATAAAATGGGGTAACCTATGCTTGGGGAAGTGAAGCAGAAAGAGGAAAAGGTGGTGGTGGTGCCGGCGGCGGCCAGGAGGGGGCCGGCCGGCCGGAGGCGCTCGGAGGCAGCCGCCGCGGGCTTCGTCGGCGGGCACGGGTGCGCGGGCGGGTGCGGCATGAGGAAGGAGTGGTGTTGGCGTTGTTGTTGATATTGAAGTAGGTGTAGGCTTTAGAAAGGAAGGAGAAGAAGAGGATGATGATGAGATTTAAGTGAGAGGGAGAACCGGAGAGGGAGAGAATGAGAGGGAAGAGTGTACGGGAGAGAGAGAGAACCGAGAGAGAGGGGGGAGGACTTGGTTGTGAGGAGAGAGGGTGCTCCATAAATATCCATAACATAATTATTACATTCTAAGGATGAAAAGTCTATTATACCCCTTCCTCTTCATGCAAGAGAATACTTATCCTTCCTATATATAATTAAATGACACAGGTATGCATATGTATCCAAGTGAGATTTGAAATAGCACAAATTGTCTAAGGGTTTATGTGTAAATTATTTTAGAGAGGTTTAAATAAATACCTATAAAGGCTTTATTTATAAACAAAATATAAATACTTATAACTTTTTTAAGAGTATAATAATGAATAATTTTAGGAATTAATGTAGTTTACGGAAAAAGAAAAGAAAAAGGAAAACTAATTCAAAGAATGTGTTACCCGAATACCATGTTGTGAAATGTGACTATGACACTGGATCCCATAGAATATTTCGTAAACGGAAATGTTGTACCAATCAGGTAGATTCCATACCATTATGATGAACCTCTGGTATAGATATAGGGTGTAATCGCTATCATCCCATTCCAAGCTTGAAAGAAACAAATCCATACATACAATCAAGAAAACATCGATAAGAATTCTATATTGATAAATAATAATAATATTCATGTCCTCAATTTCTTGTTTAACCATCAATCCTTTATTTTAATTATCCTATCCTAAGGTAATCCAAGTAAGTCTTTAAGAAAAATCCAAGTGATGGCCTATACTACTCTCCTAATCCATACCCCTTGTAAATTGCATGTCCTGCATGGGGGCACCACTAAAGGACGTGTCACGTCCCACTCCCAGAATACATCGGTGGCATATAGAGCACATCCCCAGGCGACGTGCCATATATCGCGATTGTTGCCCGTAAAGAATAGGATAGGGTACAAGAAATGAAATAACATACTAAGCACTTCATATTACATTACCATAATTGTTACCATAATTATACAATCACGGTTTGTGCATCATCCAAAATATTACAAAAGACTTTCTTTTAAGATTTAGATATTCAACTCCTACTGCAAAACACCCATAATTCTGAAAGTACTAGAGGCTTAGTCCTCCGTCTCATCCACATCATATAATTGGAGCATCTCGTCTGAAGTATCCATTTCTCCTAGTGAACAAAACTAGGTTGTCAGAACGACAGCAAGTCCTCGGTCAAGGACGACAATGAAAAAAAAATATATAAAGATATGATGGATCATAAGTACGGAAATAGAATTTAAAGACTTAAATGAATTAGACTTAAAACTCTATCTAAAACCAAACATGGGTGTCCTAATAGTGTAAGATCCTAGGTGTTATAATCCTAATTCACTACCACAAACACAACCAATTTACCTATATGATGCAAATACAATTTTTGGAGAACAACTTTTGAATAACCACAACATACTAGTTTTTCGACAATAATCTCGTGACCAAGAATCAGGTTGTGGCAGGGTTGGCACGGTGCTTAGATTCCGGCCCTCTCACATCGTAAGAAAAATGAGCATCAATTACCCCAATCGATCTTTTAATCGAATTAGGTATGAAGTTGTTACAACCCTAATCGATCTTTTAATCGAGTTAGGTAGGAAAATGATAGTGAGCTAAGCCTCACACACTCAATTCGTAAGACCTTACGAAAGAGCTAACTACTGATCAGCTTTTGTTGTTACTATATTGCGGATGTTCATAGGTGGTATTCATGTTGTTCTCCCCCGCCCAATGCTTTCTAACTAGCATCTACAATCAATGTATTTTTCTTTCATCTTGTCCTCAATTGGTGTCACCTCTAACTTTGATACAAAAATATGCATAATTGAAGTAGTATATAAAATGAAACTAACTATCCTGACTTCTGGAAAGAGAATTTATATATATATATATATATATATATATATATATATATATATATATATATATATATATATAAAAGATTGACCGTCCCTATTATCTTATAAAAAGGTTTAAGGAAGAGATGAGGGTTTTAGACCAATTAGTCTAGGTAATGGGTCGCTGAAGCACGGACACCCCAAAAATGTGGCCGTCTCATGTCAGACACGTATCAGCCACTCCATAGATACGTATTGGACACTCCACGGACTCGCCAAAATACTTTAGGACACACCAAAATAGGCACAGTATCCGTGTCGCCATGTCCTTACCATGTCGTGCCGTATCAGAGACTAAAACCTGACATTTTTATTCCTAATAGAAGTGCATCAGAGTTCAATCTTGCTAGTATGTCGAATCAGAGACTCACTCCAATCCCAGACTATAGCTAACTACCAGTGAAAAGCCTGCCATCAACTTTCTCTAAACACCAAAATCTGATCTTTTCTATTTAAAATAGCAAAAACCAAAAGAGTTCCTAGTAAAAGCAAATTAAAGCTAACAAACAACAGAAAAGATGGCATCATCCCATGTACTCTCCATTCAAAAGAAACAAGTTTCTTCCGGGAATACACACAAAATCTGAACTTCTCTAGTAAAAGTGCATCAAAAGTTCATTATTAACAGTAGGGGACTCACTTCTGTTGCTTCCGGATAGTCAAAGATGGCCTTCAAGGAACATTGGCATGCATAAACTCCATGCACTTGATCACTATGCGTGCATGGAAATGCCGGGCATAGTACTAGTAGCAAAGAGGATGGTCGCAACGAGAACTCGCACGCAGATGAACTGCATACTGCATAGAACTCTAGCGAATAAAGTGGCCACGCAGAGTGCTCACCCGCAGATAAACCGTAGAGTACTCGGCATTAGGAGCAAGGTTCACAGTATCGATATCGGAATCGGTATCGGACTATTCCTATGAGTATTGGTATCGGCGTTATCGGTAGTATCGGCGGTATCGTATCGGAGTATCGGATTTTTTGGTATCAGAAAACAACTAATTATTAATAAATTATTTACATTTAAAAACATATATTTTATACATTTAGACATAATTTTAAGTATTTTTAGTGTTATTTCTTAGTAGTTTTGAAATTAAATGAAATAATAGTCACCCTTACAGATTGGTTTACATACAATAGATTGATTTTCTTCTTTTACATGTTTTTACAACCTTATTATGCTTTAAACCCTTGTTGATTTGTCTTTTTCGTTTAATTTTCTTTGTCGAATTGACCGAAAATAGACCCCAATGTCGGTATCGGTCAGTATCGGGTATCGGTCGGTATCGGATCGGGAATGCCAAACCGTATCGGTATCGGCCGTATCGGATCGATATCGGCCGATACTTTAAACCATGGTTAGGAGTGGCCTAGCCAAGATCATGCGCATAAATGCCCTGCAGTAATCACTGGCGCATACAGTGAATGTGCAGCAAACTCGCACGCATAAATGTCCCGTAGAAAACACTAACACATACTGTGCCGGCACATAGAACTTGCGCACATGAAATGTCCCGCAGGGTTCATATGCGCCTAATCAGCAAAATAGGCAAAGCCCCCTCCAATGGCCTCCTTCGAGCAGGTTATAAACTTACACAAAGAAAGCAAAAACCGTTCTGCTCTTTGCAATCGCAGTTGCTACAATGAGTAAGAACACACAAGAAAGGTAAAACAAGTTATTCTCTTCACAATCGCAGTTGCAACAACGAGACAGAACGTTTACAATAACAAGTTCTAGAACTAGAAAAGCACAAATGAAAAACTCCTTGCTAAGGTGATAAAGATCACCGTTGCTCAAAGCAAGATTCGCTCTATCCAAAGATCTGCTTTCAGGAACCAGCAAGTTCAAAGAAGAACTTCTGGAACGTTCTGACTTCTGAGTCATCTCAAGATGAACTTGGACACAGAAATCACAATAGCTTGCTAGCGTGCATAGGTTATACATGCATAAAATCTTAAGTGCGCTGGGATTGGCAGCTCACTCTCTGGTTTCACTTAGAAGAAATCAAATTTTGCAACAACAACATCCATGAAAGAGAGAAGAGGTCACATATTTATAAGGAAGGTTCTCGCCTACCTCTATGCGCGCCCATACCCTGTCACACCGACATGCGCACAGTACTGATTTGACAGTGTCATACCTATATGCGGCACACACAACCTGCAAAGTGTGCAGTGTTCTAAATGGCAGCCACCTAGTCCGTCTAGGCGGTGCCTAGGCGGTAGGCGGTCTTTTTCCGCACCTTTTTTCAGTAGGCTGGAGTAGGCGACCAACGGAGGATGGCGGCATAGGTAGAGGTGAGACGGTGTAGGCGGACGCCTAGGCGGAGCAATACCTAACAATATATTTTGGTCAAAAAGGTTTTGTAAGCATTATGGACCTATGTTTCACTTTTACAAAACTAAAATTTTATAAATCTTCATTCTACAACTTAGTTACGCATGGAACACTCTTAAAATATGCATATTACGCAAAAAAAAAAAACGGTGGTAAAATAGTAAAAAAATGTTCAAAATGTATCGATCGCGTAAGCGGTGCCTAGGTAGTAGGCGGACTCTCTCTGCCGTGCACTCGCATACCGTCGTTTAGAACCTTGGAAGTGTGCTCTGACAGCACCATGCCCGTGGTCAGCACACGCAACCGCAAAATCCACCGAGTCCTACGCGTGGAGTGCTTATGCGCCGAGAGCCATACGTAGATGGTCTCGCACTCACAAACTCGCGCATACAACCTCGTGGCCAATGCCATGCGTTGGCAGTTATGCGCATAATGTCCTGCACATAATATGTCGCATATGATATGACATGTGCATTATGCCGCAATTTCATATAATCATGCACATATTATGCACGCGCATGGAAAGTTGTGCGCATAACATTCAGTCCAGAGTTCTCTCTTTAAGCAAGTGACAGAGGGTTGTTTCCATGGAGTCTTTGATCTTTGCCCTCTTGGAGAATTAGTCCACACACCACACAGGTTGCCACACCCTAAGTGCATAAGTCAATACAAAACCGAAGCATTTATATTGAGATGCACACTTGGGGTACTAGACAATGTGGGTCTAAAACCTCTCCTTGAGTGTTAGCTCACCAAAGAACCCCGAACAACTTCAACCGAAGAATTACTTCTCAGCTCTCACCAAATACCCACTAAAAATCGGAATTTTTCTATTTAATGCGCCAAATATCAGTTCTCTCTCCAGTAAAAGTGCACCAAAGTTCATTATTAACAGTATGTCGAATCAGAAAACTCACTCCAGTTCCGAATTATTCGATACGGACTCGTCACCAATTTTGGCTACCAGAGTGCCTGTGTCGTGTCCGACACAATGCGACAAGGACACGGCACCGATTTCCGGAGCATGCCCGTGGTTCCTACAAATCAAAGAAGAGGAAGCGATCCGAAGAACAAGTAGAGAGAGGGACTCACTTCTCTTTGCAATCTTCTCGGCGATCTGGTGGTTGGGGAGGTCGACGAAGTGGAAGGGGGAGTCGATGTGGTGGTTCTCCGGGAGCTTCCACTGGAGGGAACGGGAAGGAAGAAGAGGGCTTCCTCCTCCTCCTTCGAAGGCTCCGAAGAGCTGGGCTAGCGATTCAACTTCCGGCCTCCTGTAGTCGAGGAGCCGGTGATAGAACACGCATAAAAACCACATCTTTACTTCTTCTTCTTCTTCTTTCTGAGAGAGAGAGATAAGGGGGGAGGAAACCCTAATAAAACCCTAAGGGGGCGTTTGGTATGCGAAATACTATATAGCCGGGAATTCTACATTTCCGGAAATTAAATTCCTAGGAATTAAATTCTCTGAAAAATTGCATTCCCATGTTTGGTGACAATATAATTATTCCCGGAAAAAAAATAAAAAATAATAATAACGAAATAAAATGAACAAATATAAAAAAAAAACCGATAAAAACGACAAAAAATTGGTAAAAACGAAAAAAAATTGGTAAAAACGACAAAATAACAAAAAACGAAAAAAACGATGAAAAACGACAAAAACGATAAAAAAATAACAAAAAATCGGTTAAAATAACAAAAATGACCAAAAAAAACGACAAAAAATGTATAAATGACAAAAAAAACAAAAAAGGTAAAAACGACAAAAATAACCAAAACACGAAAAAAAAACGACATAAAATCGGTAAAAACGACAAAAAAAATAAAAATGCGGCAAAAACGACAAAAAAAAACAACAAAAAATCGGTTAAAACGACAAAAAAATCGGTTAAAACGACAAAAAAATGACAAAAAAAAAAAAAAACGGTTAAAAACGACAAAAAAACGGTTAAAAACAACAAAAATTTGGTAAAAACGACAAAAAATGACAAAAAAAAACGATAAAACAACAAAAAATAATCAAAAAGTGACAAAAAAGACAAAAAAAAAGGGGGTAAAAGCGACAAAAAATTGGTAAAAACGACAAAAAATGACAAAAAAGCGATAAAAACGACAAAAAAAAGAAAAAATGTTCAAAATTAATCAAAATTGATCAAAAAAGAATAAAAAAATTTAGACAAAATTTTTTTTTCCCGGGCAAAAAACAAAATACCCACCTATTATCCAGGGATAGAATTCCTATATTTTGTGGGTAAACTATTTATAATTCCCGGGAATAAATTTTTTATAAGCCAAACAAACGTGGTAATAGATTCCCATCTTAAATTTTTCCGGGAATAAAAAAAATACCGCGTACCAAACGCCCCCTAATATAATCAAATCTGTGGAGTTGGAAGTTATTTTGAATCGTAGAAAAGCCCCTCTAATTTTATAATTTGCTAACTGCCCCATTTTTTTGGTAAATTCTATAGACACTCCACATTTTACTCTAGTACAGCCTTTACTTCAAGACAGACCAACTTATTGTAATTTTTACTCAGGACAGCCCCAAATTTACTTTGGGCTGTCAAAATCCCCTTTAGGACGGTCAACTTTGTTGACGGTCCAAATTATCCAAATCTTTTAGGACTGCCAACTTTTACTCTAGTACAGCCTTTACTTCAGGACAGCCCAACTTATTGTAATTTTTACTCAGGACAGCCCCAAATTTACTTTGGGTTGTCAAAATTCCCTTTAGGACGGTCAACTTTGTTGACGGTCCAAATTATCCAAATCTTTTAGAACTGCCAACAAAGTTGACAGTCCTAACATAAAGTAGGACTGCAACAATGTTGGTAGTCCTACTTTATGTTAGTTGGCAATCCTAATCCAAATATGTGGGCTGCCCTCAAGTAAAAATTTAGAGTGGCAAACTTGTAAATAAACTAAAAAAAATGGGTTGTCTTCACGTAAAACTTAAGGTGCCAATAAAATTTGCCTTTTTTCGAGTTATTTGTATTTATTCCCATTTGCTAATACAAATGGAGTTTTATATCACTAAATACTCTCAATTATTTAAGTTTTTACTATTTAAGTTTTTAACTCGATACTCTATACTTTTATATCACTAAATACTCTCAACTAATTGAAAAGTTTCAAGTTGTCATCCTCCGTTAGATAGTTGTTAACTTTTTTGCATAAATACTATATTTTTTGGACCAAATTATTGATAATCCTCTTTTCCTACTTGACACCAATTAAATGGAGCTCCTCCTCTCTTCTTCTCCTCCTCTATCATCCTCAAATCTAAGCAATCCCTAACCCTAATTTCTTTCTCTCCATCACTCTTATTTAACTTACTACCCTAACACAATTTCTTCCACTCCCCCTCTCTTCTTCATTCTTTCATTAATCCACTGCCCTCAACATTCCATGCCCCCACCTTCGACGGCCCCTAGCTCCAGTGTACGAGCTCCCCATGCCTCCGCCCTCGACAAAGCCGCCCTTGACATCCCCTAGCTCCTGAGGGCGAGCTCCATATCCCTCGACAGCCCGCGTCGATCGTGCTTGGGACAAGAAAGAAGGAAAGGGAGAGAAAATGGGTGGCAGCTGTGTCTCTTTGACTCCGTTTTTGACGCATCTCCTAGCGTTGTTGTTATTCCTTCTTTGTTGTTATTGTCATTGTTGTTGCTTTTGTTGTTGTCACCGCTGCAATTTCTTCTCTAGTAAAAAGTTGGCTAAAGAAGACATCAAGGAGCGGGGGTGTTTGCGCTGGGGATGCATTAGGGTCAGGACGGCGTGGCGTGGGTCTCGGACATGTGAGGAGGTTGACAAGGCGGAGGTGGTACGATGGTGGTTGTCTTGGCTGCTACTGTTACTGATAGTCTTCTTCTTCCTCCTCTTAATGATGATATTGATGAAGATGGTGGTGGTGTTGGTCTGGTAAGGGGGAGAAAAGAAACCATGAGGAGGGGATGGTGGTGGCGCGGTAATGTTTGGCTTCGTGGAGGACACAGACATGGGACAAGACACAAATTGTGCTGGAGAGATCTAACATTAGTGGGAAGAAGTGGGGACATCGATTTTTTTTTGTCATCATTTTACTTCTTCTTTTTAACACCGTTAGGTATTATGTTGTATAATTATAGTTTAATGATATAATATAAATGTATGTGGGATATCAAGTTGAAAATTTTGAATAGTTGATAGTATTTAGTTAAATTAAGCCATAAATAATCTATGGCCGCAGATAACCTAACATGAATTGTATGTGCTAGCAACAAAATCTTGGCCATGAGAGGAGTGACATCAACACACATAGGGGATTGGTCGGTGAGTAAGTATACTTTTGTGGTTATACAATTTAAGCTCAAGAGTTAGAAACATGGGAGTACAAAATGACATAAAGGTAGGCTTTTATTAATGTCAAACAAAGATCCAATATTATAAAAAAAAAGGTAACAAAGATGGTCTTTCCCAAAGGTGTTGATCCAACTGTCACTACCACTTTTCCAAATATGGATAATTTTATCATTTCATAATATATTATATTATATTGTATTTATTTATTTATTAATATTGTGTTAGTTATTATGGTTAGTGGCTAGCTTATTTGTTAGACTAGTGTTAGTGAACCAATTAGATTAGACACTAGATTAGAGTCCAACAATTAGCGTGGCATGATTCATGGAACAACTCATTGGACTAGGCCCAATTAGACCCATTAGTCATGACCATTTAATTAAATTAGAATTTGACTATTTACCAAAATATGTTTAGAGTTTAGAACATTCCATGCATTAATTAGCCCACATGACAACATTTAGAAGGCATGTTGGACTTTTTGGATTGGCTTAACCTAGCATACTTGGCCGGCCACATTTAGAGGGGATAGCCATCCTCTCATTTCATTCATTTGAGTCCATTCCTCTCAATTTGGTGTTCTTTCCCAAATTGAGCCATTCCTCCACCAATCCCTCTCAAATTTCACTCAATCTCTCATCTATCCCTCTCATTCTCTTCACTTGAAGTAGCCTAGGAGCTTGGAGACTAGAAGTACTAGAAGAAGAGTCCATTTGCTAGGAGCTACGTGTCTGGATCGTGTCTATTTGACTTTTCATTGGGAATACATCTTCCAACATGTATACATCTCATTTTCCTCTATAATTAGACTCTAACTGTGCTATTTGACCCTTAGAAATTCACTCATGGACTAGGACTACTTATAGGAAGAAGTTTGAGACTCCAATGGCCCTCTATATGAAAGTTATATTGGATTTTGTGCCAATTTTGGGAGAATTTTGAGAATGGTGCACCAAGTGTTTGTCATTTGGTTTATTAGATCTATTTAGATTAGATTTGGTTGTGTGTGTCTAGATTCATGTTCACAATTAGATACGTGTAGGTCATATCACGAGATGGTAGGACACAGAGTCATTTGGGAGTTTTTCCTCCGACATTTGTGGCACACATGTCCAATTGCACATGACACTTGACACTAGCTTCGAATTGCACTAATTGTGTTCATATAATATATATATATATATATATATATATATATATATATATATATATATATATATATATATACATATATATAAGACTTGCTCATGTAATTTGGTAGAATTCAGACAATGTTTGGTATATGTAGCTTAGTCGTATCACAAGCGTATCATGGACTAGTACGATACGAGGGTGACGCATACCAAGTGTTTGTGTTTGGGCCTATATGTGTGTGTCTTGTGGATACACATGTGTATGTGCCCTCAATATACATGTGGATGTGTACCTATATGTATAGGGAGGGTGTACCTATCTATGTATGTATATATGTGGGTATCTATCTGTATATGTATACATATGTACGTTTCTTGTGTGTATAGGAATAGGTTGTGTATGCATGTGTGGATATTTCTAAATACATATAGATATATGTATGTATCTAGACATATATATGTGTATGTAATTGGTTACTCATAGGTGTACATATATAGGTGTGTATGTTACCTAGATAGATGGTTAGATAGATAGGTTGAGGGACAGATAGATAGAGAAGATGAGAACAACAGCTACAGTAGCAAGGGCTTGTGTGAGGAATGAATCAATAGGAATTGCTGCTCTTTGCAGCAGCAATTAGGAATCTGTGCAGAGGAAAAACAGGGACCTGTGCAAGGGAAGCCAAGGCTCATGTGCACATATGTGCACATGACATGAGTAGCAGCAGTGGAGTGTACTGCTGTGGGCATAAGGCCTGTGTAGGAGAATGTGAGGAAACAACAGTTGCCATAGCAGCAGTTTACTGCTGTATTTGTACAGCAGTAAGCCCGTCAGCAGAAAAGAATTCTTATTGTTTACAACAGCAATCAACACAAGGCAGCAGTGCACATAGGTGCACCACCCTACCTGTGTAATATGTTTGGAAGGAGGTTTACAAGAGAGATTCAATAGCAGCAATTAGGTTTGGAGAAACCTGTGCACAGATATGCACAGGAATAAGAGAAGGAGTAGGCAGCAAGGTATTTTAGAGTAGGTTGTGTGAGTGTCATTCATGAGTTGTAGAGAGTGTTGTGTGTGCGTGTAAGTTGTGTAAATATTTGTGTGTTCATGTGAGAGTGGTGTGAGGTTGTTTAATGTGTGAATCTATTGGTAGGTAAAGTAGGTAAGAATTAGGCTAGTGGCAATGGGTAATCACATAGGGGCAGGGCCGGCCCTGAGTTCGTAGGGGCCCTAGGCAAACTTTCAAAATGGTTCCCATATATAATATAAAAAAATTGTAATAAAAGTAGAATTTAAAAAATGCCACAACCAAGAAATGAACCTGAGACCGCTAGTGTGCATGTTTCTCATACTAACCACTATACCATAATTGTTTTGTGGTAAAATAGGATCATGTTACATATTCGTTCTATTTTAGATACAATATTACTAATATATATACATTTAAATTAATTTTTTGGGCCCTCAAATTCAATGAGGCCCTGGGCGGTCGCCCTGGCCACCCTGGGCCAGGGCCGGCCCTGTATAGGGGTACCAATTTAGGAACAATAGGGTATTCCTACATGGGTATAGGGATATCCCTATACTTGTGGTGAATGTAGGAAATGATAGATGCATTTAGGTAAGAAGTTATGTAGATATATGTTTAGGTAATACATAGGCATAGGTAATGGGATTTTACCCTTGTGAATGGGGTATTGGATAAGTAAGGTAATTGGTTTACCTCGTGTTAAGGCATAGGCAATGCGTAGGATATTGGGGTATTAGGCTAAGGTATTGCATTGTAGAGTTGATGCATGTACAATATAGATAGCTACATAGGGTATTGACCTAGTATAGACTAGAATACCTTAGTATGACAAGGTATGGACCCAAAAACCTAGGGATGACCTAGTTTGACCTAGTTGGCAAGGTATTGACCTAATTGACCTAGTTTGACATAGAAATTGTCGCGCTCCGATTCCGTAGAATCGATAGTCGTCCCCCGGACGTGATGCCGTGTGATCCTATGTTGTGATCGCACAAGGCATAGTCATAAGGTTATTAGAAAACAACATCAAGAAGAGTACACAGAGAAATTGAACAAATACATTTGAAAGCAGAAGGAACTTTTCTTTCATTTATAATAAACATCATTTACATGACTCTGTTACATTCACTTGCCTCGCGGCTACAACATGACTCGATTACAAAATGAATGCATTATGAGATAGTCGTTCCATACATTACATTTCCATTTACAACAAAATATTTTCAAAGACCTGGAATTGTGGGGAGTCGAGACGTTATTTCTTCTGTACTGAATGTGGAATCTTCAAAAGGATCAAAACAAGCCTTCAACACACGGATGAGGTTTCAAAATGTACTTGCGTCAACTTGAGCTTAAGTAGTACGTCCTTCTTGGTGCAGGGTACCTGTGGAGAGCGATGATCATTACATTACACTTTGTACTGGTGCGTGGAAAATTAAATTCCATGCTCTCATTTGGTTGAAGAGTTTATATGACTTAGTTTTGTGAATCTTTCTAACCATCCTAATAAATTTCAGACAAGCATATGACAGGCATAATGTAAATTACACTAGAACTTACCTACGGCAAAGCGTGCCGTGCAATGTGAGAATTACTATGTTCTTCCTTGTCAATTGTTATCGCTAGTATAGCGTAAGCAAATTATGTATGTTTGGTCACTGATACAACAAGCCATACTAGACACATAGCTTTTGTTAGTCGGGGCCCTTTTAACACAAGTAGCGTGCCCCATTGAAAGTCCCCGCCTAACCCGTGCTATTAACCAGCACAACTATACCGTGTTTCCCCTAGGCTGAAACTGTCCCGTAGCCCCGAGGTAGCGCTCGAGGAAACTTTTACCTTGTCGACAAGTTGTCCATGACCGTGTTAGAACAATTTAGTTACTAAAGCATGGTCTACATTTTTGAGAACTTAATTATTTCATCGTGTCCTGCCTTCTCGTGGCATAAATTTGTTCAATGAGTCAATCTTTTGTTCAACACAATTTTATAAGATAAGTAGACGTGTCCGTGCCCTTTCATCTATCATTTCATTCGTAATAATGTTGTCGATTGAACTAAGAAGGGGGTCGAGAAGAGAAGGGTCAACCACTCACCTTAATTTTTGTTCGAGACGAGAGACTTGTTGGTCGCGCTAGTCGTCACCTATGCGATTACCTGAAATCGCACAAGCAACTGATTAGAACACCGTATTATTCAAGAGTTCGATATGTAAATACGAGTTCGAAAATACAAGCCATAAAAACCATCGAAAACATTCATGAAAGTGCATTCAAAAAACCAAAGACAAAGAAGTAAGTGCGGTACGAAAAGCAGAGCAACGAGAGGTCTCTTTCGACTCAGCCGCAGAGTCTATCCTCGAGGCACAATCTGCTGAATATGGGACATGATTTCGAAGAAGTCTTTCCACAACAAGAAAAGGATCTTAATTCAACCTTTCCCGTTGGACCGTTTCAATCGATCCCGATCTATCGGTTTCGACTGAATCAGTAGCGATAATGTTTCTTTCTCGCACACCCCGTAGACAAAAACAGGGCACGATGTAGGGATGGGGCACTACACCATAACCAACTAAGAAAAGTTTTATCTTTGAGACTTAAGAATAGAACCTACCACTAAGAGAACAATGAAGAAAATTTCTTCTTCATCTCCGATTCACGCTCCCAGGTCGATTCCTCGACCGAATGGTTTCCCCAGAGAACGCGGACGAGAAGGATAACACGATTTCGAAGCAGTTTTTCCTTGCACTCCAAGATTTGTACGGGCTCTTCTACATATGACAAGTCTGCCTGCAGATTCAACTGACCACATGGCTCGGATCGTGCACGTACTTCCGTAACTGAGAGACGTGGAAGACATTGTGCACATCCTACAGTGCTGGCGGCAATGCGATCTGGTAAGCTACTGGAACTTTTTGCTTCAATATCTCGAAAGGATGGACAAAGCTTGGACACATCTTTCCCTTAGCTCCAAATCTCATAACTCCACGTATAGGTCTGACTTTCAGAAACATGTGATCGCCCTCCAGGAATTCAAGGGGTCATCGGTGGGTGTCGGTGTAGCTCTTCTACCGACCCTGTACAATATTAAGTCTTTTTGTAATGAGCTTGACCTCCTCCATGGTCTGTTCCACCAGCTTCGGGCCGAGTATCTGCCGTTCCCTGACTTCATCCTAGCAAATGGGCGATCTACACTTTCGGCCGTACAAGGCTTCATACGACACCATTTGGATGCTGGATTGATAGCTATTGTTATATACAAATTCGGCCAATGGTAGATGAATGTTCTAGCTTGACTTCAAGTCGATTACATAGAGGCATAACATGTCTTCGAGAATTTGGTTTACCCGTTCTGTTTGGCCATTGGTCTGAGGATGGTAAGGTGAGCTAAACTTCAACTTGGTCCCCATTGCTGACTAAAGACTACACCAGAAGCGTGACACGAACCACCCATCCCGATCTGAGATGATGGATACCGGTATCCCGTGCAGCCGAACTATTTCATCAAGATAGATCTGAGCAAGGCGATCGACGTTCCAAGTGACTTTAATGGCAATGAGGTGCGCTTGTCACGACCAGGTTTCGAATAATTGGACACGAGTCGGACACGCCACAGCTTTATATATAATGTTCCCAGAAAGATCACCAATATCCATCAATCATTTTAGTACAAAGTCATCAGGAGACAAATCCGGTAAAATAAAATATACAATGATGAATCATAAAAGACAATATCCAGAAAAACTAAAAGAAATAAATCCCACAATATCCAATGCAATCACAAGCTCCATGTGGCCTCAAGCTCACCTGCAACGTATCCTGTCAGGAAAAGAGCAAAGTACAACCCCGACAAGAACAATATATAATATAATCTGTAGTACATAATACAAGGTAAAACCAGAATACCAGAACTGGAAATAAAACTATGGTACCAGAAATGAAATGTAAACTGCAGACAATGGACACGACAATCAATATGCAAGACAATGAACACGACTATCAATGAATCAAGACAATGAACACGATAATCAATATACAAGACAATTAACACGGCTATCAATGAATCAAGACAATGAACACGACAATCAATATGCAAGTGTGACAATTTTGAAATATTAAACTAATGTGTGACCGGCTAAGGAGCACAATCAATCAATGAGTCAATCAATTCTACAAGATCCGGCTTCATCGTACGTGAAGTGTACGATTAGGCTATCAACAATACCTATGTTGGGTGTGGTCACACAAAAGCTAATATTTCCTCCAATCCCCGCAATAAACAATGACTCACAAGCAATAAACAAGGTACAAGACAATCATGTGTATCTCGTGTCCGATATGAAAACATGGCACATGAATGTAAGACAGAAATACAAAGTACAAGATCGAGTCAGTGTACTTGTCTCGCCTTGGAAGCACGGGAGTAGTACTGCATGGTTGTAAGTCTCATGTTATATTTTTGTACAAGTTGTTAGGGTTTTGAAATAATGATCATTAGCTAACTAGATAACTAACTTAGATAATTCAACTATTTCTAATACTTTATTATAGACAAGAACTAACTAACCATATTTTAGAAAATATATAGGTTTTAATCACCATAAATACTAATGAAAACATATAATATATGATTTTTAGAAATATGTAGAAACATTTTATTAGCAAGGTAATAATTATAGCTATACATACTTTTTAGAAGATATTTGCTAGCAAAACTATTTACAAGATAATGATAATAGGATTATTACCTAAATATTTATCAAATAATATGTAACAATTAATATTAGCATGTTTATGGAAAAACAATTTTAACTATTCACATATATGCTAGCAATATATATTTTTAACAAAATATCTATATATACATTAGATAAGAATTTATACATGTTTGGCCAAACTAACTTTTTATTTAGAAAATAACAAGGATCAAAAATAGGAATTTACTAACCCAAAATCTAGTCCAAGTCCAAAGCCAACCCAACCTACATCTCTGGCCCAAGCCCATCCTAGCTTAATTCCAACAATTTAATTTACAACTAAAACTAAAAACCCAGCCCAGTATTCAATTCAGCCGACTGGCCTATCAACCAGCCAACCTGGCCAACCTAATCAAATAAAACCCAAACTCTAACTCTAATATAATCTCTCCTAAAACCCAGCCCACCTATACTTCAACCGGACCATAGGGCTCAGCCCAATCCATACTAACCCACAGAGTTACATCTCAATAATTAGTTTAACAAAATAATGCTGAAACCCAACAACTTCACTAGACCCGGCCCAACCAACTTTATTACTGTTAATTTAATTAACCCAATCCTCTACCATTTAGACCCGGCCCAGCCCATAAACTAAACCTAACTATTAAAACACACTCTACTACATTCTCTCTCCTCCCATTATTCTTCTCAGCCGACTCCATGAGAACCGACTCCCACTCTTCTTCTTCCTCATAGTCGGAACCCTAGGAACACCCAACCCAAATAAACCCTAAGCCTAGGTCAGGAAACCCTAGATTCTAGGTTATTCTCTATCTTCCCTCTACCGACATCAAAAACCTAAAGAAGAACATGACGAGAAACTATAAAGACAGAAGATCGAGAGGTAGAAGAGAAGCTCACCTCGGCTGGCTCGACGCTGCAACGGAGCTTGACGTAGACGGATCTGGCCTCTGGATGGCCGAATCTGGTAGTTCCTTCCGGTGGCGAGGACGAAGACGAGCGGCGGTGCGGCTTCGTCGGCTCGGATGGTGACCCTCGAGAGTTCGGTGGAGGTGACTGATCGGTGGTGGGACACAAGCCACGAGGAGGTGGCTCGGTGGTGGCTCTGAGCGGTGGATCCGATCGGCGACGGCTCTGGGACGATGGTTCTCGGCAACGAACAAGGTACGACGATGATGAACCAGCGTCTCAAAACTTCAGAGGCGGAGGCGGCGGTCTACGAGCAGATCGGGCGGCGGCTTGGTGCACGAGGAGGTGGCGAAGGCTCTGGGACAACCACGAAGTGATGGCGCGGCTCCTCGATGGCCGCATCTCGAAGTACTAGCGACGGCGGCGAGGGAACGTCGGTTGGCGTGGTCTCCAAGGTGGCTCCTCGAGGATCGAAAGGGCAGCTCTACACTCGAGGAGGCAGCACGCTCCTCGAAGGGTCAGCGCTACGATCGAGGAGCCAGCACGGTCCTCAAAGCGGCACGCGAACCAAGGAAGCTCTGCAGTCGAGGAACCGCTCGAGGTTCGAGACTACTCCGCGGTGCGTCTGGTGGTGCTGACTTCGGCGAGGGTCACGGCGGAGCGCGGCGGCGATCGGTGGTCCTCGGTCGAGAGGCCACATGAGAAAGAGTGAAGAGAGAGAGAGAGAAAGAGAATGTAGAGAGAGAGAGTGTGCACATTGGAAAGAGAGAGTGATGTGACTGGACACTGTGATGTCAGTCCTAGGAAAGCGTGTACAATATTTATAATAAAATAACTTAGTGTGTGTGTAGGGAGTGGCACAGTGTAAATAATTGTAGATCTGAGGGTATTACTCTAAGTTGGGACAGTGGCAGTGATGTGAATAAGTACAAATATGGGGTTAAAATTAATAACTTTTAACAGACTTTCGAAAATCAAATAGTCTCAAAACAGACTTCGAAAATCAAATAATCCCTCCAACAGTTTTTAAAAGATTTTTAGATTTCAAAATATCAACAGATCTCAAAACAGATTTTTAAATTCAAAATATCAACATATTTCAAAATAAATTTTTAAATGCTAACAAAATTTTAAACTGCTAACAGAAATTAGTTAAAAAAATTCAGTAATTTAGTTAGTTAACAAACTTAACTAATTAACTGGTTTAATAAACTGCCACATTCAACTAATAACAAGAAACAATTATTCATCTTCGTTAATAATTAATTAATCAACTAATCCTTTACTACAGTTAAAATTAAACTGTATTAATAACCTAGTAGTAATAACCATTAGATTAAACAAGGTTTAATTAAAACAGCTTAAGTTTATTATCATAAATAATAAAAATTCATTAATTAAATAACTATTCAAATGAAATTAGAGAAAAATTCATTAACACCCAAAAATTCATTTTAATCAACTTATTTAATCGAAATTAGGTTTTCGTAAGAAAACAATATTAAATCCAAAGAAAATTAGAAAAATCTCAAAATTTATCAAATATGATTCAGGGAGTTACAAATCTACCCCCTTACAAAAATTTCGTACTCGAAATTTTGAGGGTTTTATAGAGTACAAAATCAAGCAAAACTTATTAAAGACAACGAAAAAACTAAATAATTTATTTATGGAGTAAAATAACAAGGACTAACAAGTAGTCACTAGACAATATAAAAATAGTAAATGCAAGAAAAACTCAGAGACAGGCCTCAAAATAGGCAATACAAAAGAAATCTAGCTACTACAAGCAAGTAAGGAAGATAACGGTCCATCTGACTGCATTCCCTGCTGCTACTGATCCTCAAATGGTGAATCCTTCTGCTGCAGCTCTGGTGCTGGTTCCTGACGAGTGAAAGTTGCAGGATAATCTCTCACTTGGTGAGTGGCAGATCCACTAACCAAGCACTGCCCTAACTTCTTGTGGCATTCCTCGACACGGTGTCCTAGCCTCTTGCAGTATGTACAAGAAAAGTATATCGGAGTCTGAATCTGTCTCTGCTGCCTCGGTGATGTCGGAGCTCGAACATGAGGATGATGCTGATGCTGAGGTGGCCTCTGCTGGGTGTCGGTCCGCTTCGGTGGACCCTGGGAACTGCTAGCGCCAATGTCTCGGTCCCGCTTAAGCTTCGAGTCCATCTCCTTCACCACTCCCTAAGCAACTTTAAGGATGCTCGCATAGGTAGTAGCATGGCTGATAGCCACTGCACGAGCAACTCCCTGGTGAGGCCCTTCTTGAACTTCCAAGCCCTCTCCTGTGGTGTGCTGACTAGGTTCTCCGCGAACCTGCTGAGTCGGGTGAACTCTGATGTATACTGGGCCACAGTCATACTCCCCTGCTGCAATGCCTCAAACTGCATCCGAAGCTCGTCCCGCTCCACATCCGGGAAGAACTTCTCCTGGATCAGCAGTTTGAAATCCTTCCATAGAACTTGGGGTTTCGCCAATTGAGGCCCCTCCCTATACCAAGCTCTAGCAATGTCGAAAAGTCGCATGCTCGCAACTTCGACCTTCAAATCATCCGGGATCCTTGCCATCTTCAATGTCCACTCAGCATTTTCTAGCCATTCATCTGCATAGACTATCCCCTCATGGCCCCAAAAATCCATCGGACAAAAGTTTTGATAGTCTTTGGCGGTCCCTGGCCTCGGTGCTGCTGGTGCCGGTGGTGTCGGCGGAGCTGGTAGAGCTGGCTCCCTAACTCGGAGCACGTCCATGATCATCGCTCGAAACTGCGTGGCCTGGTGGTTCTGTGCTTCCATGAACTGCTGGAACATGGCCATCATCTGTGTGTCGTCGAACGTCATCGTCGGAGGAAGCGACTGAGGCGGAGGCGGTGGAAGCTGCTCCTGCACATTGGGTGCAGCCTGCTCGCTAGTCCCAGCGTTCGTCGTGGCGACCATACTGTAACAGAAAATAAACTGTTGATTGCTATGTCCTAAAAAAATCATAAACTAATCCTAAATAATCATAAGTAAAATCAAATTTCAAATTTAAATATCAATAACCATAACCATAAACCATTTTCTCACGGTTCCTATGCTGTGATGAGTTTTCCTTAGCTTCGCTGGTCCCCCAATAACATATTATATTCTAAGTGCCATTAGGACAGACCTGCATGAGCCACCACAAAAAACATGTCACAACCCGCTCCCGAATAATCGGACACGAGTCGGACACGCCCAGCCTTCGTCTATGGACACGACGAAGTAAGCTGTACAATACTAAAGAAAACTCCAAGTCATAATGTAATGTAAACATCCATAGCTTTATATATAACGTTTCCAAAAAGATCACCAATATCCATCAATCATTTTAGTACAAAGTCATCCGGAGACAAATCCGGTAAAATAAAATATACAATGATGAATCATAAAAGACAATATCCAGAAAAACTAAAAGAAATAAATCCTGCAATATCCAATGCAATCACAAGCTCTATATGGCCTCAAGCTCACATGCAACGTATCCTGTTAGGAAAAAAGCAAAGTACAACCTTGACAAGAATAATATACAACGTAATCTATAGTACAGAATACAAGGTGAAACCAGAATACCAGAACTGGAAATGAAACTACGGTACCAGAAATAAAATGTAAACTGCAGGCAATGGACACGACAATCAATATGCAAGACAATGAACACGGCTATCAATGAATCAAGACAATAAACACGACAATCAATATGCAAGACAATGAACATGGCTATTAATGAATCAAGATAATGAACACGACAATCAATACGCAAGTGTGACAATTTTGAAATATTAAACTAATGTGTGACCGGCTAAGAAGCACAATCAATCAATGAGTCAATCAATTCTACAAGATCCGGCTTCATCGTACATGAAGTGTACGATTAGGCTATCCATAATACCTATGTTGGGTGTGGTCATACAAAAGCTAGCATTTCCCCCAATCCTGGCAATAAACAATGACTCACAAGCAATGAACAAGGTACAAAACAATCGTGTGTATCTCGTATCCGATATGAGAATATGGCACATGAATGTAAGACAGAAATATAAAGTACAAGATCGAGTCGGTGTACTTGCCTCGCCTTTGTTTGCCATTAAAATCTTTTGATTGTAAATTTCAATTACAAACAGAACAGTGTTACAATATAGGACTTAGACGCAGTCCTAGGAGTACACTTTTGTTTATCTGGGTCCCTTATACCGATGGAGCGAGTGGTAATGTGTTGACTCCGTTGACGATCTGACGACGGTTCTCGGTTCTCTGAAGGTCTGAGTTGCTCTGGGTGCTGGAGCTTGCTGAGAGGAGGAAGACGTTGAGTGTCTGTATCTGCCTCTCTGGTTGTGCGATGTCTCTGTCTGTCTATGTATGTTCGTCTCTGTGTGTGTGTGTCCGTAAGAAGAAGGAAATAATCCCTCTATTTATAGTCTGCAGGCTGACTGCTCATGCACGCATATGTAGGATGCGCCTGGACGTGGGGACGCCACGTGGTGATTGCTGATGGAGGCGCATGGATGATGCGCCCTGATTGAGGGGTTGAATTCTTCATACTGCTGTTGTGGGCCGGCACGTAGCAGAGAAGAGGATTTTTCTGTTGCTGAGATCTTGGGTGAATCGAGTCAAAGGACACGTGTCATTGGCCCATGGCTCGGAGATCTCGGATTTGGTGGAGAATGATCTGGTAGAATGCACCTGGGATTGGGCGCATGAGGAGACTTTGGCTCGTAACTTTTGGGAGTCGCGAACTATTTGGGGCGCATGGCTTTTGAGGTGCATGCGAAGCTTCAGTAGTAACTTTACTTCTGTCTTTTGGGATCAGAGAGAAGTCTGGGATGCATGGCTTTTGAGGTGCATGCAGAGCTTCAGTAGTGACTTTACTTATATCTTTAGGGATCAGAGAGAAAGTCTGAGATGCGTGGCTTTTGAGGTGCATGCAGAGCTTTGGGCGCATGGCCGCGGAGGCGCATGCGAGATGGTTGGGCGACCACGTGGCTGTAACCGCCGGAGGGGAGTAATGATGATGCTGACGTCGGCGACGCTTTATTTTCTGAAAAAACTGTTAACTGTTCAGTCCTCGAGAGGCGTGCTGCCAACTCTGTCAGACTTCAGCATTTAATGTTTTTGACAGGTGATGGACTGTTGGAGTGGGCGCATCGATCGACGTTCTACTAGGCACATGGGGCCGCATAGGGGCGCATGCATGTGAAGCGCTTGGTGCTGAAGGGCGCGTCTGTGTGATGCACGGTCTGGCCGGCGCATTCGCTCCGCTCTGACACGTCTTTTGGTATGACTGTTACGTTCTTCGAGTACTTTAAATAGCCGTTTTTGACTTGGCTGAATTCGAAGCGTCAGGTTCATCCATTTAATGCAAATTCATTGCACGGGGTTTGATTTGCCCGGTTTGATTTGCCCGAGCTATAAATAGTGGTATGGAGAGAGTTTGTTTCTCATTCTCTCATGTCCTTCCAAAATAAACTTGTTTACTCGAGTGCATTCTGTTGATGAGATGCTCCCGAGGGTGAAGATGCGACGCATTGTCTTCATTGATGCACTTGAAGGTGACTGTTACATCCAAAAGTCAGAGTCGAGGGCTTCTGAGGCAGGCAGAAGGTGCCTGTTGCATCCAAAGATCGGGATGCACGAGCCTCGTCTCCGTTATGTGGGAAGAGCCGCAGATCGAAATTGTGGTGCTGCGGCTTTGGGGGCACTTTTTTCCTTCAAAGTGGGTGTTGCCTATTCTGGTTGTGTTGAAAGCTGCTCATTTAGCCACGGTTTCGATTGCGGTCTTCCTTCGCCTTTGGAGGCTCTTTCGAAGCCTCCCCTGGCCACAGGTTGGCTTGCGGTGCTTTTCTCTTCCTTGGTTTGGGGAGCTCTTCCTCCAGCTAGAGGGTTGATTGCCACCCTTGTTCTGCTCAATAAATGCTTCATTAGTCGAAGCATTTAGACGGCGGTGAGCCTGGCTGGAAGGGTGGCACATAACTGAGCTGCTGAAGGGATGCACATAACTGAGGATGCACATAACTGAGCTGCTGAAGGGATGCACCCGACTGGGAGCGCATGGTAGGATACGCCTGACTGAGAGCGCATGGTGAGATACGCCTGTTCGAGAGTGCATGATGATGCTGCGCCTGGCTGTAAACTTAGGGTCTTTTCTTTTTGTAGAAGTTCTCCTTTGTACAGCCCTTTTTAAGACATGTAATAGACTTTTATATGGAATAAAAATCTTCTTTTAATGTCTCTATTCTTGTTTTGCTGTGTCAAAGTACTTTGTCTGAACTTCCTGGCGTATGTAGTGTTTGGCGCATAGGATTTCTTGATCGTGAAATTCTATGCTTCTACAAGACCCCCTTCAAAGTTTTCAAATCTTTTTGTCAAGTTTTGGAATACTTTGAATAAGAAGCATGGTGGTTGGGGCGCATGTCTGTTCGGGCGCATGGATACTCCGCGCATCAGTGACGGGCGCATGCTCCTCTCAGTTAATGCAAATGATAACGCCTCGATAACCAAAAAGATTAATGATGATCTTTTTGGATTTATCTGCAGTTATCTCTTCACAGAACCCGAAGCGGCGGCTGAGGTCACACTTCATCGGTTCACGCATGCGACTGAGCCTATAAATAGGCATGAGAAGAAGAGAGAGAGAGTTCTAGTCTGATTCCTCTCTTTGCTTTTGTCTTTTAGAGTTCTTCTTCGAAAAAGCCCTAACTTTCTCCTTTCAAGAAATGGCTCCCAAGACTCCTCGTGGCGGTGCTGGCAAGGGAAAGGAGCCTGCAGAGTTCGCCGAGGAAGACGCTCCTGTCACCATTGTGACTCCGGTCGACGTTCGGCCTGCAGTGACGGGTGGGTGTCGTTTTTTCCATTATTTTTTTGTTCAGGCGAGTTTTGGATCATACGGCTGAGTTGGTGTACTCTAACTCTTTGTTACCGAAGCGCATGGACCTCTGTCCTGATGACGCGCCGAGGTTTTATCCCACCAATGTGCATGCGTTTAGGCCCTTATTATGCACCGAGGTTTAACTGCTAACGTGCATGGGTTTACACCCTGATGATGCGCCGAAGCTTACTGCTAACGCGCATGGGTGTGCACCCTGATGATGCGCCGAAGCTTCACAGCTGATGCGTATGGGTTTACACCCTGCTGATGCGCCGAAGCCATACTGCTGATGCGTATGGGTTTGCACCCTGATGATGTACCAGGCTGCTTGACACACTTTGTCTTCTTAGAGCTTTTTGCCTGACTTTTGTTTTTATTGTATCAGTGTTGATGACAATCCCTTTGCTGAATGAAGTCCTTCTAGATGCTTCTCTTTGTCAAATGGGAGTTAATTTTGACGAGTAGGTTATCAACCCTGCGAAGGATGCTATCAACCTCCTGAGAGAATGCTGCAGATCCAGAATCAGTTGCCGATTTTCCTTCAGAGTATGATGGAGAGCGGTAAACTGAAATCTGCTGAATCCGAGGATGTGACCTTCTTAAAACCTGTCTTTTTGTTCGGTGACTGCCTGATCTCCACTGAGGTGAAGATACTGAAGATCAAAGAAGACTGGTTCTTCTCTGCGAAGGGCATGGTTCTGTATATGCAACAACTTGATCGCCAGTTGCCGCTGACGGCCTTCTACCGTTTAGCTTCCAAGAGAAGGATGCCCTGGGAACTTACTCATTCTCAAGGAGGGGCATTGGGAGGTACTCTTTCGATTGATGCTACATCAAATCAAAGGGATACCTTGGCCGCTTCGCGAGCCGGACCCTCGTTTAGTTGTAGAACTTTGCGTCCTGGGAGCCTTTATAGTGAGGTTCCTAATGACACCTTTGTCTTCAGTGCTTCGACCTTTGCAAATCGGATGCTAACATCAAGGGTCATGTATCCGAAAGGTAGCTTTAGGGTTGAAGGTTGGTGTCACTACATGTCGAAGTGGGACGACTTGACCGTTTGGGTGTTGTCGAAGTTCAAGGCTGAGCTTAAAGAGATTGGGCTGACGGCCGCTATCCGTGCCACACAGGCTGGCGTGGATCTCAATAAGCATATGTTCCTTGCTCTCTTGGAAATGTTCAATACCCAGACTGGCACTTTCTTTACTCCAGTGGGAGAGTTGGAATTGGCTCTCCACGAAATGTACGAGGTATCCAGGCTTCCCTGGGGCTCTGAACCGTACGAGGAATATTTTCCGTCAAACGAAGAGATCCTTGTCTTGGAAAAGAAGGACCCGGAGATGATGTCTGTTTTCAAAGAGGTAGCGAGCCATCATTATCTGATGCAACGGAGGGAGAAAGGCAAGTCTCAACCTCATGTAACTGCTTGGAGGGATTACGTCTTCAAACATGATTTGGCGGATTCCTCGAAGATCCGGTTCATGACTCCGCAAGGGCTGAAACCCGCGGAGTTGACCTCTAAAATAAGCCGGTTGGACGAGAGGGCCCCTCGTTCAAATGAGAGTAGCAAAAATACGTATAGCTACTTCTGGCACTGTGCGCACCGGATGTCATCTAAGGCAGTATTGGCTGCTTATTTGATGATATGGCTCCGGGATTGTGTGTTCGCGGGCGGATCAGGTTTCGTGGAGAGGGTACACCGGAACCTTATTTTGCCAGCAGTGAAATTGGCCTTTGGTCGTCCTTTGGCTCTTCTCTCCGCGATGGTGTGTAACCTGTTGTGGGGCTTGAGGACCCTTGCTGAGGACGTGATCCATAAAAGAAGTAGAAATGACAACTTTCCTCTGGCCGAACTACCATTCCATTATCTGATGGGATGGTTGATTCTACATCATCCGAACGTGATGAGTCCAAGCTCGGAGGAGGATCACGTTGAAGGTGACGCCTTTATCCGCCGCTTCTACAAGAGGAAGTGGTTGCACACTGGTGTCCCCGTCTGCAGGAGAGTTTTGTCCTATCTTCAGGGGTGGAAGATTGTCAAGGTTGGTCCCATCTTCAAAGATTTCGAGGTCGACCAAGATTTGGACGACTTTGGTGAAGATGCGATTACTCTGCCGAAATAGGGTTTTCGTTGGTTGCAAAGTATTCGGCCTTCCCACTTGGTCTATCGCAACCAGAATAGGTGTTATCTGGAGCCATATCTGCCAAGCCGGTTTGCTTGCCAGTTCGACTATACCCAATTAATGTTACGGAACCCCAGTAACAGTTTGGGGTTCGCCGGGAGTTTACTGGACGGAGGCCGGGGCTGGCAATATTACAATGCCGGGTGTACTGGTGTTCATTTTACTACGCTAATTCGCAACCTTCGGCCACAAATCCTGTATTCAGCCGTTAAACTGTATTGCACCATGAGTACTGTGTCTCCTGGTTATGATAGGGAGACCAGTTTTATCATTGGAACTCAGCTAGAGGCTACGACAAATATGTTGGTGGCGGCTCGGTCATATCGTCCACCAGAATTGGCAGGATATCGGGCTGCTGCTGTAGCATCAGTGAGAGATCCACCTGTTGGGAAGAGATGGACTGACGCAGAGGCCGGTTCGTCTGTACCAAAAAGGCCGAGGAAAGTGACAACTCCAAAGGCTGCGTCACTAGAATCAGTCCCTGCTGAGGTAAAGAGTCCTCCGTAATCTGGCTCATCATGTCATTTTGGTGACTTGTGCTTTTCTTCTTGTAGGGATCGTTGAAGAAGAAAACCTGTGTTTCGAAATCGGGTGTCAGTAAACGGAAGGAGGTGGCAAGCTCCTCTGATGAGCGAATTCCTCCGATGGTAATGTCTCCAATGGAGGAGAATCCTGAAGATGTTATTCCGGCGAAGATTTTAGTATCTTCGGACTTTGTCGGAAGAGACGCTGAGGTTGCAGCAACTTTCGGGATGGTGCAAGCTGCCGTGGGGGCCTTGGACGTTGAGGGTCCAACGGACACGGGGCTTCCTGATGATGAAGTGGGGTGGAGTTCGTCGTCTTCGGAAGACGTTCCTCCAGAGATGTGTGAGTCTGTTGCGGGGGCAACAGACGTGATTTCAACAGTGGAGAGGATTGATTCCTCTCCTTGTCATAATGCGGGGAGGTCGGCTGTAGCGTTGCCGAGCCCTACCCCAGGCTCAGCAATAGAAGCTGAGGTGGCTGTCGGCCGGGAGGTGGCGACAAATTTGGTCCCCGTAGAGGGATTCGATAATGAGGGGGAGACTCGTCTGCCGAGCCCGACCCCAGAAGACACGCCCCGCCAGGAAATGGGAGCTGATCCGGTTAGCTTGCCAGAGGAAGGCTCCGTGCTGGTTAAAGATCGCGCCTCGGTGGTAGAGGAGGCAGCTCCGGATGCTGATAGTCCCTTTGAGCCGGAAAAGGGCAAGGGCTTGCTGATGCAAGAGCCCTCTGTTGCTTCTTCGACTTGGGGGACGATATCGACGCCCCACCCAACTCCTTCTGTACTCTTGGCATCTGGCGCTGGTAGGGAATTCAAGCTCCTGGTGCGGGAGAGTCTACTGAGGTCGATGTTCAAACCTCGTAGACTGAGATCGACGGGTCTTCTTCAGGTCCGCCATCCAGGGTGACTCCTCCAACTCCTGCCATGACACCACAAGTGTTGGCGGATGTGGATGAATACGTAAAATTCATCGTTGAGGCAGTGTACAAGATGTTGCAGAAGGGTGTATCGACAGTGATGAACACCAATGGGAGTTTCACGATGGCAAAATCTATGGCGCTTCCACACATCAACCTGATACGTCTCCACCAGGGCCATGATCATATGGCCGAGATTCTGGAGGCCTCGGTAACTGAGCTGGATGAACTGCTTTCCGAGTTTCAGCGTATCCAGCGGAATGATCTTTCTGCCCTGATAGACGTAGAAAAGGAGAAGCTGATTGCTGAAATTTAGTCCTCTTATCAGGCCACCGTGGGTGTCTGGGAGCGCAAAGTGGCTGAGACTGAAGCTGCAGTGGAGCGGTTGTCTCAGTCTACGAAGGAGAAGGTGGAGTTACGAACTACGTTGGACGCTAGTATCGCGGAGGTTGATGCCCAGATTCGCCACCTCGAGGACCAGCGGACCCGACTCCTATTAGATGCTGAGCGTGCCCAGGCTGAGCATGTAGCATTCAAGAAGGAGAAAGCAGCTTTCACCCACCGGGCTCTTACTCTGGCTCAGCAGCGGCAACAGCTGGATGAGAAGCATGAGGATGACACTTCTCCTGAGGCCATAGAGGCGATGCGTCAAGAAGCTGAACGTCGGGTCCTGGCGACTGTGGAGACTCGAGCGACAGACTTGAGGCGCCGGATTGAAGAGCTTTCAGCCAACCCTGGGGATGTTTAGGGATTGTAGTATCTTCTTTTTGTGTTTTTGCAACTCTTGCTGGGGGGTGTAATCCTTTACTCTTTAGAATAAAGAAATACAATTTTTTTTTTGATGTGTTCATTTTTGCTATCATGAACTTGATGATTTGTGTGGACCTATTATCTTTTGCGTACCTTGGTTTTTAGGTACAGATAATAAGTTTGAGAGAACCAACATGTTTGCTCAGAGGTGATATGGACATGGCAAATATGGGATTCAAATGATGGAATCTTCCTACTCAGAGGTGTTATGGACGTGGTAGGAATGACTCTGGGGGATATGCGGAACTACTCAGAGGTAATGTGGACGTGGAAGTTCTGCAATCAATGTACGACAACGCAGGGGTTATCTGTACGGGATGTTTACTCATAGGTAATGTGGATGTGGTAAACATGATGGGTAGCGTAGTCTCACGGAGTGTAAGATTCCGCTTTATAGGGCATAGGGGGACAACTCGGAGGTGATGTGGACGTGGTTGTCCTTCTACTGGAGGATGTCACGGAACAACTGGGTTCCAGAAGCATCTGATTTTGTGGAAGGGATTTGTATGTGAATCCTGATGATTGGGTCCACTGATCCTTTGTGGAAGTACATGTCTGAAAGATGTCAAGAGTAGTACTTCTTTAGGAACTTACCGTTGATGGGCATCATGAACAAGTCCCCATTGGGTTTAGCGAGGCGGTAAGCACCGTTTGAGTATACCGTCTCTATGATGAAAGGTCCTTCCCACTTGGGCTCGAACTTTTCTGATGTCTTGTGAGTCAACACCATCGGCCTCCTGACTGCCAGAACCAGGTCGTCTTCTTAGAAAGTCCTTTGCTTGACCTTCTTGTTGAAAGCCTGTGATATACGGGCTTGGTAGAGTTCAATGCGTTGTTGAGCTAGGAGACGCTTTTCGTCAAGTGCCTCCAGTTCCCGCAGACGACGACGTTGATTGTCCTCTTCTGTGAGTTGGTTTGTGATTGCTACACGGAGTGAGGGTATCTGGATCTCGAGAGGTAGTACCGCTTCGCTCCCGTAGACCAGGGAGAATGGTGTGTTGCCTGTCGGGGTCCGTACCGTTGTGCGGTAGGCCCAAAGGCATTCGCCGAGATTTTCGTCCCAGTCGCGTTTGTTGGATGACACGACCTTTTTGAGTAGCCTGACGATAGTCTTGTTGAACGCCTCGGCCAATCCGTTTGCTGCCAGATTGTAGGCGATTGAGGCCACGTTTTGAATGTGATTCTTGTCACAGAATCTGCTGAAAACATGGCTGATGAACTGAGGACCGTTATCGTGGATAATCCTTCGGGGTACCCCGAAACGGTAGATGACATGGTGCTTGATGAAGCTGATCACCCTAGAGCTCTTCACTTTCGCCAGTGGAACTGCTTCTGCCCATTTGGAGAAGTTGTCGGTGATGGCTAGGATGAAGCGGTGTCCCCTTGATGAAGGAGGGATGATCGGTCCTACAATGTCCATGCCCCAAGCTTCGAAGGGCCAGGAGGCGACTGTAGGATGTAGTGGTTCTGACGGTGTATGAATGAAGTCTGCGTGAAGCTGGCACGCATGGCACTTCTTAGCATAGTCAACAGCGTCAGCGGCCATGGTTGGCCAGTAGTAGCCCATGCGTCGCAGTCGATCCTGCAACTTAGGGCCAGGTTGATGGGCTTCGTAGGTCCCATCGTGAGCTTCTCGAAGGGCTTCGGCTGCTTCTTCGTTGGACAGACATCGCAGGAGCAGTCCATCGTAGGAGCGTCGGTACAGCATTTTAGTAGCTGTATCGTAGTAGAATCGAATGGAGCGCCTCCTGACTGAGACAGCTTCTTTCGGGTCTTCTGGAAGAATTTCGTGAACAGCGAAGTCGATGAACGGAAATCTCCAGTCTCGGATATTAACACCAACACTTGTTATCATAGCATGGGTCACTTGTGAGCACAGGTTGTTTTTAGGACAGACCAAGTCTCGACCAACTACCGTGACGTAGTGTTGAGTCCCGAGGGGTGCTACTAACGAGGCTGCGAGGCCAGCCAGAGCATCAGCCTCTAGATTTTGTAAACGAGGTACATGTTCGATAAAGAACTCGGCGAAGTTTGAAATAATGTTCAACGCAACTTCATGGTAAGGGATCAGGTCTTCATGGCGAACCTCGTATTGCCATCTGATCTGGTTTACGACGAGTTTTGAGTCGCCGTAGGCTTCCAGATGATCCACCCCCAGCTGTCGCGCCAGCTGGAGTCCCATGATGAGCGCATTGTACTCGGCAACATTGTTGGAGCACGACTTTGAAAGGGAGTAGGCGCGCTGGATGACCAGCTGATCGGGAGAGACCAAGACTACCCCCACTCCTGCGATAATTTGGCCTTTGGGGCCTATTCTTGAAGTACCATCGAAAAACATCCGCCAGACGGAGCTTTCTTCGGTGACGTTAGATTCTTGGACCTCATCCGGGATGTCTTCATAGAGTCTGGAGGATTCCGGGATGTGGTGTGCAGCTAAAAAGTCGGCCAGAGCTTGACCCTTGACGGCTTTTTACGGAACGAACACCATGTTGTATGGCGTTAGCAGGATCGCCCATGTAGCTAGCCGGGAGTTCAATGACCCTGGCTTTGTCATGAAAACTTTGAGTGGATTGACTCGGGAGATGACATGAATCGTCTGGCCCGAGACATAATGGCGAGTCTTCTGAATGGCAAACACCAACGCCAAGCACTCCTTTTCAACAGGGTTGTACCGGTGTTCGGCCCCGATGAGTGTTCGACTGAGGTAGTAGATGGCCTGCTCATAGCCTGTATCGCTGTTCTGAGCCAGCAAAGCGCCGAGGGAATGATCCATGGCACGGACATAGAGGAGGAATGGTTTGCCGGCGACGGGTGCCACTAGGACTGGCGGACTCGTCATGTAAGCTTTGGTGTCGTCGAAAGCTTTTTGGCATTCCTCTGTCCAGACGTAAGAGACTCCCTTCTTCATAAGCTGAGTGAAGGGTTGACACTTTCCGGAGAGGTTTGCTATGAACCTCCGAATATATGCCAGACGTCCCTGCAGGCCTCGAAGTTCTCGGAGGTTCTTCGGAGGATCCATATCCAGGATGGCTTTGGTCTTCTCGGGGTCGACATGAATGCCTTTCGTCGTGATAATGAAGCCCAAGAACTTTCCGCTAGAAACCCCTAAGAAAGATTTAGTGGGGTTCATCTTGAGTTGGTGCGCCCGCATGAGATCGAAGACTGTCTTCAGGTTTTGTAGGTGATCTCCTTTGAGACGGCTCTTGACTGTTATGTCGTCAACATAGCATTCGATTATCTTGCGAAGATATTGACGGAAAATGGTGCTCATAGCTCGTTGGTATGTCGTACCCGCATTTTTCAAGCCGAAGGGCATCACTGTGTAGTAGAAAACGTCCTTTGGAGTCCTGAATGACGTATGTTTTGCGTCATCGGGGAACATCTTGATCTGGTTGTAGCCCGAATACCCGTCCATGAAAGACATGCGTTCGAAGCCACATGTGTTGTCGATCATTACGTCGGTAATGGGAAGCAGGAATTCGTCCTTCGGGCAAGCGGAGTTGAGATCCCTGAAGTCGATGCAGACTCGAATCTTTCTATTTTTCTTGGTGACAGGGACAACGTTGGCCACCCAATCCGGGTGTTGTTCTTCACGGATGAAGCCGCTGGTCAAGAGTTTGTCCACCTCCTGGTCGATGGTGTTCATGATGTTCGGACGAAAATATCGCTGTTGTTGTTTGATAGGCTTGGCATCGGGTAAGATGTTGAGCCTATACATCGCGATCTGAGGATCAAGTCCTGGCATGTCTTCGTAGCTCCAGGCGAAGACATCAATATATTCTTTAGCCAGTTGGATTAAAGACTCCCGGTCTTCTCCTTTTAGGCTTTTGCTGATGAAGATGGGTTTGGAAGAAGATCCATCCCCAAGGTCGATCTGCTCGACTTCGTCTTCGGTAGGGGGTTCGCGTAGCTCAAAATGAGACTCCCATTATTCTCCTAAGCGTTGCGCCCAGGGTTCTTCTTCGAAGAATTCTGGCGCTTGATCTTCGCCTTTATCTTCTTGAGGTTGAGCGGATGTCATGTTGGCTGACAGCACTCTCTTAAAGACTGAGCCGATACTGGTATCGAAATCCCAAGTTAATGCTTCAGATGAATGAGAATGTTCTACTTCTTCTGCCTCCGAACTCTCTGGAGTTGACGGCGGCGTGACATATCCTATCCCCCGTCGAGTCCGATTATAGTAGTCCTGCGGCTTTCCTTTAGGTGTTGGAAGCCGGAGAGGAAGACGTCGACCCTTGCCGTAGTTCAGGCCTTTGTTGCTTTTTAGGTCGTAATCCATCTTCTGGATGAGGTACTTTGCCTTGTCCGTGTACCGATAGACTTGTATTCTGCCGGTATCTAGTTTTCGCTCGAGCGGCAGGAGGTCTTGATGATGCTCAACTTTGTCGAAAATGATGGATTCTTCGTCTCGACTCCGCGGTGGGACTACAAAACAGACCCCTTGGAACGGGACTACTCGATTTACATGATGGATGGTCGTTATTTGTGTTTGCAACGACCGTAGAGCGTTATCTAATGTATACATGGCATTCCAATATGGAAGACTAGAATAATTAAAAGACACTCTATTATTGATGAAATACGAGATTTTATCCCGCGGGATTACATTGTCCAGAGAGGGTGCGTCTACATCAGCAGAGATATATTCCCCCAACTCTTTATTTGTGAGTACTGGGATTGGATCGGGAGAGTCCACCACAGCTTTGATTTCAGGGTCCGAGAGGGCTATGTGGGCCTTCTCTGGCAGCTTGGATTGCGGCGGCTTTCCTTTAAGACGCACCTTCAGAGGTGCCTCCACTGCGCCTCCGGTGATTGGTGCCTTCCCTTATAATTTTGCCATAAGGAGAGCCGATGTCTGAGGCGGCTTTTCCTTGAGGCGTATCTTCAAGGGAGCCTCAGGAGCAGTTGGTGCTTTTCCGGGTAGCTTGATGTTCATGGAAGGCAACTTCTGAGGCGGTTTGCCTTTGCGTCGGATCTTCAAAGGAGCGTCGGGAGTCATCTCCGGCTCCATATTCGGCTCTGCTGCCGTTTCTGCCTCGTCGTCAGCATCATTGGCTTCCTCTTCATCAGGTGACTTGTACAAGGAGGAATCAGTGAAGTAGGCTTTAACCCCTTTGAAAGGGTCAATGTCCGCAAACTCCGTCCGGATGACGTTGTTGGTGGACACGTACTTCATGCATTGGTGGAGTATAGATGGCACCACCATGTACTCATGCAGCCATGGACGACCCAACAGAAGGTTGTAGTTGACATCGACGTCCAGGACATAACAAGTCACCTCAGTTCTGAGGTTACCGATATGGCACTTTAGTCGTATCTTGCCCAGTAGCTCGCTTTTGCTAGCGTTGAAGCCACTGATTATTGTGTTGGATGGTGCCAGTCGGTACATTGAGATCCCCAGTATTGAGAGCAGCGTCTTCGGGATGATGCTGAGGGAAGACCCCGGATCGATCTGAATCCACTTCACCTTGACAGAACCGATATAACCTGTATAATACAGCGGCCTGTTGTGTCGGTTGTGCTTGAGCAGCATGTCTTGTTGGGTGAAGGTTATATTGGGGATAACCTCATCCGCACAATGACAGTGCGCACATGTAGTTGGGAGATCTTCAGGCTGCTTGACCTGACTGATGAAGGACTCAGCATCCTTCAGGGCTTCACAGAGAGCTTCGCGAGTGTCTTTGGAAAGACGAAGGAGCTCAAACAGAGAAAGGCGGACAGGAGTACTGGCAAGTTGTGCCAGTATGTCAAAGTTGTGGGGCCTGGCTAGCCCCGAAGCATTCTACTTTCGTAGAGGCCTATCGAAACGAGCCTCTACATGCTTCTGCTTATTGGCTGCTGAGGGCTTAGACGGGCCCTCTTCCTAGGCAGCAGGGATGGTGCAAGGAGGCACCACATCGACGGCAGCTTCGTCGGGTTGGGCGTTCTGTTGTGAACGCGTTTGTACAGGAATAGCCTCTTCTGCGGAGGAAGAGACCATGCGACAAGACTTGATCTTCCTGTCTTTGGTTTTGGAGGCAGAGCGTACCTCCGGTTGAGTAACCTCGGAGACGAGATCGGGGTGAACCCATAAGATCTCTCCCCGAGATATGGTGAGTGGGATGAGTCCACTCACGTTGTCACGAGCAGGTGGTAAGTTAACCACCTCCATTGTCGCCTTAGGGATGGAGACGACACCATCTTGTGTTGTAGTTGGCGGTAAGGTGCCGAACTGAGCGACACCAAGTTGGCCGAAACCGTCTTCTCTTCGTAGTCGACGGAGATAACATCCGCATTGATCATGCGCTGGATGTAGTTTTTGAGGACGTAGCAGTCCTTGGTTGGATTTTCGACAAACCGATGGTAGTGACAGTACCTCAGATTGTCCACTTTCCCAACCTCGTCCGGACGCTTCGGGTCCGGCAACTTGATCTTGTCACCCTGCTTCAGTATCTCAAAGAGTTGCAGGGTGTCTTCATCGTTGAACGAATAAACCTCCTTTGGTCTTGGTGCAAGTGGAGGCTTCTGAGTAGGTGCTGATGCACCTTTTGAGGCATTGACAGTCAATGTCTGTTTCCCCTTCGTCTCTCGTCCGGGGTTGTTGGCTGCAGGCTATTTTCCTTTGTCTTCAAAGGCGGGGAAACTGACTCCCAGAAGACGAGCATTGGCCGCCTTCTTTTCTGCGGCCTCGGCTTCGATGATCAGGGAACTCCAGTCGGGAGGAGGAGTAGAGTTGAGCCAGAGTTTGACTGCAGGTAGCATGTTCATGCTGCAGAAGGAGAGGAGCGCAAGTTCTGGCATGCCCGGGGGCAGTCTGAAGCAGGCCTGTCGGAAGCGTTCGATGAATATCCGAACCGTTTCCTTCTCCTTCTGGCGTATCTCTATGAGGGATGCCATTGTCATGTCCTTCCTGCTGTCATAGAAACGGTCGAGGAAAAGGTGCGTCAAATCGTCGAAGGAAGATATGGAATTGTCGGAGAGGCTGCAGTACCAGTCGTATGCCACTCCTTTCAGTGCGCCGACAAATATGCTGGTGAGTAGCGCATCCTCCTTCGGAAGATGTCCCGTCTGAGACTGGAAATACGTCAGATAGCGACGCGGAGAGTCTTTCCCGTCATATGGCGTCAGTGTTTGTGGTTTATATTTGGGAGGATAAACCACTTTATTCCATTCGAGGGGATAAGGTTGGGGGATGCCCATCTTTTGGCGCTCCTTTTGTCTCGTCTTGGACTCAAAGCGCTCGCGCAGGTCCCTGATCATCTCGACCACGTCTTCCGTGGAGCTGGGAGTCGGAGAAGGTGGTACCGCCTGGAGTTGAGCATTTGAGGGCTCCGATGTCCGGGAGGCTTCGCGACGATCCGTATCCAAGGATACCCGTTGAGGGGGTACACTTGACTTTCCATTGGCCCCTGGGCCGGGACCGGTATAAGGTGTCCTAGCCAAAGCTGACTGTATCTCAAATACTGCTTGAGTCAGTGTTTGCATAGAGGCAGAGAGGGTTTTGAGTCCTCCCTCCAAGGTATCCATGCGCTGGACGAGGTCTGGTGGCGGCGCATCAGACTCGGTATCACCTCCAGCCATGTAGACTGTCATGACACGGCTGGAGTCGGATGGCTCAGTTGAGGCTTCGCTTTCACCCTCACTCTCCTGTTGAGGAGTTGTTGTTCCCAGAGCTTCATCTTGGCTACCCCCAGCTATGTTCCTGAGGACTTCTTCGTCCTCGAGACTCGGATTCGCAGGGGCTAGACTACCCCCAGCTAAGTTTTGGAGGACGCCTTCGTCTTCGGGAGAAGTATCCGTAAGGGCCTGACTACCCCCAGTCATGTCTTGAAGGACTTCTTCATCTTCGAGATGCAGGTCCACAGGGGCTAGACGACCCCCAGCTATGTCGGGGAGGCTGACTTCGCCTTGAGGATGAAGATCCACCCCAGCTGTGCTTTGGAGGACACCCTCATTTTTGGAAGGAGGTTCAACAAGGGCTTGACTACCCCCAGCTTTCTCCAAGAGCTTTTTCCTCCCGCGAGTGCCTTCGAACACTCCGGAGGACGAGACAGTTGTCTTGGTTTTCCTCGGCTGGCGCTTGGACGAGGAATTACCAGTCGCCTTTCGGACCGACGAGGAGTTGGAGAGTACATTGCATGAAGCAACCTTTAATTCTGGCTCCTCTTTTGTTGACACTTTTTTCCCGAGGCGACGTCGGAGGGATGTCGATGACTGCAGCCGCTGGAACACCGACTGTCTTGGTGGGACTGCTGACTTGCAACAGCAGTTGATGGTGACCACAGCACAAGTGTGCCCTGTGAAAGGCGCATCGTGCTTGTCAGTCGACTCTCCTGATCGGTGCTTGTGAGTGATCACGTTACGCAGATCATTGGAGGAGAGTGCTACCTTCGCACCCCCTTCAGGCGCATGGCAAAGCCAAGCGCCGGGGTGGTCAGGTGAATGCTGCGCCCCCTGATCCAATACCAAACAGGTGCTCAGATCAGTAGTGGGGGAACAACATGTAAAGTGACTTGAACGAACCTCAGACGCACAACCTGAGGGAGCGCAGGGGTTCAAGACCACTGGGTTTGCCTTACTCGACTTGGTTACGAACGCAACAGATGTGCCCAAGTGAGATAAGGACTTTGAAGGTTGGCTCGTTTTTGGCACAGAAGCACCTGAGTCAACCTTATACAGCTTACCATCAGCAGCACACATGATTGTGAGCGCATGCTTCTGGCTTGCTGCTGGCATAGCACGTTTGGGACGCATGGCCCGTGCTGCCTTGGACTTCTTCGTACTAGCCCGCTGGGGCGCGTAGTACTCAGAATCCAAATTCTTCTCGCCACTACAGCGAGTGAGTCTGTCAAAGACAGAGACCTTCTGTGGCACATCGGAGGTGATGCGCGGGGTATTAGCTGCGCCCCTGCTCCATCGACGCATCTTTCTCGCCTGAGAGGGAGATGGCTGGGGAATGTGGTCAGCTGCACGTTTTCCCGAGAGATGCGCTACACCGGTGGGCGCATCTCGATTGCTGAGGACGTCAGCAGGAAGGGAAGGCTGGATCGGCGCATCCCTTTCAGTGGTGGTGCCAGAGGCGTCGACCTTGCGCACCCAGACTCGGCGAATCTTCTTCGGCTTTGGCAGCCGCTTCGAAGGACTCGCACTGCCTTCAGAGATGAACTCCTCATACGCCTGTTGATTGAGGCGTACGACCAGCATCTTGTGGGAGGAGCCCACCTTCACATCGTCGGATTGCGACACAGCTTTCTCGATGGAGGAGAAAGAGGTCTCCAGCAGAGTCGCCAGCTTGTTTGCCATTAAAATCTTTTGATTGTAAATTTCAATTACAAACAGAACAGTGTTACAATATAGGACTTAGACGTAGTCCTAGGAGTACACTTTTGTTTATCTGGGTCCCTTGTGCCGATATAGCGAGTGGTAATGCGTTGACTCCGTTGACGATCTGACGACGGTTCTCGGTTCTCTGAAGGTCTGAGTTGCTCTGGATGCTGGAGCTTACTGAGAGGAGAAAGACGTTGAGTGTCTGTATCTGCCTCTCTGGTTGTGCGATGTCTCTGTCTGTCTATGTATGTTCGTCTCTGTGTGTGTGTCCATAAGAAGAAGGAAATGATTCCTCTATTTATAGTCTGCAGGCTGGCTGCTCATGCGCGCATATATAGGATGCGCCTGGACGTGGGGACGCCACGTGGTGATTGCTGATGGAGGCGCATGGACGATGCGTCCTGATTGAGGGGTTGAATTCTTCATACTGCTGTTGTGGGCCGACACGTAGTAGAGAAGAGGATTTTTCTGTTGCTGAGATCTTGGGTGAATCGAGTCAAAGGACACGTGTCATTGGCCCATGGCTCGGAGATCTTGGATTTGGTGGGGAATGATCTGGTAGAATGCGCCTGGGATTGGGCGCATGGGGAGACTTTGGCTCGTAACTTTTGGGAGTCACGAACTATTTGGGGCGCATGGCTTTTGAGGCGCATACGAAGCTTCAGTAGTGACTTTACTTCTGTCTTTTGGGATCCGAGAGAAGTCTGGGATGCATGGCTTTTGAGGCGCATGCAGAGCTTCAGTAGTGACTTTACTTCTGTCTTTAGGGATCAGAGAGAAAGTCTGAGACGCATGACTTTTGAGGCGTATGCAGAGCTTTGGGCGCATGGCCGCGGAGGCGCATGTGAGATGGTTGGGCGACCACGTGGCTGTAACCGCCGGAGGGGAGTAATGATGATGCTGACGTCGGCGACGCTTTATTTTCTGAAAAAGCTGTTAACTGTTCAGTCCTCGAGAGGCGTGCTGCCAACCTTGTCAGACTTCAGCATTTAATATTTTTGACAGGTGATGGACTGTTGGAGTGGGCGCATCGATCGGCGTTCCACTAGGCGCATGGGGCCGCATAGGGGCACATGCTTTTGAAGTGCTTGGTGTTGAGGGGCGCGTCTGTGTGATGCACGGTCTGGCCGGTGCATCCGCTCCACTCTGACACGTCTTTTGGTACGACTGTTACGTTCTTCGAGTGCTTTAAATAGCCGTTTTTGACTTGGCTGAATTCGAAGCGTCAGGTTCATCCATTTAATGCAAATTCATTGCACGGTATTCGGAGAGCCATCCACTTGGCGCATGGGTTTGATTTGCCCGGCCTATAAATAGTGGTATGGAGAGAGTTTGCTTCTCATTCTCTCACGTCCTTCCGAAATGAACTTGTTTACTCGAGTGCATTCTGTTGATGAGATGCTCCCGCGGGTGAAGATGCGACGCATTGTCTTCATTGATGCATTTGAAGGTGACTGTTACATCCAAAAGTCGGAGTCGAGGGCTTCTGAGGCAGGCAGAAGGTGCCTGTTGCATCCAAAGATCGGGATGCACGAGCCTCGTCTCCGTTATGTGGGAAGAGCCGCAGATCAGAATTGCGGTGCTGCAGCTTTGGGGGCTCTTTCTTCCTTCAAAGTGGGTGTTGCCCATTCTAGTTGTATTGAAAGCTGCTCCTTTAGCCGCGGTTTCGATTGCGGTCTTCCTTCGCCTTTGGAGGCTCTTTCGAAGCCTCCCCTGGCCACAGGTTGGCTTGCGGTGCACTTCTCTTCCTTGGTTTGGAGAGCTCTTCCTCCATCTAGAGGGTTGATTGCCACCCTCGTTCTGCTCAATAAATGCTTCATTAGTCGAAGTATTTAGACAGCGGTGAGCCTGGCTTGAAGGATGGCACATAACTGAGCTGCTGAAGGGATGCACATAACTAAGGATGCACATAACTGAGCTGCTGAAGGGATACGCCCGGCTGGGAGCGCATGGTAGGATGCGCCTGACTGAGAGCGCATGGTGAGATGCGCATGTTCGAGAGCGCATGATGATACTGCGCCTGGCTGTAGACTTAGGGTCTTTTCTTTTTGTAGAAGTTCTCCTTTGTACATCCCTTTTTAAGACATGTAATAGACTTTTATATGAAATAAAAATCTTCTTTTAATGTCTATATTCTTATTTTGCTGTGTCAAAGTACTTTGTCTGAACTTCCTGGCGTATGTAGTGTTTGGCGCATAGGATTTCTTGATCGTGAAATTCTATGCTTCTACAGCCTTGGAAGCACGGGAGTAGTATTGCATGGTTGTAAGTCACCTGTTATATTTTTGTACAAGTTGTTAGGGTTTTGAAATAATGATCATTAGCTAACTAGATAACTAACTTAGATAATTCAACTATTTCTAATACTTTATTATAGACAAGAACTAACAAACTATATTTTAGAAAATATATAGGTTTTAATCACCATAAATACTAATGAAAACATATACTATACGATTTTTAGAAATATTTAGAAACATTTTATTAGCAAGGTAATAATTATAGCTATACATACTTTTTAGAAGATATTTGCTAGCAAAACTATTTACAAGATAATGATAATAGGATTATTAACCTAAATATTTATCAAATAATATGTAACAATTAATATTAGCATATTTATGGAAAAACAATTTTAACTAAATTATCACATACATGCTAGCAATATATATTTTTAACAAAATATCTATATATACATTAGATAAGAATTTATACATGTTTGGCCAAACTAACTTTTTATTTAGAAAATAACAAGGATCAAAAATAGGAATTTACTAACCCAAAATCTAGTCCAAGTCCAAATCCAGCCCAACCTACATTTCTGGCCCAAGCCCATCCTAGCTTAATCCCAACAATTTAATTTACAACTATAACTAAAAACCCAGCCCAGTATTCAATTCAGCCCACAGGCCTATCAACCAGCCAACCTGGCCCACCTAATCAAATAAAACCCAAACTCTAACTCTAATATAATCTCTTCTAAAACCCAGTCCACCTATACTTTAATCGGACCAAAGGGTTCAGCCCAATCTATACTAACCCACAGTGTTACATCTCAATAATCAGTTTAACAAAATAATGCTGAAACCCAACAACTGCACTAGACCCGGCCCAACCAACTTTATTACTATTAATTTAATTAACTCAATCCTCTACCATTTAGACCCGGCCCAGCCCATAAACTAAACCTAACTATTAAAACACACTCTACTACATTCTCTCTCCTCCCATTATTCTTCTCAGCCGACTCCATGAGAACCGACTCCCACTCTTCTCCTTCCTCACAGTCGGAACCCTAGGAGCACCCAACCCAAATAAACCCTAAGCCTAGGTCAGGAAACCCTAGATTCTAGGTTATTCTCCATCTTCCCTCTACCGAGATCAAAAACCCTAAAGAAGAGCATGACGAGAAGCTATAAAGACAGGAGATCGAGAGGTAGAAGAGAAGCTCACCTTGGCTGGCTCGATGCTGCAACGGAGCTTGACGTAGACGGATCTGGCCTCTGGACGGCCGGATCCGGTGGTTCCCTCCGGTGGCGAGGACAAAGACGAGTAGCGGTGCGACTTCGTCGGCTCGGATGGTGACCCTCGGGGGTTCGGCGGAGGCGACTGATCGGTGGTGGGGCATAAGCCACGATGAGGTAGCTCGGTGGTGGCTCTTAGCGGTGGATCCGGTCGGCGACGGCTCCGGGACGATGGTTCTCGGCAACGAACAAGGTACGACGACGACGAACCAGCATCTCAAAACTTCAGAGACGGAGGCGGCGGTCTACGAGCAGATCGGGCGGCGGCTTGGCGTGCGAGGAGGTGGCGAAGGCTCTGGGACGACCACGAAGTGATGGCGCGGCTCCTCGGTGGCTGTGTCTCGAAGTACTGGCCACAGCGGCGAGGGACCGTCGTTCGGCATGGTCTCCAAGGTGGCTCCTCGAGGATCGAAAGGGCAGCTCTACACTCGAGGACGCAGCACGCTCCTCGAAGGGTCAGCGCTACGATCGAGGAGCCAGCACGGTCCTCAAAGTGGCACGCGAACCAAAGAAGCTGTGCAGTAGAGGAAATGATCGGGGTTCGAGACTACTCTGCGGTACGTCTGGTGGTGCTGACTCTGGCGAGGGTCACGCCAGAGCGCGACGGCGATCGGTGGTCCTCGGCCAAGAGGCCACAGGAGAGAGAGTGAAGAGAGAGAGAGAGAGAGAGAGAGAGAATATATATATAGAGAGAGAGTGTGCACAGTGGAGAGAGAGAGTGATGTGACTGGACACTGTGATGTCAGTTCTGGGAAAGCGTGTACAATATTTATAATAAAATAACTTAGTGTGTGTGTAGGGAGTGGCACAGTGTAAATAATTGTAGATCTGAGGGTATTACTCTAAGTTGGGACAGTGGCAGTGATGTGAATAAGTGCAGATCTGGGGTTAAAATCAATAACTTTTAACAGACTTTCGAAAATCAAAGAGTCTCAAAACAGACTTCGAAAATCAAATATTCCCTCCAACAGTTTTCAAAAGATTTTTAGATTTCAAAATATCAACAGATCTCAAAACAGCTTTTTAAATTCAAAATATCAACAAATTTCAAAACAGATTTTAAATGCTAACAAAATTTCAAACTGCTAACAGAAATTAGTTAAAAACAATCCACGAATTTAGTTAGTTAACAAGCTTAACTAATTAACTGGTTTAATAAACTGCCACATTCAACTAATAACAAGAAAACAATTATTCATCTTAGTTAATAATTAATTAATCAACTAATCCTTTACTACAGTTAAAATTAAACAGTATTAATAACCTAGTAGTAATAACCATTAGATTAAACAAGGTTTGATTAAAACAGCTTAAGTTTAAGTTTATTATCATAAATAATAAAAATTCATTAATTAAATAACTATTCAAATGAAATTAGAGAAAAAATCATTAACACCCAAAAATTCATTTTAATCAACTTATTTAATCGAAATTAGGTTTTCGTAAGAAAATAATATTAAATCCAAAGAAAATTAAAAAAATATCAAAATTCATCAAATATTATTCAGGGAGTTACAGCGCTGACTTGGTTAACCGATCGACGATAACCCAGATGGCATCGTTCTCCCGTGGCATCTTCGACAGGCCAACAATAAAGTCCATAGTGATGTGATCCTATTTCCATTCTGGAATGACAAGGTTCTACATCTTTCCGCTCGGTCTCTGATGCTCAGCTTTCACCTGCTGACAGGCCATGCATTGCGACACGAAAAGTGCCACATCTCTCTTCATTCCGTGCCACCAGAAGGTCAAGCGGAGGTCTTGTACATCTTAGTGCTGCTAGAATGTAAGACATATTTCACATAATGGGCCTCCGTCAATATCTCCTTTCTAAGTTCTGAGTCGTCCGGAACGTATAGTCGGCCTTTCAATCGTAGCACGCCGGTGTCATCTTCCGTAAAGTCGATCGTGTTTCATGTTGAAATCAGCTCTCGTATCTTTTTCAGGCACGGATCGTCCTTCTGAGCGATTTTGATCGTTTCTCGCAAGCTCGACTCTAACTATAATTGCGCCAACTGCTCATCTCTGAATCGAACTCGAAGGTCGATGCCCATCTCTTCAAGGTTCCGTAGTAGTCTGCTGTTGATGCACAATAAGGCAAGATATTTACGACTCAGAGCGTCTGTCACAATATTTTCTTGTCCGACGTATAGTCGATCGTCAAGTCGTAGTCTTTGATCAGTTCTAGCCAACATCGCTGTCGTAAGTTTAGCTTCTTCTGAGTGAAGAGATACTTGAGGCTCTTGTGATCGGTATAGATCGTGTACACCATGCCATAAAGATAGTGGTGCCACAATTCTAACACGAACACAATCACCGCTAACTCCAAGTCGTGCATAAGATAGTTTTTCTCGTACGGCTTCAACTGTCTGGAGGCGAAAGAGATCACCTTATCTCGCTGCATGAGCACACATCCCAAGCCCTGGCCTGAAGCATCACTGAATATTTGAAAACTCTCTACCCTATCCGGAAGTAATAGTATATGGGCCGAAATGAGCCGCTGCTTCAGCTCCTGAAAGGAAGCTTCACAGTCGTCCGACCACTCATACATGACTCCCTTTTGAGTGAGACGAGTCAATGGCGATGCAATCTTTGCAAAATCTTTCACGAAGTGTCTGTAGTATCCCGCCAAACTAAGGAAACTTCGAATCTCACTAGCCGACGCAGGCCACCTCCAATCAGCAATGGTTTCAACTTTCTTCAGGTTGACTGCAATACCTTCAGATGAAATGATGTGTCCAAGAAAAGATACGCTGCTCAGCCAAAATTTGCACTTGCTTCTCTTTACAAACAACTGATTATCTCGGAGGGTCTGGAGTATGGTCCGCAGATGTTCTGCGTGTTGCGCTTGATCCTTTGAGTAGACAAGGATATCGTCTATGAAGACTACCACAAACTTGTCAAGGAACGAACGAAATACCTATTTTGGTAGTGAAAGTCCGCCGATATGAAACTATACGTGGCACCTGAATCAAACAGTACACGAGCAGATTTATTATTGAAAAGCAGTATACCTGTCACGACTATAACTGCGACGAATGCCTCGTCTCGAGCCATGGCATAGATGCGCCCTTGAGCAGTAGGACGGTGGTCTTGGCCATTGGGTTGCATGGCTTGAGGTGGGTGGGGCGCCTGTCCTGGATTTCTTGACGGTTTTGATGTGGCAGGGCATTACGATTTTGTCCTCGGGCCATGCAGTCTCGAGCTCGGTAACCCCTTTGTCCGCAAAAAAAGCACGCCCCATCAAAGACAAAGCAGCTGTTGGCATTGTGTCCAAAGTGGTTGCATTTGGTGCAACGAGGTAACGGGTTCTGTCTCTTATAGTCGCTAGTGTTTGGACGCTTTGACACGTAATTGTTGCCTCCCGTATAGCTAGGATGTTTGTGGTTGGAATGGAGCACAACGTTGGCAGCAACGGGAGGGTACTGGCTCTCAAGGCGAAGAGCATGATTTAGGGCATCCTCGTGGTCTTGTACTCTGGAACCACCATATGAGCAGTAATGGAGGGCCGTCGATCTACTTCAAACCGTCGTACACAACACTCTTCTGTATAAAGAAATGTACCAGCAAATTTGGACAATTGTTGAACTCTGTCGCATACTGTTGTACTGTCCGGTTCCCTTGCTTCAATTGCATAAAATTTTTTCCTTCTCTTGACGAACGGCTGAGAGAAGGTACTTGACTTTAAAGGCTTTGTAGAATGTGGCCCAAGAGATCGGCGCTGAGTTGTTGTCGCATCGAATCGCTCGTTTGTGCATGGCCCACCAGTCGTGCGCATTCAAACGTAGTTGAAGTTGTGCGTAGGCGACTTGCTTGGATTCTTCAATGCCGAGGAGCTCGAAGTGATCTTCCAGCTCTTCCAACCAGTCGATTTTCATAGAAAGGCCTTTGGTGCCGTTATGTGCATCATCCTCTCGATGGCATTGTTAGAAGGTCCGGTCCGCGAGCTGCTTGAACCATTCAAAGTACTTTGTTCTTGCTCGACCGCAGTTTTTGCTGCGGGTTCCGTCACTTCTACAATACGCAGGCACACACATTAGTCTCAAGATATTACAGACTCATTGTATGGAATAACTTATCTCAACGATGCGAGGTCAAGGTTTGAGACTCTAGACGGAAGGCCAAAGGATGTAGAGCCATGCTCTGATACCATTATATCACGCTCTGATTCCATAGAATCGATAGTCGTCCCCCGGGTGTGATATCGTACGAACCTAAGTTGCGATCGTACAAGACATAGTCATAAGGTTATCCGAAACACAACATCAAGAAGAGTACGCAGAGAAATTAAACAAACACATTTGAAAACAGAAGGAACTTTTCTTTCATTTATAATAATCATCATTTACATGACTGTTACATTCACTTGCCTCGCAGCTACAACGTGACTCGATTACAAAATGAACGCATGATGAGATAGTCGTTCCATACATTACATCCCTATTTACAATAAAATATGTTCAAAGACCTGGAATCGTGGGGAGTCGAGACATTATTTATTCTAGACTGAATGTAGAGTCTTCAAAAGGATCAAAACAAGCCTTCAACATACGGACGAGGCTTCAAAATGTACTTGCGTCGCCTTGAGCTTAAGTAGTACGCCCTTCTTGGTTCAGGGTACATGTGGAGAGCGATGATCAGTATATTACACTTTGTACTGGTGCATGACAAATTAAGTTCCATGCTCTCATTTGGTTGAAGAGTTTATATGACTTAGTTTTGTGAATCTTTCTAACCATCCTAATGAATTTCAGACAAGCATATGAAAGACATAATGTAAATTACGCTAGAACTTATCTACGACAGAGCGTGCCGTGCAATGTGAGACTTACCATGTTCTTCCTTGTCAATTGTTATCGCTAGTATAGCGTAAGCAAATTATGTGTGTTTGGTCACTAACACAACAAGCCATCCTGGGCTCATAGCTTTTGTTAGTCGGGGCCCTTTCAATGCAAGCAGCCAGCCCCGCTGAAAGTTCCTGCCTAACCTGTGCTATTAACCAGCACAACTATACCATGTTTCCCCCTAGGTTGAAACTATCCCGTGGCCCCGGGGTGCCGCTCGAGGAAACTTTTACCTTGTCGACAAATTGTTCATGATCGTGTTAGAACAATTTAGTTACTAAAGCATGGTCTACATTTTTGAGAACTTAATTATTTTATCGTGTTCCATCTTCTCGTGGCATCAATTTGTTCCATGAGTCAATCTTTTGTTCAACACAGTTTTATAAGATAAGTAGACATGTACGTGCCCTTGCATCTATCATTTCATTCGCAATAATGTTTTCGATTGAACTAAGAAGGGGGTCGAGAAGAGAAGGGTCAGCCACTCACCTTGATTTTTATTCGAGACGAGAGACTTGTTGGTCGCACTAGTCGTCGCCCACGTGATTACCTGAAATCGCACAAGCAACTGATTAAAATACTGTATTATTCAAGGAGTTCGATATGTAAATGCGAGTTCGAAAATGCAAGCCATGAAAACCATCAAAATATTCACGAAAATGCATTCAGAAAACCAAAGCCAAAGAAGCAAGTACGACATGAAAAGCAGAGCAACGAGAGGTCTCTTCCGACACAACCGTAGAGTCTATCCTCGAGGGCGCAACCCGCTGAATATGAGACTTGATTTTGAAGAAGCCTTTCTATAACGAGAAAAGGATCTTAATTCAATCATTCTCATTCGACCGTTTCAATCGATCCCGATCTATCGGTTCTGACTGGATCGGTAGCCATAGTGTTCCTTTCTCACGTACCCCATGGATAGAAATGGGGCACGATGTAGGAACGGGGCACTATAGAAATGACTTGGAGACCTAGTATTGAGCTAGTATAGCATGCTTATAATTCTAAAATACCAATTAACATTGATATTCCATATTTAGGTCTTTGAGGCACTATATCGGATACTGTTGATATTTTATACCGGATCTCAGGCGAGTACATTCTCTAATAATTTTTTGTTTATGATTTTTTCTATGTTTCATGTATTTAGTGTAGATACCTTGATCTCTTGACACATTGGTTATACAGATTGGTATTTTTTGGATCCCGTTATGAGATGTTATTTCTCATATGTCTTGGTATACCCTGTGCAAATTTTGTTGTTGTTCTTGTGCATTGTATAGACACTGATTTCTGTGAAGGCTCGCGACCTTCTCAGAGAATTTCGTGTCGTAACGTACCATGGTTGGATCTATTGTACCAGTTGGAGGCGGAGAGTAGTACTGTAGATATGTGATCATACCCTTCCCGTGCATGATATTGTTTCCCGTGAATGTTAATCATACACTGCACTATGATTAACCAGGCCATAAATTTTTGTGCAAGTTCCTAAGCTGATCACATATTGAAATTAGTGCTCACTCACTTAGATAGTTACTTCCTGACTATTGTACATGATGATTCATGTTCTCATGTTTATTTACAGTATTTTCATATATATTACATTCATGGACATGTTACTTTATCTTGTATATTTTTTCTATTTACTGCTACATAGTCTTTATTATTTACTTGAACTGTTATTAGATGTGTAATTCGCTCTAATCCTGACTGGATATATTTTTCCAGATGATTTAGATGACGGTTGTCCTACCTACTACGGCTAATAGGATGTAGTAGACGTAGACCATGAGATACTGATTCAGGAGGGTTTAGCTCCAGCTGAGGAGGCTTTAGTAGCGACTCAGTTAAACTAGTTTAGTACTGGATTTGTCTCCAGCTTTTGACTCTTGGCATGTTATTATTTGAGATAATTGACTCTTAGACTCTCTTTAGACTTGTACTATGTTTATGTTAGATTTCTCCTGGATATTTTATATCATGTCTTTATATCTTTATCGTGCCATTTATCTTCCTTATAGTCTTGTGATTGAGTATAAATATTATCATTATTTGTCATCCGTTTGAAGTTGAGATATCTTGACAAGTTGAGATATCTTGACAGTTTATGATACATATTATTAGTTAGTATAGTAGACCTAGACAGCGTTCTACTGTCGATGCTGCGACGTAGGCTGGATGTCGTATCGTACTCGCACCCTTATATCGGGTGCGGGTCATGACACAAACCTCATAGGCAGACAATTGTGCCTTTTAATTCAAAGTTGAGAAGTTATACTAAACCCATCATCCAAGCATCTGTCGGTTGGACTCGTGGTGTTTTCGGGCCGGTCCGGGCCGGCCCACGGTCCAAAGGCTGCGGGCCTGACCGGGTTCGGGCCGGTCCAGGACCGGCCCAATGTGATTTGCGGTCCGGGCTAAGTCCGGCCCGGTTTTGCTGCGATGGGCCCAGCCCGGCCCAGTGGACCGGACAGAAATAGGGTCGGGCCGGTCCGGGCTTGGGCGGTTCGGTCCGGGTTAACCGGACCGGCCCGGTTTTTGAATTTTTTTTTTTTTACAGTTTTTTTTTAATTTGGTTTTTTAATCATTTTCTTTTGTATTTTAATTTTAAAAATTTGTAACTTAAATGTTTATAAAATGTTTATACAAAATATTTATAAAATGTTTATAATTTTATGTTTATAAAATGTTTATACAAAATATGTTTATAAAATGTTTTCTTTTTAATACAAATGTTTATAAAATGTTTATACAAAATATGTATATAAATGTTTATAATTTAGTAATACAAAAATGTTTATAATTTAGTAATAGTTTGTAATACAAATGTTTATACAAATATATACAAATGTTTATACAAAAATGTTTATACAAATATTACAAATATTTATAAAGAATTATAAAAATTTAAAAAAAACATTTCTCCCTCTTCCTTTATCCGGGCTTGGGACCGGCAAATGCTTGTTTGGCATAGGCGGAGTTAAAAAATGTTTTTTTTAAAGTAAAAAATAGTTTTTGAAAGTATAAGTTAAAAAATTTGAATATTATAAGTTAAAATTAAAAATTTGAATAGTATAAGTAAAAAAAAAAAGTTTTTGAAAGTATAAGTTAAAATTTAAAATTGGAATGTATAAGTTTAAATGTACATACCTGATACCTTGCACCGTAGCCTCATTGTTGTTCGCCTTCATGCAATGAAAGCGATTCCAAATCCAGCTCGTGGATGTCATGATCTTCTTCATCTTTCTGGTTCTGTGTTCTTTTATCGGCATTCATCCAATCTTGTACGCACACGATTGCTTCCAAAATATCGAACTTCAAGCGGCTCCTCCTATCGCTCAACATCCTCGAACTTGCACTAAAACAGGACTCCGATGCTACCGTCGACACCGGAACCATCAGTAGATCACGTGCTATGTTAGAAAGCACAGGAAATCTCTTGTCGTGTCTCTTCCACCATTCTAAAACGGCGAAGTGATCTGGAGTCTCATCTTCGTCTTGATAAGAGTTAAGGTAAGCAGACAACTCTTGAGTAGGTTGGAAAGATTGCTTTTGTTTCTTCCTTTGTAGTATGCGACCGGATGCTGATAGCTTAGACGCCAAGCTGGAGCTACTACTAGCCCCCCTGAGTTGGTCGGGTCGACGTTGCTCCTTCTTCGTACAGTATAACTAACCTGTCCAAAGCCACTTTAACTTCTGCCTTCATGTCAGTAACGTCTATACCCATATATTCTCCATATCCATCTAATAAAACCTCTACGCCATCCAATTTGATTGTAGGATCAAATATGGAAGCCAAACAATATAAAAGAGGTACTTCACCCCAATATTTCCTGAATTTGGCTTCCATATTTCTCACCGCAATTTCAAAATTTAGATAATCTCTATATTTAGAAAATAAATAAGACATGTTACAAAGTTTACGTAAAGCTAAGCAAGATGTGGGATAATAAACACCAGAAAGAGTTAATGTAGCATTGTAAAAAACTTTTAAAAATTCACAAACTCTTTCAGCTGCTACCCAATCATCATCAGTAACCTGATAGTCAAAGGTGGCATCCGAAGTACAATAATATGTAATAGCACTCTTAAAAGGAATTGCAGATTTCAACATCAAGTAGGTGGAATTCCACCTAGTTGGTATATCCTTCACAAATCTTCTAAAAGTCATACCAAAATGTGCACAAGTGCATGCAAAACTTTGTTGTCTACTTGGAGACGAGTTTAGGTGGAGCAAGCATTGTCGCAGAGTGTCTAAATGGGGTTCAAAAATTTTTAAACATTCTTTAACAACTAAGTTAATTATATGGCAAGCACACCTAACATGCATAAGTCTACCTTCTAAAATAGGCTTAAAAATTACTGACAAAGAAGACATAGCAGCATTGTTGTTTGATGCATTGTCCAAAGAGACGGAAATTTTTTTAGCGTGAATATCATATTCACGCACGTGTCTTGAAATCTCACTTGAAATTACAGCGCCCGTGTGTGGACATTCTATAAGTTTAAGACAGATGATGCATTTTTGCAACATCCATTGTGCATCTATATAGTGTACAGTAATACAAATATAAGCATAACTCCATTTAGTAGTCCAAATATCAGAAGTAATAGCTAACTTACTAATATTTTCAAAATCTGCTTTCAAAGCGGCTTTCTGCTCGTTAAAGAGACGAATGGCCTCCTTACGAGCTTGTTGCCTACTCACTTTAGTAAAGGAGGGGTTTAGAGAAAGTGATACATAATCTCGTAAAGATTCGCTTTCACCCGTCATAAAAGGAAGTTCGTCACGAATAATATGTTTAGTTAATTCGATTTTATGCCTAGCAGCTGAATAAGTAAAGTTACCAATTGAAGAACCGGTGGCGCCGAAGCTTATTTGGGTTTGGGACGCTTGAAGTGTGTCCTTCCCGTAGCAAGTGTCGTAGTGTCTGGATATAGTCCCGGTGCCACCGCCCTTCTTCCATGCGTACTGGTTGCAACATTTCTTGCATTGCGCCTTGTACGGTTTCGGTTCCCCCTTGGCATCTAAAACAAACGAACCATCAGGATTAGTTTCAAAAATTAAAGTACAATAATCCCAATACTTAGACCTTTTTTTCTTTTCAGGACGTTGGGTTGTACTAGCGACTTCCGGAGGAGATTGTTGGCACCCCTCCGGAATCGGATTAGTCGCTACTTGCTCAGGTGGAATTTCATTACCGTCAAAAAAATTACTAAAATAGTGGTAAGTCTGTCCAGCAAGATCAGGTGGGTTTGAACCTTCACCAGCCATATATAAAATAAAATAAAGTAAACTACGCTAGAAGAAAGTAAGGGGTTGAGAGAAAGATCGGGAAGCCGTAGAGCCGGAATGGAGTTGGGAGGGAGATCGGGAAGCCGTAGAGCACCGGGGAGGAAAAGTCGTAGAACACCAGAGCACCGGGGAAGGAAAGCAGTAGAGCACCAGAGCACCGTAGAGAAATGTAGAAAATTTGTGAGGAATGAGTTGTGTTTGAAAAATGGGATTTTTGGGCTATTTATAGGAATTTTTTGGGATTATTTTGGTAATTTTAGGCCAAAAATGACCAAAATACCTCTCCCAACGTTTTAATAACGGCTATATGGGAGGGGTATGAAACCCCCCCCCCCCAACGGTCAAATGACTCAAATCTGTGAAAAAAAAAAAAAAAAACAGAGCTCCAACGGTCGGCTGGAGCTGGACCGGTCCCAGCGGGCCGGGCCGGGCCGGTCCAACCGGGCCTACTTTAAAAAAAAAAGAAAAGAAAAAAAAGAACGGTCCGGGCCGGGCCGGGCTCGGGCTGGAGGGGGGCCCGACCCGAACCGGATGGGAGGGGGGGCCGGGCCGGTTCGGGCCAACAGCGGACCGGTCCGGGCTTTTAGGGGGCGGGCCGGTCCGGTCCACGGGCGGGCCCGGGCTAGACCGGCCCAGATAACACCACGAGGTTGGACTGATGTCAGATAGTGAGTTTTTATTGGCCGTTTCGAAACTCTCATCAAATAGTCAACAGGAAGTGAAAGAAACAACTAAAGAGCAAAGTTTCCCTTGAAAAAGAAAAAAAAATCCTAAAAAAGGGAGAAGCCGAAGTAGTTTTGTATGAAGTTGTAGTAACTATTTGAAAACAATCAAGGATCACAAAGAAATGATATTGCATGCAAGAGTTTATGAAACAATTGATAGTAAAGTACACATTTTGAGGCTCATAAATCTTAAACTCCATTTTAAGAGAGGTGGGATTTTTTTTTTGCCTTTTATGTAAAAATACTAACTCATTTTTACATATTTTTGGTAAATATACATTTAATTACACTTCAAAATATATTATCATAAAAACTATATATTACGACCACAGTTTGATGGTAGGAGAATAGAATGATGTCCATGGGGATATACTCTAGGACTTGTATCGTTTGGTCCGCGGAATCACTCAGCCTTGGAAAAGGAAAGCCATTTTTTTTTATGGATGCCAAAAAAAAGAATAGAAACGAGAATCCATTCGAAGGGAAAGAAAAGTAGGCAGAAAATGAAATCCCCCACTCATCCCATGATTCACTTTGCACCCTCAGTTATTCCTCCCTCCTAATTTGTGGGCATGTCCAAATATTGGAAAAAATGATAAAAATTATAATTTAAAAAAATAATGAATTAATTTTCTTTCCTCTACTTTCTGCTTCCTGAAACACTATCTTCTCAAAAAATTTAATTATGAAGTTAAAATACAATCTGGACACAAGTTTTACTTACAAAAAAATTTGGGCATTTCTTCATGCTTCCAGTGTTTCTTATTTACAAGTATGCTAGTCGAACAAGCCTTTAAGATCCGGGCAGCCATCAGTATACGGGATAGACAAATGGAATAAGATGTTATAGTCAAAAAATACAACAAAAACGACACCAACCACTTGAAGATAACGAACCACAAATTCATGCAAGAACCAAGATAGATCAAACACACCGTATCTGTTCGGTGTATGTCACGTGAACACATCAATTTATATATATATATATATATATATATATATATATATATATATATATATATATATATATATATATATATATATATATATATGGAGAGCAGCGAAAAAAGTGGCGAAAAGAATGGGAAGCGGAGCAAAGCAAACGGCGGAGGCATAAGTGGTTGTGAAGGAGAAGAGGGGGAGGGGCTAGACCAAGAGTTCTCCCCGCTGCAAAGAAGGGATACATGGGGAGGCTGGACAAGCGTTTGCAGAAGGAAATGCTCAGGACATGCTAGCGGCATCAAGGCGGGGGGATCATTCGCGGGGGCGGCCAGGGATACGGCGGTCCAGGAGAAAGGGGGCGAGAGAAGGGGGACTGGGGAAGAAAGGACTACTCAAATGGGGCAGAGAGAAAGAGAGGCAGAACCACTGAGGGGGAGACAGAGCTACAACCAGCAACCGTAATGTGTTCGATAAAATGCTGATAAGAGAGAGCAAGGAGGAAGATCGACCCCACCGTAGCCTACGTCGTGGGCAGACCTTTGCAAAGCAGCTAGTAGCAAGGAAATGGAAGGAGCCATGGCCTTCGTGGAACCGATGATCACGGAGAGGGAGAAGCTGGCAGCCATCACGGCGGAGGATCTGCGGGAAACAACAGAGTATTGGCAAAACAAACTCATGCTGTACGTTCTAGGGAACAAGCCGTTCTACAGTCATCTACGCGCCTTTGCCATGAGAGTGTGGAGGCCGGTGGGTACCATGGACATCTATGCTAGGGAAAACGGGTTCTTCTTCATGAAGTTCGAATTGTAGAAAGACAAAGATCGGATTTTACAGGGGGCCATGGACGTTCGACGGCCGTCTTATCGTGTTGAAGGAATGGAGCCCAGAATCCAGTTTTGAAAGAGACACGCTGTCTAGTGTCCCAGTGTGGATCCGACTCCCCTTCCTTTCGCCATAGTTGTGGTGTACACAGTCCATCACCAAGATTGCAAGCGTAGTGGGGAAACCACTGCATATGGATCCTCTGACGGCTAACCGGATGAGGCTAGCTTATGCGAGATGCTTCGTGGAGATTGAAGCGGGGAATGAGATTCCACGCAGAGTGGGTGTGCTGCTACCGAATGGGAACAAGTTCTATCAAGACGTCGAATACGAATGGGTGCCTCCCATGTGCAGGAAATGCAATTGTTTTGGCCACATCGAGCAACATTATGTGTTCAATAGGAAGACAGGAAAAGAGGAAGGGAGAGAAAAGGAGGGAAATGACATAGGAAGAAGGAACAATGGCAATTCTAACCCGGAGATGACAAACACAACTACTGAAGGGTATGCGAGATGGAGGATGCGGTCAGTACGGGCGTGCACGAGGGAGAAGGTAGGGAAAACTCGATCATCCTGGGGAAACGTGTAGACAGACAAGCCAATCCACGTCAGAGGGCGGGGGGAGATGATTCGATGGCTCTTGTCTCTTCCACGGTCACATAGAGGATTAACTCCTTTGAAGCCGGAATGAATACAACAGGAGAAGAAGGTGCAGCAGGGGGAAAGGAAAGAAGGCCAGGAAGAAGAACACAGCCAGTGGCCCAAAGCAAAAGAGTGGAGGGGAAATGGAAGCCAACGTAGGGGGGAGTTGTGTGAACATTGAAATAGATTGGCTTACAAAGGACAATCCAAGGTGGATGATTGTAATACGGGATGGAGACAACTCAAATGGGTCGGACAAGGATCTGTACAGTGTGCTAACAGAACAACAACTTACTCCCCCCTTCGGGTAAGTGCCGGGCATTTGAAGGGCCCCGCTAACCCCCATTAATGTCTATCTTAGCATGGAATGTCAGGGGCGCATCCTCTATGGTTAGGTGGCGAGAGATAATGGCGTTAGTTAAAGAGTATCATGGTGAGATACTCATCACAGTTGAGTCCAAAATAAAGACAGAAGCTATCTTGAAGAAGAGGCTTCCGAGTGGCTGGGATCACACCCACAACCTTAGCCAATGTGGTTCGACCGGAATTTGGGTCCCATGGAACGCTAACATGTGGCGTGGGCGGGTGAGAAGCACCACTGAACAGATGATCGTAGTGGAGCTTAACAACAAAGGAGGTCTCCAACTAATTCTTGGAGCGATCTATGGCTACAACGACAGAGTCAAAAGGCACAACTTGTGGGAGGAAATCGAGGTTCTTATTCATCAGGTATGCAATAACACTCCTATGCTACTTGTAGGTGATTACAACGCAATCCTATCCGACAGCGAAAAGCACAGAGGAAGGAAAGTTCCCGCTCCTATTCTATCTGAATTCCAACAACGCATTCTTCGAGCGGGGCTTGCGAGTTTGAAGAAGACATGCCACATGTGGACCTGGAGCAATAAAGCTGTGGCTAAACGCATCTTTTGTCAGTTGGATAGAGCTATTGGGAATGCGCGATGGTTCGAAGTTTTCACCTCAGTGACTGCAGAGTGTCTTCCACCCAGATCGAACGACCATTCTCCTCTTTGGGTCCGGCTTACGAGGAATGCATCAAGAAGCAAAGGCCATTCAGATATTCAAACGCCTAGCCCTTGGTGGATGGCTACCATGACTGTGTGCAAAAGGCGATGGCTACCACGATTGGAGTCACTGGGTATTCGCAGTATCAGCTCTGCAGATTATTAAAGGCAGTCAAGTGTGGTCTTAAGGAATGGCATAGGACGAGGCCTAAGACTGAGCTCAGCATGATGGAGGAGGATCTAAAGGAGGTTCAGGAGTGCCTGCAAGCTAATCTGGACGACGACGGTTTGGCCAGGAAGGAAAGGCAGCTGCTCCAGGAGATTCAACGCTTGCAGGTTCAGGAGATAGTTCATCTCCAACAGCGGGCTAAGTGCAACTAGTTGAAAAAGGGGGACAAATGCTCGAAGTTCTTCTACGCCACTATAAAAGTGCGGCAACACTCTAACAATATTAATACTCTGTTGAAGGCGGATGGCAGCGTATCGACCGACCAAAGCCAAGTGCGGGAGGAAGCAGTGACCTTCTTTAGGGAACTCTATAATCAAAATCATTATACCAAGTCTTTCCCTAGGACTGAATGTAAGAGGGTTGTTTGTAAGGAAGGCAACGAGGTTTTGAGACGCCCAGTCGAAGTCACGGAGATTGAGGCCTACATCAAGAACGTCGATGAGACAAAGTCACCTGGTCAGATGGATTTGGGGCTAAATTCTTCAAGACGCACTGGCCAGTTATCAAGGACATGGTAGTTGAAGTCATTACTGACTTCTTTGAGAAAGGTAAACTTCTTCGAGAAATTAATCATACTTTCATCACCTTGATTCCCAAGAAGCAAGAAGCTGCCTCCCTAGCCGATTTTAGGCCCATTGCATGCTGTAATTCGTATATAAGATTATTGCAAGTATTATGTGCAGTCGAATGAGCGACATCCTGCCTGGTCTCATATCGAGAAATCAAACTGCCTTCATTAAAGGAAGATCTATAGCCGAGAACTGTCTTTTAGCTAACGAATTGGTTAGAGGGTTCAACAAGAAAGGAGGCGACAAAGCTTGCATTAAACTAGATCTTTGTAAGGCGTATGACAGCGTTAATAGAGATTTTTTCTACCACTTGATGGCTTGCTTGGGATTTGAAGATTGGTGGGTCAGTAGAATTAGAGAATGTATTTCGAACCCTTCATTCTCTGTTCTTGTTCAGGGGCAACCGGCAGGGTTCTTCACCAGCAATCGAGGGCTGCGTCAAGGAGACCCCTTATCCCCATACCTTTTCACAGTGACCATGGAGTACTTCTCATGTATGCTTGAGGAGGCAGTTGTCAAGAAGGAGATCACACCTTTGTACAACAAGATCAACCCAGTGATCACCCACTTGATCTATGCGAACGACTTGCTTGTATTCGCCTTACCATCCCATCGTAGCATCATGAACCTGCATAAGATCCTTGGCATATTCGGGGAGCTATCGGGACTTCGCCTGAACCATGAGAAATGCAAAGCATTTCTCAATCAGCACTGCAGGAGAAAGGAGGAGTGGAAGAGTCTGCTGAATATGAGTCTGGATTCACTTCCGGTGAGGTATCTTGGGCTTCCCCTTTATGTGAACAACGCCAAAGCAGTGGAATGCAGCAGCCTTATCGACTTTGTGCAACGGAAACTTGAAGGGTGGCAAGCGATGATGCTCTCCTTTGGAGGCCGAGTAGAGCTCGTCAGGTCAGTCATTTCCGCCATCTTCATCTACTGGATGCAGGCCATCGTTCTTCCGATTCACTTCATTAAATGTATCGACCAACTTTGCGCTGCATTCATTTGGAGGGGGTCTTCAGAGTATCGCTTGGGCGGATCTGTGCAAACACAAGAAGGAGGGAGGAGTGGGGCTTTTATCACTCATCAAGCTGAGGGATATGGGGAAGGTGAAGCTGAGTTAGCATTTTCTACAGGGCCAGTCACTCTGGACTGATTGGATGAGGAAGAGATACAATCGAGAGACAAACTTCTTGGAGCAAAAGGTTGACCCCAACCATTTAGTGGTTTATAATAGCATTCTGGAAGCTAGAAGTCAATTGAAAATGTCGATCATCCGAGTCATCTATACTGGTAGGGACACGAGCCTTTGGTTCGATCCCTGGCTAATTCATCATAGCGTTAAGGATCGGATGGCAGATAGGGACACTGACAACATGAAGAATGAAAGCCTGAGTTGTATCATAGTGGATAGAGAGTGGAATCGAAATAGGAGAAGCATCCCGGCTCAGATTTGGCAAAACATCGTCAAAGTAAACATCGAGAAGGAGGAGGGATCTGATCACTGGCATTGGAGGGATGGAGGCAAATTCAAGATGACTAATGTATATAATCGACTCCACAACCAGGGCCAGATGGACGAATGGTTCCAATACATTTGGAGTAAAGGAACGGCTAGCAACTCCCAACATTGCATGTTCAAGCTAGTTCGAGGTAGGCTCCTTACGCTTGTGTGACTCCGCAGATTGGGATTGAACCTCCCGTCTGTCAGATGTACACTTTGCGGTCAAGCGGATGAGTCTGCTGACCATCTGTTCTTCGAATGCGCCTTTGCTTCCGCCATCTGGACCAACCAAATGACCCTTCTGCAAATGAGGGGAGTGCCCAAGGAAGGTATTGTTGCAAACTTGGTTGAAATCAGGGGATACCGCAGCAGAGGGATCGAATGGGAAACCCAGGCTATTCGTTGGCTTTATTCCACTGTATGGCACATATGGCGTGAGCGGAACCAGAGAATCTTTGAGGGCTTGGCCAACACGAATTCGATTATCCTTCGTAGCATCGAAATGGACGTCATCTTCCTCTCAGTCAATAGAGCTGCATAATAATTGCTCTTTGTACTGTTAGGGAGATGAGATGGATTGCTGTTAGTGAGTAGGGATATGTGAGATAGGAAGAGATTGATTAGAGTAGGATGAGAATGTATAGATGTGGTTGCTGGTAGTATACGCTCAATTCCAATTGGGATTAGAGTTGGGTTCCGGTTGTTAGCACCCTGAAATTCGGGTTGATTTTTTTTCATTTTATTTATTTTCTGATTGTTTGGTTTCATTAAATATTTCATTCTATTTATTTATCTGTTAGTGTACTTTCCCATGCCATTGATATTTGGAGTATCAGGGATGTTCAACTCTGGAAATCTTCTTCACGAGTTTTGGAGTGGACACGATTACCTTCATGACGGTATATAGTGTCCCATCCAAACTTGTTCTCTTGTGCTCTTTCTGCTTCGCTGAACTTTGGGTCGGTTTAGACCATTTGATTGATATTTATTTTCCCACTTTTTTTTTCTTGATCATTTTCAGCGCGTTACCATGACATTTAAATTGGGAGCGCAAGACCAGTCAGTTTCTTGAAACCAACTCCTCATTGATGATCTACTCGAGACGCTCATCACCCATGACCTTCGTTTCCCATTCATTCATGTCATTTTGGGCTCCATTTGATTCGCACAACTTTTCCGACGCGTGACCGATTTTATTTCACGCCACGGCGTCACATTCATTTTCCAACTTGATTTGTGGGTCCCCTGTCGACCAAAACCTGTCCGCCCCAACTAAGGACATGGCCCACTTTGAGCCTACTATCCGTCCGCCACTTGTGTCCCATTATTTGGAATCCCCATGTGCTACTTATTTACACATGATCATCAACGTCTAATTATAATTCTATTTTTGCACGATGTCCAGTTTTGACCCAATCCGGCTCCACCGAGCCCAGTCCAGCTCCATGTTGCCCTCCATCGGGACACCCTCATATTTATTACCCAAAAATATCAATTTCTTATTTTATCTATTTTATTATATAATGGAAAATTTTTCTTGAATTTAATCCTAAAGGAATGACCTATTTTTCCTACAATTATTTTAGCCCTTGGATCCTCCTACTTTTAATCATCACCATTCAATTTCCCCCCTGAAATTTCCCCACACTCCACAGCCAAGTTGGCCGGCCCTAATTCCTAGGGAAGACCTTTCATCTCTCTCTCTCTCTCTCCCTATCATTTAAATCTTATCCTATTCTCTCTCTCTCTCTTCCTAATATTTCCTATACACCAACAAAGACAACAGCAACACCAGCTCTCCCCCGAGCTCCACCCTCACTCCTCCACCCGACCACCTCCCATGTAGCCCGACCAACTCCTCCCATGGCCAGCCTGGACGTCGGTCGAGCCGCCATCTCCACGAGCTCAGCCCATCTTCTCTTCCTCCATCTCCATCTATAACCGCCACCACCATCAACATCAACTCCGGCCACCACCACCATGGCGCGCCACTTCCTCCGCCAACACCACGCGATGCCTGGCCGCCCCGACGAGCCCTCGCCGGCCGAGCTGGCCGCGCGCAGCCCCGCGCGAGCCGGCCAGCACAGCGGGAGCAGCCACGGGTGCACGGCGCGCGCGCGCGGACGTCGCCGACGCCGCCGCCGGCCGCTGTAGCTCCGGCGAACCCTCCCGTGGGTGGCCCCCTTTCCTGCGAACTCAGGCCTGCCCTCCCGTGGCGGCCAACGTCCTCCGGGACGCGCCGTCGAGGCGATTTCTGCGTTTTGAACGAGATCCCGTCGGCTGCGCGCGAGTTTGGAACTCAGATTTGGCGTTCCGTCGCAGTGACTTCGCGCGCGTTTTCCCGGAGATCCGACCGTTGGATCGGCGATTTCTTCGCTCCGTCGCAATCTCGGTATATCCACCTTCATCCCTGTCAATTTTCGTCCGTTAATTTTATCGTTTGATATATCAAAACCGGCCACCAAGTTGACCATTTAAATTGTATTAAATTTGGACAGTTTCGTGGGGCCAACTTCGTCAGCTTGTATCTCCTCCACCGCAGCTCCGTTTGGCGTGCTACCAGTTCCGGTGCGAAGCTGGTATAACCCTCTTACTACCCCTTCAGTTTCTTTTCATTGTGAGCTTGTTTGATTAGTTGAATTCGACGCCAAAGTTGGCCGTCCGAATTCGTAAATTCCAACTTGTAAAATTCCATTTTTGAACACGGGACTCCAGATTTCATTTCTGACACCACCATTAGACTTGTGGCGTCGTTCTGGCATATTGTCATATAAAATTTGTTAGATTTGGAGAACGTGGGCCCGGGCACGCATTTCGGTGCAAAACGGGTCCCACATTCTGGGTCAACGGGACTTTTTGACGCCGGCTCATCGGAATCCAATTCCGGATATACCGTTGAGTTCGTATCGTCATTCTGGACTCGTTGACATATAATTTGCTAGGTTTTGGTGGACATTGGGTCTGGCACGCATTTCGGTGCAAGTCGGATACCAATATTCGGGTCAACGGGTCATTTTGAGATCGGCTCATCGGAATCCAATTCCGGAGATACCGTTGAGTTCATATCATCATTCTGGACTCGTTGACAGGTAGTTTGCTGAGTTTTGAGGACTTTGGCTCCGGCACGCATTTCCGTGCAAACCGGAATTCCAAGTTCTGGTCAACGGGCCAAAATGAGATCGGGTCAACGGAATCCAATTCTGGAGATACCGTTGGGTTCGTATCGTCATTCTGGTTGCGTGGACATATAATTTGCTATATTTTATAGACTTGTTTTCTTGCACGTTTTTCGGTGCAAAACGGCTCCGACACGGACACCGTTTTGACCCGAAATTACCTTTTTGCCCTTGTGTCCAAATTGGACCGTTGGGTAGGCTATCCTAGCTAATTTGACCATTCTGGACACGTTGGCGATGTTCATTTCATCGTCCGACAATGTTTGTTGATAATTTCTCTAGTTTAACCTTTTTATAATTAATTAATAATTAATTCATATAATGTTCGTATTTCGGGATTAGTACAACGAAACTGAGATCAGCCAATTCCAGTGATCTCACATCGCTGAAATTGACATGTTGGACACGTGGATCACTATAATAAGATTATCAACCTTACCGATAATCTTCTTATCTCGATTTGCGTGCCGTAAGTTTCGACGTACAAATAACGAAGTACACTTTATTTTAGACTATAATTGACCCTGATTGACCTAAGTTGACCAGTTGACCCAGAGTCAACTGTAAGTCAACACTTGACCTAGTTTGACTAGATTATTGACCGGAGTCGACCTAGAGTTATTTGACTTAGAAGAACCTAGAATAATATAGATGGCTAGTATAGTTTTATTTATTTCAACTTGAACCCCTTGTAACCTGTGTTGCTTTAAATAGGACTCTGTGGCTTCAGTGGGACCCCTCTATACTTATCAGCTGTTCAAGTTATCGAGGCGAGTACATTCTCTGATCATTTCATATCCTGCTTAGAATTATTTCCTGCAGTAGATTACTTTACTTGTACTGTCACGTTGGTCACACGGATTGGTACTATATGGATCCCTTCTCGAGATGTTATCCTTAGGGAGCATCGGGTACTACATGTTCTGTGCGTTTCACTTACATGAAGTATCATATGCTTCATTGGTTCTTTGATCACTTACGACATATACTCTTATGATCGTAGAGTCTTCCTAGAATCCTTATCCCATTTATGGGACTACTATGTATCACCTTCGGGGTCTATCACCTTCGGGGTCTATCACCTTCGGGGGCTTATCACCTTCGGGGTCTACCACCTTCGGGGTCTGTTACATAGCATCATATAACATAACCTGGCTTGATCCTTGTGTATTGATTGGGGGTACGGGGGAGTAGAATTGGACATGTGAATAATACACCAGTAGTGTAGTATCAGAATCTTTTCCATAGTGTAGCATCAGAATCTCCTATGCCATTTACATGTTCATATTGTACTCTGATTCACTAGTCACTGCTAGTTTCCTATGTATAGTAGATATTTCTATTACAGTTCTCTCTCTGTTTACATACTGCATTCTTTCAGTACTTGTATCTTACTTTACTGCATGAATATATTTTCTAACCTGCGATGAACTGTTGAGATGTAATGTGCTCGTTCCAGTCCTGACTGGACCTGTTGATAAATTTTACAGATAGCCTGGAGGTGCCTGCTAGCCTAGAGGAGACACAGTAGGGGTTATTTAGGTAGTTATTTCATTTTGTCTGGAGTTGTATTTACTTTGTGGATTACTGTATCTGTATTGAGTTTTGAGATGTATTTTTGAGTTTATGTATCTTAGACACTTAGGCTTCTATCTCCTGTATCTCTTTTGGATTTCATGTTTTATCTATCTTTATCATGCTCTACCTTAGATGTGATTGAGTCTGTATCTGCTATGTCACCCCCATTCGGGGAGTATAAACTATTTAGTGTTATACTGTTAGATGCATTGAGACCTAGGACAGCGTTCTACCGCCGACACTGCGGCGTAGGCTGGGCGTTGTTACGTTCTCGTGCCCTAAATATAGTTACTGAATGGTTTAACTATGTGACGATATGCAATTGTTGTAACAAAATTAAATTACGAGCGACAGCAAAAATTATTTGCCACAAAAATATTCCTTTCGGTGACAAATTTTACATTTTTTCACAAACCACTTCTCACGAAAATCCAAGTAGTGATTCTTTAATTGAATTTTTATGTTCTTCCATTGTTAGACAATTATAGTGTAATTTGCCTTTGAATATGTTCAGGTTTGTAAGCTATGATTTTAAGAAAGAGAGGTTTTCCGCTTGCACCAGTTCTTAATAAAGAACTATTGCATATTGAGCATGTTGTGCTTTCTTTATCGATCCATCCATAATTACTAAGCCAAGAGGAAAGTGAAAAATATCTTTTCACATATTATTTGAAAGTAAAATCAGTGGCTGACTTAAGATTCTGACTTGACCTGAAAATTCCTGTTTATGTGGAACCATAACTCCAGTCCCTTATTTCCATCACTTGTGAATTAACCATGTTTGGTTCGTGGATTGGAGCCTTGAAAAAAAAAAAAAGTGAAGTAATTAATGAATCATTTTCTCCCTCTACGGATTCACTTTTCTTTCCAATTTTCTTGATATTTTCAACACTGAAAAGAAAATTGAATGAAATTATAATTTCCCAAAGAGCAAAAAATTAGTTTTCTTTACTTTCCTTTTTGTGAACCAAACGAGGTCGTAGGATTTGTATTTCATACACTACCAATAGTCTACTGGCGGCTTAAGATGGGTGCCACGTGTCTGAGCCTTGGTTCTATGCACACGGGCAGATAGTCAGTGGAAACGTGGCAGCCATCCGAAGCTGCTTGTGGAGCAAACTTCACCGAATGAAGGTTATCCAGAACTAAACTATACATGAGAAGCCAGTGATCTCTGTAGTATATTTTACTTCACGACGCAAGTAGAGTGTGCTAAACACAAAATAAATATATATTGCCAATCCTAAGTTATTGATGATAAACCTGATAAAGTAAAACCCCGTAGAGATTACAATTGCCATATAACATTAAATTAGTCAGTTTAGTAATATAGTTGTTGAAGAATAAATTATTTATCTTATATTTATGGATTTATTATTTTATGTATTTGTTATTTCTAGTTAGGATTAATGAGGTCATTTTATATGTTTTGTATTTTCTATAAAATTGGCCAATAGCTCTAATAAATTTTTGATGTCAATCTATTCGCAATTTAGCTTCCACTTTCAACATGGTATCAGTTTAGGATATCTTCTCCTCATCTTTCTCGTCTATATGGATTCTTCCCTCGGCCTCTTCATCGGCTACTTCGTGCAGGATGTTTTTACTGTTCTTTTCTTTCACGATTTCTTATAATGTGAACTCCTCAACTACCTTGAGGCTACTTCTTGAGATGAATTATTTCAGAAAAACAAAATTTTGGTACGTTAATCTCTTTTGGGATTTCTTCGACACGCGAAGCACCAAAGTATTTTGAATGTTTTTCTTTCGGGATTTCTCCTTTCTGAGCCCAGACTTACTTTCGATATTCTTTTCTGAAAATTTTCCTTTTTCGGAGCCCCAAACTACTTTAGATGATTTTATCCACGAATTTTTTTCACTTGTGACGTCCCGGCTATATAGATCATTATAAGTTTTTTAAGTTTTGATCCCCAGCCTTCTTCGGATGGTTTCTTCAGTTTTCTTCCGGAATTTCTTCGGTGTCGAAGCCCCGACCTCCTTTTTCTTTTCCGGATGATTTCCATTTTTTTTCTTTCCAAGTACATGCCAAGTTCCATCTTAGGGGAGCATGTACAAAAGTAAATCATTTATCTTATTTTATGCATTTATTATTTTATGTAAAAAAAATTAGTTATGGTTATATGCTTTGTATTTTCTATAAACAAACTTAATAAAATTTTAATGTCATTCTATTCACAATGTAGACTTCATAAATGATAGTAGACGACAATTTTTACAAAGGAAAATGCTTTGTGTACCTCCAAAATTTCATCCCTCCATGTCCTTCCGCCACATGGCCCTCTTCTCTTGGCTCATGTCTTTTCCCAACCACCCCTACCTAGTACCTAGTACCTCCATTTGTAATAGTATAGTGATAACAAAAAGTTTAATATATAGAATAACAAGGATAAGTGAACAACAACAACAAGAAGAAGAAGAAGAAGATAGGAGAACACGTGGCTAGAAATCATGAGTGGGTAGAAGGAAGGACTTGCCACAACCTAAGCTCCTTATTGCAGAGAAAAATCATTTATAAACTGTGAGCATTTAAGCTTATCATTACCTACATTAAAGAAAATCAAGATCGTGACTGATTAGCGAAATGTAATGATGATCTAAAACATTAGTTACCACTTATAATAAAACTGTTGAAACCTTGTCATATTGTACAACCAACACATTTGACTAAACAGAAATGGACAAGTAACTTATGTTGCATGACACAAACAGCAACACGATACCAAGTGATACAAACACAGAGGACACAACAATTGTACAACCAACACATTTGACTAAACAGAAATGGACAAGTAACTTATGTTGCATGACACAAACAGCAACACGATACCAAGTGATACAAACACAGAGGACACAACAATTTCACAAAGTAGGGAATGCACGGAAGGTATAATAAGTAAAATAAATATATAGGGTTATGTTCATAAATCAATATTGTCAAAGCTGACCTAACTATACAGTGATAACATGTCCCATTTCTTGTTTATGTACTTTCATCTAGAGGTAAATAGGATGCAGGTCAAGATTATAAATGGTGTATATATAGTCTTATTTTAATTGCATCTCCTATTTTTTAAACATAAGAAGCTTCTTGGCAATGTGAAAGGATACTAGAGATGGTACCGACACTGTTTTATGACACAAGTACGATATCTGCACATAAGGGATACGAGGAGTGTGCATGCGTGTGTGCGCGCGCGCGCACGAGCGCATGTATGTATGTGTGCGTGGGCTGGGGTGGCCTACCGGGTTGGATTGTCCTATCCGGAGCTAGTTTTGTTTGCCCCTAAATCTTTATTGTAGACTGATCCTGTAGGGTCACCCGCGACCAAGGGCGTACCTAAGTAGCGAGCTGGAGGGGTTCCAGCCCACCCCCAATTTTTTTTTTTTCATGTATAAATTTGAATTTTTTTATGTGAGTCAGTATATACCTAGTCCACCCTAACATACTCCAGCCAACTCCAACTCGAGTTTCTGGTTCCGCCCTTGCCCGCGACCCCAACCTCCATTGGGATCACGCTGAGCCTGGGGGTTGCCCTAAACAGAGGGGGATTGTCCAAGTCCGAAGTCTTGTCTGGCTTACCCCAGGACCGACCTTGTATGTGGGCATTCGAGCATGCATGCTATTAATCCCAATAACAAAATACTAACAATTGGATATTACAAAATAATTAACCCTAATTATGTAAATTGATATTTATCATTAACTTTATTGATCTTATGTAAATTGATGATCATTAACTTTTTTTTTTAATATGTTTATTCTAGATTCACACTCTATATCATATAAGCATCATTCCATTCTCACATGCATCATTGTACCTTCTTTACATGGGTTGAATGACAATACCATGAACATCCAAATTATCTGATACCATGGATATGCCTTGCATGCGTAATGAGGTGATTTAAGTTAGGATGAATAACAAGGTGAATATCTGATAAAAAATTGTCCAGTATTGGAGTGCCCATATCAGATGTGTATCCAACACAGGTAAGATGCATCCATTGAACTGCAATCCAAGGTCCTTCCTGTGAGTATCGGATCGGCGGTATCAGAAGTATAGGTGGTTTCGGATTGAAATATAGGATTTTTTATTTAGTATCGAAATCAAATATTATTAAAATTTTAGAAATGTATTATACATTTAGGTGTAATTTGAAGTATTCTTTTAGTTGTTTCTTAGCAGTTTTAAAATTGAAAACGATAATAGTCAATTGTTGCTGATTGGTTTGGCTGCAACAAAATAAATTTTCTTCATTTACATGTTTGTACAATCTTACTATTTTTCTACATCCTTGTTGATTGGTCTTTTTCATTCTTTTTTTTTGCTGCAACAATTGTTGCGCAGGTGTCACGGGCTGCGCAGCTTCGCAGCTACGCGCACGTTGGCGGGTTGAGTGGCTATGGGGCTCAAGTGGCAGATGATGTGGCTGATTGGAAGATTTGAGCGGTTATGGAAAGATTGAGTTAATTGATCAGATCCAATAGAATTTGAATTTAATTCATTCAAATCTTTCCATTATTTACTCCTATCTTTTCGCAATCAGTTACGGCCAGGATTAGGATTAGGGTTTCGGCCATTCTCTATAAATACTCTCTTCATGTCTTCATTAAGGACTTACGTCAAAATAAAGAGACGAAGAGAGAAGTGCTGCCGCCGCCATTGAAGTCCTAAGGAGTTCTTCGAGTTCGTAAAGGAGGTGACATCGAGCATTCCAGAAGTTCTTTCGAACTTGCTGGTTCCTGGGAGCAGATCGCAATCGGGCGAATCTTGCTTTGAGCAACGGTGATATTTATCACCCCAGCAAAGTCATTGCATCAACTTCGGTTGAGAGCGATTATTCATATTGTTGCATCAACTCCGGTTGAGAGCGATTATTCATCTCGTTGCATCAACTTCGGTTGAGAACGAGTATTCATCTCTCTCTTAGAAGAATAAATTTTCGTCTCTCTGGAAATAAGAGTTCGAGATTTCCATTTTTCATCAAAAGATCTGTTTCGGAAATAACAATCTCAAAGCAAGATTCAGATATGATGGAAAACAACCGTGCACAACTTCTCGATAAAAGTTTTAAACTTGCGAAGTTTGACGGGGAGCACTTTAACGTCTGGAAGAGAAATGTCAGCCTCAATCTTCAACTCATGAGCATAGACTATGTGTTGACAGATCCTGAGCCTTTGATTCCAGAGGATGAAAATGCTCGAAGGTTTGCTGAAGCCACGACTTTGCAGTCGAAGTGGAGGCGGGATAACAACCTCTGCAAGTTGTTGATCCAGAACTCCATGGAGGACTCTCTGGCGGAGTCATACAGCAAGACGGTCAATGCAAAAGATGTCTGGAAGTCTGTAGAGAATCTCTACAAGGCAGATGGGAATAGAAACAAGATCCACATGACCGAAAAGGTCTGGATGATGCGGTTTGAGGACGACAAAACTATGTTGCCTCAAGTCAAAGAATTCCTCAAGTTACGTCAGAAGCTGGCGGATGACAGCATGCCCTTGGTCGATACTTTTGTCGTCGAGAATATTGTCGCCAAGCTCCCACTTGGGTGGAGCAACTTCATCGCGAACATGCACCGCAAGAAGATGGAGGTGGATCTGGAACATCTCATGCACTGGATACATGTTGAAGATGAGTTGAGGGTTCAACTCAAAGTGGACACCTTTTCCAAGCAGATGGCCAAGGCAAACATGGTGCAAGGAGGAAGTTTTAAAGGGAAGCAGAAGGCTCCCTACCAAAAGAAGAAAGACGTTCACCATCTGAAGGTGAAGTCGGCTCAATTCAAGCCCAAGTCCAAAGAATCAGGGACTTGTTTCAACTATGGCAAGAAAGGCCATTGGAAGAGGGACTACAAAAAAAACCAAAACAAAAGGAGCAAGGTGAGGCTAACTTTGTTGCTATGATTGCGCATGTTGATTCAGCTGGTTTGACACAGACTGGTGGATAGACACTGGGGCCTCGTGTCATGTTTGCTCAAAGAATAAATGATTCACCACGTACCAACCTGTCTCTGAGAAGGTTATGCTGGCGAACCAGACACTAGCTGAAGTACTCGGGATCGGAACAGTGGTATTGCATCTGACTTCAGGGAAGTCGCTGATGCTTCAGAATATGAAGCATGTACTGGCCATAGCCAAGAACTGGGTCTCGGGAAGTCTGCTATGCAACGCAGGCTTGAGGATGGACATTAACGCTGGTCAAGTCGTTATGTCCTATAAAAAAACATACTTCGGGAAGGCTTTTTGCACCGAAGGGATGTTCAAACTTCAACTTGTAACTCCTATGTAGATAGTGAATACAGTTTTTTCTTCTGGTTGTTCTCTTGAGTTGTGGCATAATAGACTAGGACATGTTCATTGTAAAAGAATAAACAAGATGTCTAGTCTAGGGCTTATCTCCAAATAGGGGGGTAAGGAGTTGGAGAAGTGTGAGATCTGTGCGCAAACGAAGATCACAAGAAAACCGTTAAAGCGGGTAAACCGAAGTACAGATCTTCTGGAGTTAGTGCACTCAGATATCTGTGACTTCAAACAGTTCTCCACAAAGGCCGGGATGAAGTATTTTATTACTTTTATCGACGACTTCTCAATATACGCGTTCGTTTATCTGCTCAAGTCTAAAGATGAAGCATTTGAGAAGTTTAAGGACTTCTAGACTGAAGCCGAGCGTCAAATCGGATAACAACTCAAGAGACTCATAAGTGATCGAGGTGGAGAGTATAGGTCTCATGAATTCGTATCGTTCTGCAGAGAAGATGGAATCATCAATGAGACAACTGCTCTGTACTCCCCTCAATCAAATGGTGTTACAGAAAGGAAGAACAAAACATTAACAGAGATGATGAACTCAATGTTGTTGACTGTGGGTCTCCTAAATTGCTTCTGGGGTGAAGCAGTGCTTACGGCTACGTTCATATTGAACAAAGTGTCGCATGCTACTTCGGAAGTCACTCCTCATAAACTCCAGTTCAAGGTCAGACCCAACTTGAATGTCATTCGAGTGTGGGGGTGTCTGGCGTACGTGAAACTTTCAAATTTGAAGATTCAGAAGGTGGGAACTGTCACGCCCCGATTCATAGAGTCATTTATTCACATATTTTATCTCTTGGAATCGATCGTCCTCGCTTGGGCGTGATGCCGTATAAGTCTAGTATTGCACTTGTACTAGGCAAAGATGGTACATAATTGATTATCTTCAAATAGGAACACATCGCAGCGGCAGCAGCAGATAAATTGAAGTTAATAAGGACAATCTTTCTCATTGAATAGAAATACATCACTTTTTTATAGCAGCGAAGATAAAAGGATAACTTGAAGTCACACCGAGATATATAGAACTATTCTCTTTTATTGATAATTGAAGAAGAGTACAAGACTCGTATTGGAATACAATGCTTACAACACTTCCCACTTTACATTGAAAGCCAACGGAACAATGCTATAAAGTTTACATTTGATACTTGGATACATTGGATTACAACTCGATATACCGACTTGGTTTACAACTCACTGGTACAACTGATTACAATGTTCCATACATTATGCCCTTTATAGACAGAAGACATCATCTGTAACTGCCTGTTTTCAAAATTTAGGGTAAAATGGTCATTTTTGCATTTTTAGGAATTTTAGAAATTTTTGTTTAATTATATTGTTATTTGGGGATTTTTATAGTCGGGTTCGAATTTCAGCTCATTTCGACTTGTATCGGGGACCCGAGGTAGCTTAGACTCTGATCGGGACCCAACTAGAACCGACCAACTTGTCATGACCAAACCCAGATAATTATATTTGACTAATTCCATTTGATTTTAGTGGAATTAGGGATTAAAATTAGATTTAGAACTTGGAATTTGGAGTTTTCAAGTTACCTTTTTGACCCCAACTCAAAACCACTCATCTCTTTGACTTGGAGGACATTTTGGTAAATCGCCAAATGCCCCCAACCCTCTAAATGTGGCCGGTCACAACAGCAAACACCCCCTCCCTTCTTCTCATTTCAGGAAAAACTCTCTCTCTTCCTTTCTCTCATTCTACAAGGATCCCTTTCTTTCCCCTTTGGATTTTAGGCTCAAAAGTAAGTCAAATCTCTTCTAATTCTCTTCCATACTCTAGATCTCTTCCTAATCTTGGTGCTAACCCTTGTTTATCTCTGATTTGTGATTTTTTATCTAAGTAGAACCTAGCATGGAGGGGTTGGAAGCTTAGATTTGGCTCTTGACCTAAAAAGAACCAATTTTGGGACTTTTCCTTGGGATTCCAACTCCCAAGAGGTAAAACCTAACTCTAACTCTTGTAATTGCTTCTAATTAATGTTATTTGCATATTAGATGAAACGCGAGGCGTAGGACAACCCATTAGAAGAGGTTTGGAACCCATTGGACTCAATTCGGGACTTTCGGGCTAGGTTTAGTGCCAATTTTGGGGAAACCCCTAAATTAACATGTTTGGGTGTTACCCCTAGCCTAATTAGACCTAATTAGGTTAGTTTGGGTGAGATGAGGCTAGTTACGTGTCCATATTTGGATACGTGGGGTCGTTTTACGAGAAATCATAAAAATAGGCTTTTTCGGGGTTTTCGGGTTCCAACACACGGGTGACTTTTTGCACCGACACTAGAATCGGCAAGCTAGTACTTAGAATAGATTCTAATCATTATTTACAACTCGTGGGTAGAGTTTGGGTCGAATCCGGATAGGTTTGGTGTCCGTATCACGCGGTATCGCGAATCGGACACCCCGAAGTCGCCAGAATGGCCATTCGGGCCTCGTTTCTCGTTTTCGCTCGCGTGTGCGAGTTAGATTTGCTTGTGTGGGGCACATGTCTAGGCCCTAGAGGGTAAAATTTCAAAGATTTGGGTATTCGGATAAGGTTTTGGGTCGTTTAGGAGTATGTGTGTGTGTGTATATGTGTGTGTGTCCACATATATGTGTGTCCATGTCTGTGAGTGTGTGTGTGTCCATATATAGATATCCATATGAGTGTGTGTATATATATATATATATATATATATATATATATATATATATATATAGATATGTATGTGTGTGTGTCTATATATAGATATAGGTATCCATGTGTGTATATATATATGTAGATATGTATGTGTGAGTGTGTGTATCTATATATGTAGATATGAATGTGTGTGTGAGTGTGATATATATATATATATAGGAGAGGGATATACATAGATATACATATATATATAGAGAGAGAGTTGGATAGAGGAGGAGTTTTAGAGAAGAATAGAGAGATTAGAGAGGAGTTAGAGAGGGAGAGAAAGAAGGGAACACAACAGCAGCAGGGGGGTTTTGGGCTGCTGTCCCTCCGCCCAAAAAAAAAGCAGCAAATAGCAGCAGTAACAGCAACAATTAGCAGCAGTAACAGCAGCAATTCAGCCCCCTTTGACCCCCCCTTTTTACCCCCCTAAGCACCCTATATATATGCCTATATATACACATGTATATAACCCATATGTAGCCCAATATATACCCATATATACTCCTATATATAACCATATATATCCCCCTAAAATGGCCTATGAGTGAATGTGTAGAGTGAGATTTGGAGTGAGTGTGGGTGAATTGGAATTTAGTTAGAGGGTGAGTGAAAGGGTGATTTTGAGTTCCGAGTGTCGGAACGCGTCCAAATTTGAGATGGGACTTAGATATGTGAAATAGAGTTTGCGGGTAGGCTCCTAAGTTAAAATCGAAGTTTCGTTTGGGATTAGGAGAATGGTATCTCATGATACCATTGAGTATCTTCGATACTCAAGATAATGAGATTTTTACCCTTTTTGACTTTTAGATATCAAGAGACCGTGATACGGTATCGAAATTCTAGGAGAGGGTTTAAATACCATAATAGGGAGTGGGGAAAAGCTTAGGATGAAGTGGGAAAGCCTAGAGTGGGAGTTAGAAGCTAAAGTGTAGCTCCCCTTCCCGGAAATTTTGAAATATTTTTATTTTATTTATTTTATTTTAATGGTGAATTTAGATTATTATAAATAATTATTTAGTTATTATTACGGTAGATGATTTTAGTCATGATTAGGAGTTGGAGTACCAGACGACTAGGAATCATGGCACGGATAGTGCAGTGACGTGCCTTGACTAGAGTTTAGCCATGGTAGGGGAAGACCGAGCCATAGTGATGTCCTAACTAGGAAAACCAGGCCAAGTTGCGACTGGACTTCTATAAATAATTTAATTAATTATTATTAAGGTTTATTGACTTGTGGAAGACCCGGTTGTACCAAACCAGTCTGGACTTGACCAGGACCCAAGCCCATGCAGTCATGCGATACAGCTAGTGACATACGTGTTGACATAATGGGGTAGGAGTGAGTTGTATTCCATTTAATAATTTAATGAGTATTCCTAGGTACTCGTAATTTAAATATTGTAAATATTGTTTTTAGTGATATTCAACGACTTTTGCATAAAATGAGTCCTTGTACATTTTGGGAGGATTAGGCTGCGAATAATGGTATATACACACCATTATTATTTTATTGAATTTTGTTATATTTATTATTATTTTATTAAGGTTATTATTATATATTATTATTATTATGGATTATACTAAATTTGTTATATCAATGTGTAATATATATATTCATATTTATTGATAAGGCCCTAGACTAAAAATAGATGATATAAATGTATGGGATTTCATAGTGTTATATCTATATATATAATACATGTGCATATATGGTTGTATATATATATATATATATATATATATATATATATATATATATATATATATATATATATATATATATATATATATATATATATATATATATTAGAAGAGAATAAGTTTATTTGTAACTTATAAGTTCATTTGACCCAGCAGGGACCCATAGGTAAATAGTGAAGATGTAGGGACTTATACAAAATTTTACCTATGAATAAACCAACCCTGTGAAAACAGAACAGACTCGTCCCCCTTGCGGATATAAACGAGAGTATATATATATGTACTCGAGAGCGTGGATACTCAAACCCTAACCCGACTACAACCTATGCCGCGCCACCTCCACACGTCCCCAGCAACTGGGCGACCTCCCCACGGTCTCGTACAGCCACGAGGGAGCCACCGACGGCCACAGGCCGGCCACGAACGTCGGCCGCGCGCACAGTAGCGCGTGAACAGAGCGGACAACAGTGGCAAGGGCGAAACTTTGTAAGTATCGTTATCCTCCCACACTTGATCATTTTACGTACCATAAACTGTTTTGGAGAGCCTATATAACCATCTAGGAACCCTACCAACTAGTTCGTAGCGAATCGATCCAGATTCGAAGAAAAATCGACCCAAAGTCGATAAAAATTCTGCCCCGAGACAGGACACGAATCAGTCCAAACTTCCATGTTGGGAAACGAATTGATGATAATCCATTAACTTATTAGAAAAACTATTTGAAGGCACTTTTAGACAACATATAGGGCTTCACATTTCTTTTTGTGGATTCGGAAATCATCGACTACGCGTCGAGAAATCGAATCCCAAAGTTTTCCAAAAACCTGTTTTAAATTCAATGAAATTGTTCCACACGACGTGCGTCCCGCCAATCCGGGCGACGTGGTCATGAACCGAAAGTATCGGAAGCTGCGTAACGGCTTCGTGGTCGTGTGGGCTTTAGCGAAATTCAAATTGGTTGTGTGTGCGCGACGAATTTGATGCGTATCCGTCGAAATTCCCCGTATCGACCTCTGTGTAAATTTTCTAATTACTTTGTGCACGCTCGTCAGATCAAGACAAAACTTGTGCCAACAGGACCGTATCGTTTTTCTGGTCCTATATGCCAAGTTGGTCCAATTCTGAGACAGTTGAATCGTACGTCGTTTTACGGGCCCCACGGTCCCACTCAACGGGCGATTTTGTGCACGGCCCGCCGAAATCCAACTTAGGACATACGGTTGGGTTCGTATCGAAAAACTGGATTTGTAGACATGTAGTTTGACAACTTTAGAGACCGTTGACTCTAGCACACATTTCGGTACAAAGCGGGTCCAACGACGGACACCGTTTTGGCCCGAAATTACCGTTTTGCCCCTGTGTCCAGAATTGGACTTAGGGACAGGCGATCCTAGCTATTTTGACTATTCTAAGAACATTGGTAATGTTTATTTCAGCTTTCGGGGACTGTTGTACGGGTTTTGACTATTGTGACACATTGAGTGGTTCAGATTGTCGGTTTCACCAGCAGAGGACCACAGGCGAGTACAGTTTATTGTCTGCATTTTGATATTAATTTTTACTATATTTTATTGGTTGGCCATTGGTTATGTGATTATTTTATGTTATAAATTGTTAAGTCGGGAATGAGAAGTACCAAGGATGTGTGATCAGACCGTAGACATTGTAGATCTCGTAGACATTGTTTATTTTCATGCAGTAGACCTCGTAGACATTGTTTATTTTCATGCAGTAGACCTCGTAGACATTGTTTATTTTCATGAAGTAGACCTCGTAGACATTGTTTATTTTCTGCAAGTAGACCTCGTAGACATTGTTTAATTTCTGCAAGTAGACCTCGTAGACATTGTTTAATTTTTGCAAGTAGACCTCGTATACATTGTTTAATTTCTGCAAGTAGACCTCGTAGACATTGTTTAATTTCTGCAAGTAGACCTCGCGGTGTAGTATCCCAGACTGGTTACATATCAAAGGTACTTCTAACAGTTGGGGAAAGTATTTTGTGTCTATTTATTTGCTATTGGTTTTCTGTATTTCCTGTTTATTTTCAAAACTTATGATTGATGTCTAACCTTTATTTTATAGTCATTTTCTTTATTTAAAATTGCATTCAGTGAATTGTGCTCGTTCCATTCCTGACTGAAAACCAATATTTTTCAGGTTAGCCGTAGATTTACTTAGCATGGGAGATACGGGGATACTTGCAGACAAAAGCCTAGAGACTAGCTAGATAGTTGAGTTGTAGTCATTCATTTATTTGTACAAGTTTATATTTTTCTACAAATGTAAAACTTGTGATCATTGTAAGTTAAATTAATTATGTGAATGAGCATTATTTGTGATTTGATTTTCATGGCCGTGACAGCGTTCTACCGCCGACACTGCGACGTAGGCTGGCTTGGACACGTCTCGTATCCGTTTAAAAAAAATGGGTACGGGTCGTGACAAGTTTTTGTAGTGGCCCATGCAGGTCTGTTTTCGCAAATCATGCGAACTCGTGATAGTACTTAAGTTAGTCGTACTATTGCGAGCCTGCGACTAGGAAATGCTCATTCACGAATTTAGGAATTAATTTAATTTAAGAGAATGACTAGGACTAGGAGTCCCTTATACAAATTTACCGATGGGTAGCCTAGGCCATGCAATTTAGTTGAGGAGTTATTAATTTTGATAGTTGTCAGATCTCTATAGGTACACTATTATCTCTCGATATGACGACATGATCCAAAGTGGATAGATCATTCACTTGGTGAGACAGGGCTTCATATAATTTATGATCTAACTACGATAAATTGTTCAATTCCTTCTCTTTGCCTCTTTAGATATCATCCTTATATCTTAGTCCGAATTACCTATTTAGTTCTTATTTTGCCTAAGAATTATTATATTTTTTTATATAATTCCTGGTTATGTTATCTATATATGAACCTCGAGTTGGTTTCGATTCAAAGTTTTTCCTCAATGTTTGAATACACACGGAATAGATATTAGAATGTTTGTATTTCTTTGTTCTCAGTTATTTCCTCCATGTTCATCTTTTATTCTAAGGATTATGACTGATAGATACTTACGCTTTATTTCATAGTCGACTTGTTGAATCTCTAGAAGCTCAGGAATTTTTACAGATATAGTTAAAGGAATGTTGATTAACTCGTAATGGCAGGACAGCAGCGCACTGTCGCTATTTATTTGAATTATGGAGACTATGGATTCACTGCAGCCAGCAGCGTACTGGCAAGACACGACCCCTAGAGTTGAAATTGGTTTAAGAAAATATAGGTCATAGAATATTGCTAAAACTACGGCTAGTGGTCCTCTTTGATCGTAGTTACCCTTAAATCAATATTGGATAGAGTTAAGAAGTGTTCAATTTTGTATCATGTTTGAGTTATGAAACCAAGGGTTACCACAGCCCGAGTATACGGGCAAGGCATAATTCTCGGTAAAATGACTTCATACGTGATTACAAGTTTAGGATACTATAGAGGATAGGAGAATGCCCTGTGTGTCCCATAAGATCCAAAGCCAACACTAGTGGAAGTTTTGTAAGTTGGGTAGCGTGTCTTCCGACCTAGCATTCCGTGGTCCTTGTAACCTATTGACGAGGAAATGGATTGACGCTAATAGGTCTACCTGGAAGATAGAATATAGAGGTCCATAACCCATTTGTCACGCCCCGCTCCCGTAGGAGCGATCGTCCTCGCTAAGGCGTGATGCCGCACGGGCCTAGGTTGCGCCCGTGCAAGGCCAAGTCCAGAAACGGCCGATTTGAGTTCTAGGCCACAGAGTCGCACAGAGTGTCCCCATTTGCAGCGGAATATAAATGAACACAATTGAAGCGAAACCAAATTCTTTATTGATATTCAACAAGTTTACAAGCGGCGCTAGGCCGATATTACAAGTCGCTCAAGCTCTCTCTCTCTCTGAAACATAAAAGGCGTGCCAAATGGCTTACAACATGGAAGGATACATGGCGATGTTCCGATACATTATGTCCTGTATAGGGTGCTTCAGCTTCTTGCAACGTTCCAAGGCCCCAGAGTTGGCTCCGCGCCTTGACACGTTCGACGGAAGCTCCGCACCCGCCGGCGTCTCCTGCTATCCTGCAAGCATACTGTGGGGTTATCAGTACATTGTTATGCACTGGTGGGGAGGCTGGCTCGCCCACAATGCCATCATTACCAAACACGTTCTATAATCTTTTGTGCATCTCTATCATTCATTGTCTTTCTAATCTTGCCTTAGGATCAATTTCATGGCATATTGCATAGCCTATCTCGTGTTACCGAACTCGAGTGTCGCATGGAAATACATGTACGACTTACCCATACTTACCGTCCGGCCTTCCCTGTTCAAGGTAAACCAAGTTAAACCACAATTCATGAATAATAACATAACACGATTCATGCACGCATTCAATATCAAGTGTGTGTCCATGTCTCGGGATTCTAGCACGTCGTAGGCACGTTTTTAGAGTGTTACAATTCAAGCATGTTTCGAGTATTTCATTCAAGCATGTTCAGGAGTGTTACATATCGAGCATGTTCATGTTCAGGATGTTATGTTTCGGGCATGTTCATGATCAGGATGTTATATTTCAAGCATACTCTGGGTGTGTTGTATTTCAAGCATGTTCAGGAAGCACTTGTTCATTTAACTTAGACTACTTTGATTTCAATGCAAGAACTTGCACGTGGATTGCCACCAGCATAGTCCACTTAATCTACATGCACGGGTCGCTGGCTTTACAAGCCATTTAGGACATTCCCCTGTGGCAATTCTCAACTTAGCGTAGGGTGATGGCTGGTACACCCCGTTAAGTCTCTTGAATATACCCTCCTACTTACGTCTCTTGGTGCCCAAGCCCGCACCCAAGCAGCCCGTAAGCGCCGTATTGATTCTGCCTAGGCCGGCCACGGTTTACCCCCCCAACGCCCGTGCCGCAGAATCCTTCCACACGACGGCCACGGTTTACCCCCCCATCGCCCGTGCCGTTTGTCCACGACCATTTCGTATTATCTTGTCTTTTACTTAGCGGCTATCTCTGAGCCGTAGGCTAACCCTTAGCCATAATGCGTTAACGACCAGGTTGGCGTCCGTACAGCGCGGGTAGCAAGCCCCGTTGCACGTGCCCGTCATACCTGTCGCTAGCGTCTTCCATGTCTTATCTTTCATGCCATAATGCGTTAACGACCAGGTTGGCGTCCGTACAGCGCGGGTAGCGAGCCCCGTTGCACGTGCCCGTCATACTTGTCGCTAGCGTCTTATCTTTCATGTATTCTTTCTTTTCATGTTATTCTTTCACTTGTTCGTATGTTCATAGAGTCATTCAGGTGTTTGTTCATTCATTCGTTGATTCATTCATTCATGCATTACGCAACTCCCAGTGTGGGAGTCGCCTTGGCGACCCATCGGTCCCATAGCCTTCCAATGTTGCTAAACTCTACTCGGAGCGACTATGTTGATAGCCTTCCCGTTTCATTGTTGTAAACCATTCATTGTTTCATTGTTTGAACGTATACGGGACATGAACGTGAGCTTGTGCCGTAGCACGAGCGTAGAGCGTGGTGCGAGCGTTTCTATAATTGCCGAGTTCTTTTCCATGTTCTAAACAAGCATGCAAGATGGGATTATTCCCTTAGCTAGGTGCGTTGAATCATTTATTAACATGCATGGTGTTGTCGCCTAGCGATTCTCGTGATAGTATCCGCATTGTTATGTGTCTAGGCTAAGCACAGACGGGTTCATCGGAGCCACCCACCTTAGCGATGTTCGCATCGGCCGAGCGATCCTCCGAGCACGCCTTCGATAGTCTAAGTCTGGATTCATCTTGTCGGGCCAATGCAAGCCTTGCATCGATTCGCATCGATACATCATCGGGTCGAAGCAACTCTTCGGGTCGACGGCTCGTTTGAGTCGTTACACTTGCCGTTTGGAATCGGCGTTCCGCTAGGGCGGAGCGGGTCGTTACATAATACACCACTCAAAATAAGTCTCGTCCTCGAGACTTTCTTAGTGCAGGTCATCCTACCATTTCTTAACTCGTGTTTTCGTGTTTCTTAGACAATTTCATCGAGCGGTCCTATCGTTCGACGACATCGAACCATACTTGATATCTTTCTAAGTTCCGTGTCACACGCGTTGGGTCGATTTTATCGAATAGCCTTTCATTCATTTTAGAGTTGATTGTACTTATTCAATTCGAGTATTTCTTCGTCTTGGTTGCTATTTCGACGTGTCATGGAACTGGAATGGCTGCACGAGGCACGTTGTAAGTCATCAAATGCGAGGGTCGCAGGCTAAGGCAAATTCACTTTCGTTTATCTCGGTCATCGAGATGGCCCGATTCGCTTTTCAAGCGTTCGTGTCCACGAAATCAGTATGATTTCTACTTAACGGGGTCGACCAAGTCTAGGAAATTTTCATCGAATTTAAGACCACATATTGCACTATCGTCGAGCATATCTTCCTATCAATGCTTCACTTCGTTATACCAACTTTTACTAGCACGATTTCACGTTCACGATACTCGTTCACTCCCCAAGTCGTGCTAGAACTCAACGTATCACTTGGTTGGATCGTGCACGCATTCCAAGCGTCCCCAAAATACATGCATTCAGCCAAGCCGCAGGATAGTGAGTTTGTCATTCTCACTCGAGTCGTATCGTGCACATACTCAAGCGTCCCTGAATATATGCATGTCAGCCAAGTCTTGTGAGCAGGGTTTCCTACATTCGTGATTCATGCTATCCATTCATGCCAATCCTCAAGATCAATCCTTTGATTGCTAACACATGGAACAGGGGCGTCTCGCCTAACCGCTAGGCCATCTTTTTTCGAGGCTAAGTCAATGTCAGGATTGGAATCATAGTTCCCCAACAATAATGCCAACACTGACCCCAATCCTAGGGTCAAACCAAAGTCGGTAGTACGGGATTTTCTACCCAAGCTCACGTCACTCAGATTTCTAAACATCGAGCATGATCACCTATTCTCGTCAAGGCATTCGCCGCGTATATCCGAATTCATTCTGATCACATACTTCACATATCCATTCTTTCCAATTCATGTATTCGATCACGAGTTCATCTAGCTTGACAATACGTTGCGCCCCAATCTCACGCGAGTCCGATTATCCACGGTGGTTCATGAATCACCATGCAACGCTCCCGCGGAATAATCATTCTCATCGGGGCGTAACTCTTGTTTGCGTCTAGACTAATTCATTTTCGATACGCGGATTGGACCTACTCAATCCTCAAACTTATTCATTCAAGCACACCGAATCATTCTCACGTCATCTTCGCGTCAAACCACAAGTCGAAGCAATCGTATTGCCACGCCGTGCAAGTTTGATCACCCCCGCTGGATGAATCACCATACCAGCGCTCACGCGGAGTGATCGCCCTAATCGGCGCGACGCATGTGCGAGGCTGGAGTTGCGCTCGCATAAGACAAGAATGTCGACGTTGGGGTTATCGTCGAAGTAAATCCAAGCATTTCATTTCATCCAAGTCAGATTTCAATTCGATAGTTTACCCGTCATTTGTTCAACCAGAAAATCCTCGAGCCAAGTTTATCCTTTTCCTCGACACATTTCAATATCTCGATTATAACATCCATCGGAACAATGACATTTGCACGATCGTCATTTGCCGAGTCAGAGTACCCCCGAGTTATCGCATATCGCTCTTTGATACGCCTCAATACCATCGACGATATGCGTAACCTGACGATCTTCCTTTGCAACCAATTTCGAGTCGTGCGTTGATGCTGTTGTCCGAGTTGGATATTCCACCATTTCTCCCGATACTCAAGATCAAGTTCAGTCGCTTTTCCTCAAAGCTCGTTTCAAGATCGTTATTCAAAACTCAAGTCACATTTTATTTGCATCAATTCGACATCGCACGCACGTTCCTCTAAGTTTCCTCGATCAAGACCATTTATTTTCATCCATCGTTCCGAATCATTTCTAACACGCGTTACCCATTCACAAGTTGTCCGAACGATATCTCGTTCGGGACACACGAAGTCACGATCAACTAAGCGTGACACGTTCTAAAGCTTTGCGCGACCGCATCGCTTCGCCGACATACTTGTTCTATCCGTAATTCCTTTAGTCTCGCTCGAACAATTTCTATAACGTCCATACACCACTCAGGTTTCGAGCCACTCGACTAGTCGTTGACACTCATTCTTATTCTTCTTCGAACCTATTACATACACCACTCGGGTTCAAGCCATACGGTCTAATCCTCAATCACGTTCGTGCCATGCACTAAGATATCCTTCAGATTCGTTCGACGAATCTCTAGCGTACTCGCTTACGTCGTCTCGACGTACTAAGTCGTTCACACGAGTCCTCAAAATCCAAGTCAATCATTCGCGTACGCCTAAGCGTTAACTCGATAGCGTTCCTATCGATATACACTCAAAGTGTATCTCCGTTCTCGATCGAGCGATACCTGATATCGCTCGCAACCCGATTGCACCCAAGAGTCGAGGTGCGCGACACGCGGACTAAGTTGTACCGCTTAACCATCCTGCATGGACTATATTCATGTTTTGCACGCTCAGTTGCTAGGGTCAACGCAAGACTAGTTAGGTACTTACGAGACATGTTAACTTTGCATGTGTTCTCAATCGAGTCATGTTTAACGTCGTTCGGCACAAAGGCCTTCGCCTATCGATCCCGTGCAACCGAGTACTTGTACGAGCTTTTGAAAGTATTAGACTTATTGTATGGAACATCCCAAGGCACAATGAGAGAGAGCGTATACATCTTTTCTTCTAACCGAGCTTTCAAAACTGAGAAAATCGAAATGAATTCCAAGGACGTAAAGCCGTGCTCTGATACCAATCTGTCACGCCCCGCTCCCGTAGGAGCGATCGTCCTCGCTAAGGCGTGATGCCGCACGGGCCTAGGTTGCGCCCGTGCAAGGCCAAGTCCAGAAACGGCCGATTTGAGTTCTAGGCCACAGAGTCGCACAGAGTGTCCCCATTTGCAGCGGAATATAAATGAACACAATTGAAGCGAAACCAAATTCTTTATTGATATTCAACAAGTTTACAAGCGGCGCTAGGCCGATATTACAAGTCGCTCAAGCTCTCTCTCTCTCTGAAACATAAAAGGCGTGCCAAATGGCTTACAACATGGAAGGATACATGGCGATGTTCCGATACATTATGTCCTGTATAGGGTGCTTCAGCTTCTTGCAACGTTCCAAGGCCCCAGAGTTGGCTCCGCGCCTTGACACGTTCGACGGAAGCTCCGCACCCGCCGGCGTCTCCTGCTATCCTGCAAGCATACTGTGGGGTTATCAGTACATTGTTATGCACTGGTGGGGAGGCTGGCTCGCCCACAATGCCATCATTACCAAACACGTTCTATAATCTTTTGTGCATCTCTATCATTCATTGTCTTTCTAATCTTGCCTTAGGATCAATTTCATGGCATATTGCATAGCCTATCTCGTGTTACCGAACTCGAGTGTCGCATGGAAATACATGTACGACTTACCCATACTTACCGTCCGGCCTTCCCTGTTCAAGGTAAACCAAGTTAAACCACAATTCATGAATAATAACATAACACGATTCATGCACGCATTCAATATCAAGTGTGTGTCCATGTCTCGGGATTCTAGCACGTCGTAGGCACGTTTTTAGAGTGTTACAATTCAAGCATGTTTCGAGTATTTCATTCAAGCATGTTCAGGAGTGTTACATATCGAGCATGTTCATGTTCAGGATGTTATGTTTCGGGCATGTTCATGATCAGGATGTTATATTTCAAGCATACTCTGGGTGTGTTGTATTTCAAGCATGTTCAGGAAGCACTTGTTCATTTAACTTAGACTACTTTGATTTCAATGCAAGAACTTGCACGTGGATTGCCACCAGCATAGTCCACTTAATCTACATGCACGGGTCGCTGGCTTTACAAGCCATTTAGGACATTCCCCTGTGGCAATTCTCAACTTAGCGTAGGGTGATGGCTGGTACACCCCGTTAAGTCTCTTGAATATACCCTCCTACTTACGTCTCTTGGTGCCCAAGCCCGCACCCAAGCAGCCCGTAAGCGCCGTATTGATTCTGCCTAGGCCGGCCACGGTTTACCCCCCCAACGCCCGTGCCGCAGAATCCTTCCACACGACGGCCACGGTTTACCCCCCCATCGCCCGTGCCGTTTGTCCACGACCATTTCGTATTATCTTGTCTTTTACTTAGCGGCTATCTCTGAGCCGTAGGCTAACCCTTAGCCATAATGCGTTAACGACCAGGTTGGCGTCCGTACAGCGCGGGTAGCAAGCCCCGTTGCACGTGCCCGTCATACCTGTCGCTAGCGTCTTCCATGTCTTATCTTTCATGCCATAATGCGTTAACGACCAGGTTGGCGTCCGTACAGCGCGGGTAGCGAGCCCCGTTGCACGTGCCCGTCATACCTGTCGCTAGCGTCTTATCTTTCATGTATTCTTTCTTTTCATGTTATTCTTTCACTTGTTCGTATGTTCATAGAGTCATTCAGGTGTTTGTTCATTCATTCGTTGATTCATTCATTCATGCATTACGCAACTCCCAGTGTGGGAGTCGCCTTGGCGACCCATCGGTCCCATAGCCTTCCAATGTTGCTAAACTCTACTCGGAGCGACTATGTTGATAGCCTTCCCGTTTCATTGTTGTAAACCATTCATTGTTTCATTGTTTGAACGTATACGGGACATGAACGTGAGCTTGTGCCGTAGCACGAGCGTAGAGCGTGGTGCGAGCGTTTCTATAATTGCCGAGTTCTTTTCCATGTTCTAAACAAGCATGCAAGATGGGATTATTCCCTTAGCTAGGTGCGTTGAATCATTTATTAACATGCATGGTGTTGTCGCCTAGCGATTCTCGTGATAGTATCCGCATTGTTATGTGTCTAGGCTAAGCACAGACGGGTTCATCGGAGCCACCCACCTTAGCGATGTTCGCATCGGCCGAGCGATCCTCCGAGCACGCCTTCGATAGTCTAAGTCTGGATTCATCTTGTCGGGCCAATGCAAGCCTTGCATCGATTCGCATCGATACATCATCGGGTCGAAGCAACTCTTCGGGTCGACGGCTCGTTTGAGTCGTTACACTTGCCGTTTGGAATCGGCGTTCCGCTAGGGCGGAGCGGGTCGTTACACCATTGGTTGACCAAGTCCTTATGTATAAGAAGATAGTAGGAAAACTGTATAAGCAAGAACACCGGATAAGGTTTTTGACTCTCTCAAAACTCGAATTACTTGTGCCTTCTTTCCAAAATTCTCACATACTTGTATTTTTGACTACTTTGACCAATGCCGCTATTATAGCCTAGTTTTTGCAAGCTTGCTCTTTATCGAGTTTGATTCAAGATATATGTTTATTGGGGACGCCTGCTAACATATTGTCTAATCAGAATCAGTGTATTATGGTCTGATCAACCATGATGTATTTGGTTTGCACTTTATTTAATTACCCTACGTGGATTGAGATGTAGAGGTCTCTAGGGTCTCATCCACGACTGCTTGACAATTCCTCTTGAATTATACATTCGCCTTTGAATCACGTAATTGTATTCAGTGACATCTCTCTTGAACTCTTTATTGTTTTGTCTTTCACCGATTAGAAAGACGAAAGCTCGTAATTGATAGATAGATACAGAGTATTCCCATGGCTATGATAGTTGTATATGCAAGTGTAGCTACCATCGGCCAGCTCTGTGACTGGAACCTTGCCTTGAGTTACTCGTCCTCCCTTAGATACTAAACCTACTATCTTGATCTTCTGGTCATTTGAGTCCGAGAATGATTAGGATCTTTCCCCTTGACCGACCTAGGAGACTATCTATCCTCAAGGAACCAAATGGCATGAGTCTCTAATTATTTGCTTGAAGCTTGCTTTAACAAGAACCCTGGTGACAATAGTCTAGCAGGTTTGACCCCAATAGAGATTCACGACTCAGTTATTAGAAATCTTTTCATATGATGTGCCTTGGAGTTGGTTACCCCATTGTAGGCCTCAAAAATGAAGTCACGCTGAGTTGATCAGAACAAGTCACGCAGAGTGATCCAAGAAGCAGCACAAAAGATACGCTAAGTTCTGCCTGGCCATCTTCTTTAGAAGTCACGCAGAGACAACTCAGCCATATGTCAGAATCATAATGACTGACAACACAACAGTCGAGAAACGTCTCCTCGTATGCCACGTATGCACAGAACTCGAGAGATCACAGCCGTCTTTTGCGTGATTTTCGAAATCTTCCTTAGCAAGACTCACTCTTCACCAAGTTGGCGTGACTTTGGGTCTTGTCTTCATTTAATGCGGCTGACAATATAATCAATGTCAGAGATTTTGTGTCAGACGAAGCGTGCCAAATCAAGACAGCTGGCGGTTTGCGTGGATTCTGAACCTTCTCCTTCCTCAAAACATTGCGTGACTTTTGAGTTATTCTTCTCAAAACCTGCGTGAATTCTGAAGTATTCTTCTTCAAAGCTTGCATGGATTTCGCCTTCAACGAGTCTGCATCAACGAATCTGCGTGGATTTTTGCCTTCAGCAAGTCAGCGTGGATTTCATTTCAACTGGAGTACGTGGCAGCCATGCCACCGATCTCTCTCTCTCGCGTGCCCAGTAACTTGCACACGACCCATGCACTGATGCCATGTGTCCAACAGTTACGGGCCACGTCCAGTAACTACTCACTAATCCTGCGTGTATTTAGAGTCTGTGTGACTTTTCAAGTGCACCAGTGGTGAGGTAGTTATCTTTTCAGTTATTATTTTTGACTCTATAAATAGAGTTCTTTTTTCTCATTCATTGTACAGATACATTGATATCTACTGTCAAAATTTGAGAGCTTTTCTTCTTCGCATAGTCCAAGGGATAAAGCGACCGTCTTCTAGATCGGACTCCCAAAGTTGTAATTTTCCCAGAAACACAACAAATAAAGAGAATTTCTTTATGGAAAACAAATTGGCGACTCTGCTGGGGAAAACCATCTCCTCTTCTGAGATGGTAACAACTCAATGCGACACTTCGTCAATCGGCTCGACGAAGAAGGTGATGACGATCAAATTCGATCAACTCGCCTATGAAGAAATGCAGCGGGCTAAGGGTGGCAAGCCCACTCCAGCCTCCATCATCACTGCCAAGTCGAAGGGACACTCTGTCTATGTCCCTAAGAATCAGTTGGCAGTCAATGGTGAAGTCTCTGCCACAGTGTCTGCTCCTAACACTGGCAAGAGCTCTACTGCAAGCACGCACACTTTTGTGCACTCGAAGATGACAGCAATCAAAGATCACGCTAAAAGTACTGGCTCCTTAGCCAAATCTGTTCCAGTGTGTATCTCCAAAGTTGAAAGTCACGCTGACAGTACTGGCTCCTTAGCCAAATCTGTTCCAGCGTACAAATTCAACTCTAAAAGTCACGCTGACAGTACTGGCTCCTTAGCCAAATCTGTTCCAGCGTGCAAATTCAACTCTAAATGTCACGTTGACAGTACTGGCTCCTTAGCCAAATCTGTTCCAGTGTGCAATCCCACATTCAACAGTCACGCTGACAGTACTGGTTCCTTAGCCAAATCTGTTCTAGCGTGTAATTCTAAAATCAAAAGTCACGCTAACAGTACTGGTTCTTTAACCAAATCTGTTTCAGCGTGTATTTCATCAGAGAAGAATAGCTCCTTAGTTATCTCTTCTTCTTCACCGAGTTCTACTAGAACTGGGGGTGGTCTTCCACACAAAGCCCCTTCAAAAAGGAATAACTCTTTAGTTGTTTCTTCTGCTCCTGTAGTTTTTACTTCAGGAACAGCTTTGACTGATACTTTTGTTAGTCAAAGGAAAGGAGATGGTCTTTTGACTACTCTTCCTTTTGGACATTCTATGTCTCAAAATCTGAATGAGTCTAAGAAGAAATATTCCTTAATATCTTCTCCTATGACTTCTTCAAATTGGGCACAGAATCTGTCCATTAAAGAGGGTCTGTTACCAACTCCTAATCAAAGGAGTGGTTCAACTCTTCCTTCTCTGCAAATATCCAAATCAATGGAAGAAAAACTCCATGTTTCCAAAATTAATGTATTACCTTCCACTGATTTAAGAACAAAACTCAGCACTTCTGGTGTTAAGAAACCATACCAATTGGATATGAAGATAAAAGATCCAGATGCAGAGTATGCAAGAAATTATGTGGCTCACATTAATCACTCTTTGTATAATCAAGAGCCATCAAGACCCAAGAACATGAAGTATACTCCTCAATCTTCACAAACAGATTTACGGAAATATCTTCAACAGAAGAGAAGGAGTAATTCTATATCAAAGGAACATGCTGAATGTGACTTCTATCCAAGAGTCATAATTCGGTGCAGATGTCAATCAACAGTTCAAAACCATGGTGATCATGAATGTGACTTCCAGCCAAGAGTCACAATGCAATGCAGATGTCAAAATAAACGACAGTCTGTCTTCAATAGGATTCAGTATGAACCTATGCCTGATGAAGATGAGCCTTTGTTTGCCTCTGTCAACATGACTTCTCGGGACACCGGGGGTAGAGTTGATAGTCCAGATGGAGTATATAGAAACACCAGAGCAAGAGTCCTGGCTTCTAGTCAAAGAAATTTGATCCCTGAAATTGATTCTGAATTTCTTGGAGAATCTAACTTTCCACCTCTTCCTACTGGAGGTAATTCTCCTGTAGTTGACTTTGATGCACGAAGCAATGATTCAGAGCATACAACATCTACTAGTTCATCAATAATCCCTCATACAGTCACGACTTACATGGTTGATGGGAATACTGATGAACCTTCTTCTTCCTTGACTCCTCAAGATCAAAGAATTGCTTCTTTGGAACAGCAAATGAAGTCTATGACTGACACAATGAAGTCGATGTATGAACTCATGACAGCTCAGTTGCAAAATTGATAAACTGTATCAGATGCCATACCAGTTGATACTGATATAAGTCCAGTACAAGTTCCTCCAGCAGTACAATCCAATACTCCTGGACCAGCTCAACCAAATTCTAGTCTCTCTGGAGCTGGGGGTAGTGCTTACAATGCTGTTCCTCCTCCCAACTATTCTCTACAAGCCATAACTCCACAATCTTCGGGAGTTGTCTCTGAAGAATTGAAGAATCTCAAAACTCAATTCGAGGCATTCAAACAGAAGGATGGTTTACAAAGGTTAGGCATCAAGCAGCCTTATCCGATAGAATGGAAGCAAGTATCATATCCTCCTAAATACAAGCCTCCTACTATCTCATTCTATGATGGAACCACTTCTCCAAGTCAGTTTATTAATCACTTTGAAGTGATGACTGATCAACTGCAACCAAGTGATGCCCTCCTTACTCGGGTATTTATTGGATGTCTCAAGGGAACGGCTTATGAATGGTATAGGAGTCTCCCAGATGGGAGTATTACCTCATTTGCTGGTTTCAAACAGATGTTTCTTGAAAGGTTCTATGAAGGGCTTAATGACATGACTATGTCTGTTTTTATTAGAATCAAGCAGAAAAATAATGAATCTACAGAGGAATACATTGAACGGTTTCGAAGAGAAGCTCTGAAGATGCCTCTTGGAACTCCTGATGCTGTCACCATTGACACATGCAAATCAAACTTGTTGCCAATCATCAGTATGTGGACAGGGTCCACTCAATTTCAAGATTGGCCTTCCTTCATAGTCAGTGCCAAAGCTGCAGAAATCAGTGCTGAAACCTTCAAAGGTTTAGGAGTGCAGATGACTCCTAAAGAAACAGGACAAGGTGCTAACAATAAAAATAATGCTCGCAAAGGAAAAGAAACTCCTGAAGTTAATCTTTAGAGCAAAGATGCATCAAATGTTCAAACTCCTATCTCTACAACTCAACAATCAAGAACACCTCGCCCCAAAGAAGAATATTCTTTTGACGATGACGATGTCCTTGGTATCTTTGAATGTCTGCTAAAAGGTAATAAAATACAATTACCAGAGATCAAGAAACCTGATGAAGCTGGTAAGACAGATCATCCTAAATACTGTCCATATCACAGAATGCTGGGTCATACAATTCGTACATGTTATGTACTGAAAGGAAAGATCCAAGAAATGATTAAATCTGGAGCTATCTCTCTTACTCCAAAAGAGAAGACCGTCACCTCCAACGTCGTCTCTATGCAATTTGGAGATTTCCCTCCTCAACTCCTTGAAAGTGGGATTGTTCCTATTTCCAAGGCAACTCTTGACATAGTGAATCTTCCTCCTCCATAGTCTGAAGGATTAGTGCCAATCACTTTGGAAACAGGGGAAATCATGTGGATCCATCCTGATCTAGTGGCAGATTTTGAATCGCCTTCTCCTCAAAAGATTTCTTCTCAAAAATCCAAGAAGGCTGGAAAGATCAAGTCATGTCATATGACTTCTCTTGGGTCTACCTCTGACACAAAGCCAAAAGACAAAGAAGAAGCACTTGTTAGTGCTACTCGAACGGGGAAACCTTACCTAAAGGATTATTCTAAAAATCCTGAAGATCCTACTGATATCCCTTCAGATGCTAAAGATGCTCCTAATGTTCCTCCTGAAGAAGAATCATCCACTGAACCTGTTCCTCCCAAGCCTACGGCTCTGGAGAAAGGCAAACAACAGGCTCGGTTTGATAAGCCAATCAAGAAGTCTTCTCCTTTTGGACTTCAGAAGCCTTACAATTTCGACATTTTGGCTCAACTTGCTAATACTCCAGCTAGAATGTCCCTTTTTGAACTTCTACGTCTTTCTAAAGAAACTCGGGAGACTTTAAGTGAAGCACTTCTACAAGCTGACTCTTGTCTTGCACAATTGAAAAAGCCAGATGCGGAACCTGCCACTTGCTTACATTGCAACAGTGTACTGGAGATTATCCCAAATATCACCTTTACACAAGATGACATGCTACTGGAGGATAATCGACATGACCGACCTCTCTACTACACTGGTTATATTGATACGATGAAAATAGATCGTATCCTCATTGACCCAGGGTCTGCTATAAGCATAATGCCAAAGAGTCTGTTGGATGAACTAAAAATCCCTCTTCACAAGCTCTCCAAGACGGTTACTACTATCTTGGGATTCAATCAAAGCTGAAGTGAGCCTTTGGGAAAGATTCATCTGAAGCTTCAGATAGGCGATTTCAGATCTAAAGTCACTTTCTATGTGATCGAGATCGCGGGATCCTATAATCTTCTTCTGGGGAGACCCTTTCTTCATGAAAATAATGTGGTGCCCTCTACTCTTCAGCAATGTTTTAAATACATTGATAGCAATGGAAGAGTACAAAAAGAAGTTGCTGATATAAATCCCTTTCATGGGGTTGAAGCTTATTTCAATGATTCCCGAATATACAAAGAAGAGTATACAAGGATCATACAAGCTATGGAGAAAGAAGATGCACAAAGTGAGACTTTAATAATCCCTGTTAAAGGTCGAACTACTCAGCAACAATCTCCTAAATCCTCTGGAGAAGATTCTTTCATCATTCCAGTGAGCGGACGGATCTCTCCGTTACCTCAGTCATCTACTCAAAATACACTGATCATTCCTGTCAGTGGGCGTACTACAGTTCCTGTATCTTCACAAGATACTCTGCTAATTCCAATTGGAGGGCGGATTATTCTTCCATCTCAAACTTCAAGGGAGCTCACCTCTTCTGAGCCATTTGTTATCGATCTTAATCGAAACAAAGCTTCTTCTTCTTCTCCCCCTTTAGTCATTGACTTGGCTAAAATCTCTAAGGCTCAGCCTTCTCCCAATGTAAATATTGCTGCTTTTACATTTAATGAAAAGTCTCCACCTTTGCAGTACGTTGATGTGTGTAATTATGTTCATAGTTATTTACATCTGTTAGATGACTTGAACACAATAACCATAGGAGTTGTACAGACTGTTCATATAGATGTATCTCTAGAACCTGTACAATCTTCATACTTTCTAGTTCCCAGCAGAAAGCCAGGAGACATTCCAATATTCTTCTACAAAGGGCCTCAAAATCCTTCTGATCTTGAAGATGATGACAAAAATGATGATACTGGAAGATTACAACTACGTCGTTATAGTCAGCAATCTAGAGACATCATCAAAAATATGGGCTATGACTTCAGGATTGGCCTCAATAATGGAAAAGGAAGAAAAATACCTGTCCGGATTCCTCCTTTAAAATATGGAAGGACAAAATGCGGATTGGGTTATACTGCTCCTACTCCTTTCATCAATATTATCCATGAAGATCCCGAGTCTGACGAAGATAAGAGATCTGATTCTTCTAGTACCACTTCTTGGGATTCCGATACGAGTATCGGTGACTTCTATTGCAACCTTCTGTCTTCCAATATGGTTTCCATTGACCATTCTGAAGAAAGTGATGAAGACGAAGAAGAGTTTGAAATCTCACCTGAATCAGAACAGTGGGCCCAAAGATTAGATAATTAATGGGAGTTCCGTTTCGAACAAAAAGAACCTCCGACTGAAGATAAACTTGTTCAAATAGATGTTGGTGAAGAGGGATCTCCCAAACCAATATTTATCAGTAAAAGTCTTTCAGAAACTGATAAGAAAGACATGATCAAACTCATTCGTGATTACATCGATGTCTTTGCTTGGAGTTATGAAGATATGCCAGGTCTTGATCCACAGATTGCAACTCACAAACTCAACATCTTGCCGAATGCTAAACCGGTCAAACAACAACAGCGACGATTTCGTCCAGACATCATGGATGCAATTGAAACTGAAGTCAATAAACTCATTACCTCTGGGTTTATTAGAGAGGAACAACATCCCGATTGGGTGGCTAATATTGTTCCTGTTCTTAAAAAGACTGGCAAGATCAGAGTATGCATAGACTTTCGCGATCTCAATGCGGCATGTCCTAAAGACGAATTCCCTCTACCAATCACTGATGTCATGGTTGATAATACCTGTGGATTTGAACAAATGTCATTCATGGACGGGTATTCTGGGTACAATCAGATCAAAATGTTTCCAGAGGACGAGAAGCACACTTCTTTCAGAACGCCGATTGGTACATACTGTTATACAGTTATGTCATTCGGTCTCAAGAATGCAGGAGCAACTTATCAACGAGCTATGAGCACTATATTCCGTAAACATTTACGGAAAACAGTCGAATGCTATGTTGATGATATTGCAGTCAAAAGTCGACAAAAGGAGGATCATATCCAAGATTTGAAGACTATATTTGATCTAATGCGTAAGCATCAATTAAAGATGAACCCTACTAAGTCCTTCTTAGACGTCTCTAGTGGTAAATTTCTCGGCTTCGTCATTACCTCTAAAGGTATACACGTGGATCCCGAGAAGATCAAAGCCATCCAAGAGATGCGTCCTCCACGCACCTTAAAAGAGCTACGAGGATTTCAAGGAAGAATCGCTTATATCAGGAGATTCATTTCTAATTTATCAGGACGCTGCAGACCATTCAACAAACTTATGAAGAAAGGTGTCTCTTTTGTCTGGAATGATAAATGTCAGAAAGCATTCGATGATATAAAACAATATCTAATGAGCCCTCCAGTATTGGTACCTCCCGTCTCAGGAATACCGTTCCTCCTCTATACTCGAGCAATGAGTCATTCATTGGGTGCATTACTCGCTCAAAAGAATCAAAATGGCCATGAACAAGCCATTTATTATCTCAGTCGCACTATGACTGGAGCTGAACCTCGATATTCACCGGTTGAAAAAGAATGTCTAGCCTTGATGTTTGCTGTCCAAAAGATACGTCATTATATCATTGGCCAGACTATTCATGTCATCTCCAGGATCAATCCTATACGGATCATGATGAAGAAACCCAGTGTTTTGAATTCTCGATTGGCTAACTGGGAAATCCTACTTGCTCATTATGATATGCACTATATTCCTCAGAAATCAGTCAAAGGACAAGCTTTAGCTGATTTTCTGGCTGCTCACTCAATTCCAGAAAATTCAAAACTCTATGATGAAATCCCAGATGAAGTCCTAGATTCAAATCAAATTACTGAAGAAGACCCTACTTGGCGTCTATTCTTTGATGGAGCATCAAGAATTGGTCCTAATGGCGATATTGTCGCTGGAGTTGGAATTGTTCTTGTATCGCCAGAAGGTCTTGCCATCCAAAGAGCTTATTCTCTCGATCAGCCGTGTTCAAACAATGTAGCTGAGTACAACGCATTACTTATTGGTCTTCAACTCGCTAAACATCTGAATATTCAACATTTGGAGGCGTATGGAGACTCTAAACTTATTGTCAATCAGATCAGGGGTACTTATGAAGTTCGCCATCAAGATCTGGTTCTTTATCATAGAGCGGCCATATCTATGGCCTCATTATTTAAGAAATTCTTCATTGAACATGTTAGGCGAGCATGTAACACAGAAGCTGATGCCCTTGCTAATCTTGCAGCGGTGCTGGCTATCCTAATCAGATGGCAACAAATGATTGTTGTTCGTAATCGAGAATTATTTCATCTTGAAAATAACCTGACTCTAGGACTTCCAGTTGACATTGAAGAATCAATATCTCATGACGTCAACACAACAAGAGGATTTGGATTCAGTCGTAAATTGATGTCATCTTCATCTGATTCCAGCATGGAATTCATCTTCAGTAACTCGACTGAGAATCAGAATACGGATAAAGATTGGAGACTTCCTTTCTTAGATCTCGTATTATATGATATTCTTCCGGATGATCCGAGTGAGGCAGCATCTATCAGACGACGATCACTCAGATTCTATTACAATCATACGACAAAGACCTTATATCGTCGAGCTTATGATGGTTTACTCCTTCGGTGCATTGCCGGTGATGAAGCCCAACAAGTTATTCGTGAAGTATATGATGGAATTTGTGGAGCGCATCAACCTGGGCCAAAACTTCAAGACCGTATTCGACGGATGGGTTATTATTGGCCAACTATGGTATCAGATGCCATTGAATATGCAAGGAAATGCAAAGCTTGCCAAATCCATACGGATTTTATACATCAACCCTCAGAATTTCTACATCCGACGGCAGCATCATGGCCCTTCGAAGCTTGGGGCATGGACATTGTCGGCCCGATCAATCTACCGTCATCTAAAGGTCATCGGTTCATTCTCGCAATAACCGATTACTTCTCCAAATGGGCCGAAGCCATTCCTTTATCTGAAGTTAAGACGTCTAATGTCATCAGCTTTATTAAGCACCACGTCATCTACAGATTTGGTGTTCCTCGACGCATTGTTCATGATAACGGACCACAGTTCGTCAGCCAGAAATTTACTCGATTCTGTGACGATCATCGGATCAATAATGTGGCTTCTACCGCATATAATCCAGCAGCTAACGGATTGGCAGAAGCTTTCAACAAGACTATCATCAAACTCCTAAAGAAGTTTGTCTCCACTAACAAACGTAATTGGAGTGACAAGCTCGGGGAATGTTTGTGGGCTTATCGCACTACAGTTCGTAATGCTACCAAATGTACACCTTTCTCTCTGGTGTATGGTTGCGAAGCTGTTCTTCCATTAGAGATTCAAATTTCTTCTTTAAGGATAGCAATCGCTAATGAACTTACCTCAGAAAATAATGATCGTCTTAGACTTCAAGAATTGGAGGCTCTGGATGAAAAGCGGTTATCTGCTCAACAGAATATTGAATTCTATCAAGCTAGAATTTCAAGGGCTTTTAACAAGAAAGTCAGAATTCGAACATTTCAGAAAGGAGAACTTGTGCTTACTGTCAGACGCCCGATGACTATGACACACATGAGTAAGGGCAAGTTTGATACAAAATGGGAAGGTCCATTCATTGTCAATAAGATATTTTCTAATGGGGCTTATCAACTCACTACTCTAGATGGTAAAGCCACTATGATGTCCATCAACGGCAAATTCTTGAAGAAGTACTACGTCTAATATTTCTATCAAGATTGTCCTCCCATCATTCTCCAGCTGTTTCATTGTTCTTTCCGAAGAATCATTCTGATATCTATCATCCCCAGTGGAGATAGGTATTCTACTTTGTATCGTTTTCTCAACAAATTTGATATCCAGAAAATCATATCCATATTACCTCTGAATTTTCTATCTCAATATCATATTTATGAAAATGATATTTAGTCTTTCTGATTTCTGAGTCAAAAGATCAATGAATAAAGGCAAAAATATAAAGTGAGAAGGATATATCGTAAACAAAGTTTCCTTAAACGGAGTTTATTTGAGACAAATTCTTCAAGAAAAAGAGTACATCATCATGGAAGATCACTGTAATCCCTTTCATATTTGGGACGAGGACCACATACATAATCAGCAAAAGAATTGAGTACATCTTTTCCTGACCGTACCAAGAATTGACAGGCAGCCAGCCTCATTGCTTCTTCTTCTTCGGTTTCTCTTGGTTCGACCAGGAAGTCCAGGATATCTTTCGACAGTTTGGGAGTAGACGAGCTTTCGCCCATTTCCTTCTTCTGCGGAGGTGGATGTTCTTTAACACCTTCAATAGCTTCGGGGGCGACTTCAGCCTTCTTTATATTCTCTTCAGAAGACATTGTGGATAAAATACGATCATTCTATTCAAATATATGCTCTATTTATAGGCATATGGTTACAAGGATCGAAGGAACGTATTCTTTCCCGATATTCAGTTCATCCATTCATTTCTCACATTCATCCAACGTTTCACATGTTCATTAATACTTGACGGTTCATCCGTTCATTTATTACATTCACTCGACAGTTTATCTGTTCATCATTTCCTAACGGTTCATCCGTTCATAATCTTCTATCAATTTATTAAGTGGGGATTCGTTATTTATCATGTTTTTATAACCTCTGAATCAATTTCGAATCTACTTACTCATTTGTCATGTTTTGACCTCTGCATAGAAATCAATCTATTTTCTTTCGAGTTCCTATATATTATCACGTCCATAATACCTCTGATAATATCATATACTCTAAAAACAGAAAAGATGATTTTATTATCTATCATGTCCACAATTCATCCACAAATACAAATCATTGAGCATAGAAGAATTGTCATTTCCATTCCTATTTTACCACAAAAAGTCTATTACATTTTCTTAGACTTTCTTACAAATCATAATGGAAATCTATTACAAATCTTGGATTTTTATTCTACACCACAACGATAACCTAATAGAGATCTATCTTCTTCTTTGGATCTTCTCCGTCGGACCTTCTCCGTCAGGTTCGTTGTTGGTGGCAATTCCTGACTGTCTGGGTCTCAGTCACGACCAGATCAGCAGGAATCAAACTCTGGTCTTCTCTCTCAGACGAGAGGAGAACCACAGAGTATGGCAGCCCGAAGTCGTGGTGCTGCCAATAGAATTGGTGGATGGAGGTAACCTCTCAAGGAAGACAGGAATGTATCCAAACCTTAGGATACAATTCCTGGTTCTGCCTTGAAAGGAACTCTACTACCCGATTTCTCGGTAGTAGAGTTAACTCCACCATCCAACTCTCGTGTATAAAGGCTCTTCCTACCATCTAAGGAAGACCCTTCTATCTCACGAAGAGTTCTGAGTTGTCTGATTTACGCGTCAAAGGCGTATGAGCTCCCTGATGTGGGTGTCAGAAGAACATTCTCCACAGCATCCACATCCCAATGCCAGTTCTGAAGAAAATTTTCAGCCAAGTTTCTGCAGAAAGATCAACAGAAATCATTCAGTATGCATTTATCAAACAGAGACAGGCGTGTAACAAGAAACAGAAAGCCTATCTTCAACAGCAAAAATAAGTACACACTGGCTTACCTTCAAGTTTGCTGCTAAGGATTGACAGACCCATGTCTGGTAGCGTGCACAGAGATCTGACATCAGACAACATGGCTTTCCTATTTTCTTCTCACAGAAAATTCATTCTCAGAAGAGAGGAAGAAGAATGGGAAGATGAGTTTGCGTGGAGTTCATCCATCTATTTAAAGGATCAAGTGCAGGTCTATTCTTGGAAAAGATCCGCATAAATAGCGCTCGTAAATTATGGAATGAGTGTCACGTGTACTTCGGGAGACAGTGCAATATTGGAAACAGTCAAAGTGTGCTAATTAATATTCTTCATTAAAAGGCACGCAGATCAAACACAAAAGTTGTACTTCATTCTTTAAACAGGCACTGATGGCCTTACAAAAAGATAAAACAGAAAAGTACAACAAAAGCGTAGAAAGTTACGCTCTATTTTCCAGAGCGGCTAAGTTTGATGCCTAACTCCTCTACGCTCTTAACTCCCAGGCGATGCAACAGAGTCTCGAGCATTTCACACTTCTCCATAAGGCTCCGCCCATCAGAAGAAGACGAGCCATCCAATCCAAAGTAGCTCAAGAGATTCTTGGCTAACTGCGTGGAGTCGTCCTTGAGCTCGATGACGACAGGTTCGGGTTCTTTGCCCCCAAAAGTGGGGTCACCATGGGAACAAAAGCCCAACTTGCGTGCTTTCTCTTCGGCTGCTTCCTTTGGGGTCATATTTTCGAGAGATGAATGTCAAAACTGAGAATCTCTTCCTGTTTATATAACAGATCTCGTCGACAGTTCATATTCCACCATAAATTGGACGCAATCAGTCTTGGAGAACGAAGAGTCATTATGACATTTAATAAGTTCATTTGGATGTTTTCAAAGAACTTCGAAGTCTTTTCGACTTCCGAAAAATTTTGGAGTCATCTCAGCGTGACTTTAACTCATTTCATCATCTCTATTTCAAAGTATTTCGAAAATATTTTATCATTTTTCGAAAACTTTGAAGGGGGTTTTGTAGGCCTCAAAAATAAAGTCACGCTGAGTTGATCAGAACAAGTCACGCAGAGTGATCCAAGAAGCAGCACAAAAGATACGCTAAGTTCTGCCTGGCCATCTTCTTTAGAAGTCACGCAGAGACAGCTCAGCCATATGTCAGAATCATAATGACTGACAAAACAACAGTCGAGAAACGTCTCCTCGTATGCCATGTATGCACAGAACTCGAGAGATCACAGCCGTCTTTTGCGTGATTTTCGAAATCTTCCTTAGCAAGACTCACTCTTCACCAAGTTGGCATGACTTTGGGTCTTGTCTTCATTTAATGCGGCTGACAATATAATCAATGTCAGAGATTTTGTGTCAGACGAAGCGTGCCAAATCAAGACAGCTGGCGGTTTGCGTAGATTCTGAACCTTCTCCTTCCTCAAAACATTGCGTGACTTTTGAGTTATTCTTCTCAAAACCTGCATGAATTCTGAAGTATTCTTCTTCAAAGCTTGCGTGGATTTCGCCTTCAACGAGTCTGCGTCAACGAATCTGCGTAGATTTTTGCCTTCAGCAAGTCAGCGTGGATTTCATTTCAACTGGAGTACGTGGCAGCCATGCCACCGATCTCTCTCTCTCGCGTGCCCAGTAACTTGCACACGACCCATGCACTGATGCCATGTGTCCAACAGTTACGGGCCACGTCCAGTAACTACTCACTAACCCTGCGTGTATTTAGAGTCTGCGTGACTTTTCAAGTGCACCAGTGGTGAGGTAGTTATCTTTTCAGTTATTATTTTTGACTCTATAAATAGAGTTCTTTTTTCTCATTCATTGTACAGATACATTGATATCTACTGTCAAAATTTTGAGAGCTTTTCTTCTTCGCATAGTCCAAGGGATAAAGCGATCGTCTTCTAGATCGGACTCCCAAAGTTGTAATTTTCCCAGAAACACAACAAATAAAGAGAATTTCTTTATGGAAAACACCCATCGATAACTCTTGTATACGGTGGACGAGTAGGTCATTCTATTTTATCGACCATGTGTTATTGTACACACTCGTTTTCCATTCATTGAGGAACGATCCTTGAGTTGACTTATATCTACCGTATTCCGTTACGCCGTGCCTTATTCTCTATTAACAAGAGTCGAGGCACAATATCCGGACTTTGGAATCCTTCTAACCTCATTATTCCTAAAACCATGTCCTAGCTTCTATGGTGGGTGGACTGTAAGCCTTCTAAATTTTAGGATATACCAGGATTACCGAGTGATTAGAATAACTTCCATTAGAATGATAATTGGTGCCCCATGGACTCCCACTTTCCATTTAGATCATTTTGTGTCCCCGATCGTGCCATTAGTATTCGGAGCACGAGACCAGCTGTTACCTTCCAACAAATTTTATATGCAAGTTCTAGACGAATCCACCTTCATCTAGGTATATCATGTCCCACTCAAACACGTCCCCTTGTACTCTATTTTTATGGTACGACTTTTAGGTCAAAAGGACTAGATATAACCCGTACCATAATATAGGTATACTCCCCGACTTCTACTAGAGTCTCAACCATGACTCGAATCTTTCGATCCAATATATGGTTGTGGTCTACTCGAAGTCCACTACGCACATGTCGCTAATGTGCCACTCAAATGTGCCTTCTCGTGCTAATTAAACACAAAAGTCACGGAAGGTGCATTTTGGAGCTTTAGGGACCTAGCTAACCAACCTGACTAGCAACTAGCTCAACCACTCGAGTGAAAACTTATTCTAGGTTACCCTAACCTAGTAGAAATAGTTTTATCATTAGAATCTTGTCCAGTCCGTATAGATTGAAATCCAAGGTTTATCCGACCAACGGTTGGTGCCCAATAAGGAAACCCATTAAGACTCAGTAAATCCCATCCATGCATACCACCATATTTGGACTATAAAATCGGACTATTTGAAATAGGACCCAATACCTATTATGTAGTCTCCACCTCTTAGAATGTGAGGCCATTCGTAAACCTTATTCCATCTACCTGGAAGTTGCGATACGACCTTGTATTGTATTTATAATCCTTGCTCGTGTGTTTAAATAACCACGGAAAGGATCACAATCTTGATTTCTCAAATCCAGTTCTATTATGGAACCTGTTTAGAATTTCGACAATGGAACTTTTGTATTGTACGGATTGCAAGCCCTCTAAGAAACGAAGGGTTCTTCGAATTATCAAGTGACTGGACCAGTGTAGCCAATCTAGAAAAATAGGCCATTGGTTCATAGACTTTCTTTCGATCTGCATCATTGGATACTCCCTATCGCTCTTGAAATTTTATATTTACTATCGATTATTCTTTCTTATCTTCCTGTCCTTCCTATTGTAGAGTGATGAATGGTCATGCTTATTGGAGTTTATCAATATTTCTTAGCTACTTGTATAAAAATTATTGCTTATTAAATATTGGGTTGTTTGACAGATAGGAGTGGATTATAGATACCATATGCCTAGATATTATTGGTAAGATTATTAGCAACCAGTTAGAAGATTTTAAGATTTTTAGTTTGAGGAGTAGTGTGACCAAAGGTGGGTAGAAGTCCTGGAGGCTATATGGTTAGGAGAAGATTACAAACTATTTTTTAGAAATTAAAATTTAAGGAGATTAAGGTTCATGTAGAGCTTCTTATTGAATTTTTAAGAAAAAATTATGGATTAGAATTTCGAGGACGAAATTATTTTTAAGGTGGGTAGATTTGTAGCTCCCCTTCCCGAAAATTTTGAAATATTTTTATTTTATTTATTTTATTTTAATGGTGAATTTAGATTATTATAAATAATTATTTAGTTATTATTACGGTAGATGATTTTAGTCATGATTAGGAGTTGGAGTACCAGACGACTAGGAATCATGGCACGGATAGTGCAGTGACGTGCCTTGACTAGAGTTTAGCAATGGTAGGGGAAGACCGAGCCATAGTGATGTCCTAACTAGAAAAACCAGGCCAAGTTGCGACTGGACTTCTATAAATAATTTAATAATTATTATTAAGGTTTATTGACTTGTGGAAGACCCGGTTGTACCAAACCAGTCTGGACTTGACCAGGACCCAAGCCCATGCAGTCATACGATACAGCTAGTGACATACGTGTTGACATAATGGGGTAGGAGTGAGTTGTATTCCATTTAATGATTTAATGAGTATTCCTAGGTACTCGTAATTTAAATATTGTAAATATTGTTTTTAGTGATATTCAGCGACTTTTGCATAAAATGAGTCCTTGTACATTTTGGAAGGATTAGGCTGCGAATAATGGTATATACACACCATTATTATTTTATTAAATTTTGTAATATTTATCATTATTTTATTAAGGTTATTATTATATATTATTATTATTATGGATTATACTATATTTGTTATATCAATGTGTAATATATATATACATATTTATTGATAAGTCCCTAGACTAAAAATAGATGATATAAATGTATGGGATTTCATAGTGTTATATCTATATATATAATACATGTGCATATATGGTTGTATATATATATATATATATATATAATATGTATATAATTAGAAGAGAATAAGTTTATTTGTAACTTATAAGTTCATTTGACCCAGCAGGGACCCATAGGTAAATAGTGAAGATGTAGGGACTTATACAAAATTTTAACTATGAATAAACCAACCCTGTGAAAACAGAACAGACCCGTCCCCCTTGCGGATATATACGAGAGTATATATATATGTACTTGAGAGCGTGGATACTCAAACCCTAACCCGACTACAACCTATGCCGCGCCACCTCCACACGTCCCAAGCAACTAGGCGACCTCCCCACGGTCTCGTGCAGCCGCGAGGGAGCCGCCGACGGCCACAGGCCGGCCACGAACGTCGGCCGCGCGCACAGTAGCGCGTGAACAGAGCGGACAGCAGTGGCAAGGGCGAAACTTTGTAAGTATCGTTATCCTCCCACACTTGATCATTTTACGTACCATAAACTGTTTTGGAGAGCCTATATAACCATCTAGGAACCCTTCCAACTAGTTCGTAGCAAATCGATCCAGATTCGAAGAAAAATTGACCCAAGGTCGATAAAAATTCCGCCCCGAGACAGGACACGAATCAGTCCAAACTCCCATGTTGGGAGACAAATTGATGATAATCCATTAACTTATTAGAAAAACTATTTGAAGGCACTTTTAGACAACATATAGGGCTTCACATTCCTTTTTGTGGATTCAGAAATCATCGATTACGCGTCGAGAAATCGAATCCCAAAGTTTCCCAAAAACCTGTTTTAAATTCAATGAAATTGTTCCACACGACGTGCGTCCCGCCAATCCGGGCGACGTGGTCGCGAACCAAAAGTATCGGAAGCTGCATAACGGCTTCGTGGTCGTGTGGGCTTTGGCGGAATTCAAATTGGTTGCGTGTGCGCGACGAATTTGATGCGTATCCGTCAAAATTCTCCGTATCGGCCTCTGTGCAAATTTTTCAATTACTTTGTGCACGCTCGTCAGATCGAGACGAAACTTGCGCCAACAGGACCGTATCGTTTTTTTGGTCCTGTATGCCAAGTTGGTCCAATTCTGAGACAGTTGAATCGTATGTCGTTTTGCGGGCCCCACGGTCTCACTCAACGGGCAATTTTGTGCACGGTCCGCCGAAATCCAACTTAGGACATACGGATGGGTTCGTATCAAAAAATTGGATTCGTAGACATGTAGTTTGACAACTTTAGAGACCGTTGACTCTGGCACGCGTTTTGGTGCAAAGCGGGTCCAATGACGGACACCATTTTGGCCTAAAATTACCGTTTTGCCCCTGTGTCCAGAATTGGACTTAAGGACAGGCGATCCTAGCTATTTTGACTATTCTAAAAATATTGGTAATGTTTATTTCAGCTTTCGAGGACTGTTGTACGGGTTTTGACTATTGTGGCACATTGAGTGGTTCAGATTGTCGGTTTCACCAGCAGAGGACCACATGCGAGTACAGTTTATTGTCTGCATTTTGATATTGATTTTTACTATATTTTATTGGTTGGCCATTGGTTATGTGATTATTTTCTATTATTAATTGTTGAGTCGGGAATGAGAAGTACCAAGGATGTGTGATCCGACCATAGACATTGTAGACCTCGTAGACATTGTTTATTTTCATGCAGTAGACCTCGTAGACATTGTTTATTTTCATGCAGTAGACCTCGTAGACATTGTTTATTTTCATGCAGTAGACCTCGTAGACATTGTTTATTTTCTGCAAGTAGACCTCGTAGACATTATTTAATTTCTACAAGTAGACCTCGTAGACATTGTTTAATTTCTGCAAGTAGACCTCGTAGACATTGTTTAATTTCTGCAAGTAGACCTCGTAGACCTCGCGGTGTAGTATCCCAGACTGGTCACATATCAAAGGTACTTCTAATATTTGGGAAAAGTATTTTGTGTCTATTTATTTGCTATTGGTTTTCTGTATTTTCTGTTTATTTTCAAAACTTATGACTGATGTCTAACCTTTGTTTTATAGTCATTTTCTTTATTTGAAATTGCATTCAGCGAATTGTGCTCGTTCCATTCCTGACTGGAAACCAATATTTTTTAGGTTAGCCATGGATTTACTTAGCATGGGAGATACGGGGATACTTGCAGACAAAAGCCTAGAGACTAGCTAGATAGTTGAGTTGTAGTCATTCATTTATTTGTACAAGTTTATATTTTTCTACAAATGTAAAACTTGTGATCATTGTAAGTTAAATTAATTATGTGAATGAACATTATTTGTGATTTGATCTTCATGGCCGTGACAGCGTTCTACCGCCGACACTGCGACGTAGGCTGGCTTGGACACGTCTCGTATCCGTTTAAAAAAAATAGGTGCGGGTCGTGACATAAAGTAGGATTTTTACCAAGATAAAGTGTAAATCAATAACATGGACCGTAAGATGGACTGGATGTCCACTCTACCTAGAAAACTTGGTAGGTAATGTTAGTGTAGATTAGTATCCTACTACCCTAGGAAGCCGGGAGTGGAACTCCTAAGGAAAAGCTACTTGGCCTTAGTATTAGGGTAGAAAGGGTAAACGGGATAACTAGGGATAATACCCATTTCACAATATATGGATTTAGTACTTTAAGATATAGCTAAAATTAGGTTATTATGTTTGGTAATGGTTAGAAATAGTGGACTTGGGCTAGTTTTGACCTTGGTTGACCACGGTTGACTATTTTGACCAAAAGTCAACCGAAGCCTAAAATTAACTAGAACTTGACCAAACTTGACCAGTTGACCCAAAGTTAATTGTTAGTCAACGTTAGTCAAGTTTGACCTAAAGTTGACCTAGGGTTGACCAGAGTTGACCAGTTGACCAAAAGTCAACTGTAAGTCAACATTTGACTTAAATCGACCTAGTTTAATTCTGTTTGACTTGTATTGACCTAGTTTGACTTTGTTAGACCTAATATGACTTAGATTGACCCTGTACAATCTAGTTTGAGCTTGTTTGACCTAGATTGACTTAGTTTGACGTGTCTTGACCTAGTTTAACTTAATTTTACTTCCAAACCATTATATTGATATAGTATTCCATCTATAGGTCCTCGAGGCACTGTTCTTGGACTCAGTCGACTTATCCATCACATCACAGGCGAGTACATTCTCTGATAATAATTCTGTTTTATGATATCGTCTTTGTTTCTAGTATTTAGTGTAGATATCCTTATTCTCTTGACACATTGTTCACACGGATTGGTATTTGTTTGGATCCCGTCATAAGATGTTATTCCTCTTATATATGGTATACCTTGTGCAAGTCTTCCTTGTTCCTTGTTCATTGTATAAACACGATTTCTGTGAAGGAGAGCTACTTCACAGAGAATGCGTGTCATGACGTATCATAACTGGATCCACTATATTAGTCAGGGATGGGGGTGTTAGCGTAGATATGTGATCAATACCCCATAGTACTATATTGTATCATCATTGTATAGTGTTAATCATACACTTACGTATGATTAGCCAGGCCAAACATTGTATCAAGTTCTAAGCCGATCACATGTTGAAACTAGTGCTAAACTCACATAGATAGCAGTTCCAGATTTTCGTACATGTTATACACTGTTCTATTGTCTTATCTTATTACAGTTTTGGATATACCCTGTCAGGATGCATGTACGCTCTACTTTACCTAGTATATTCTCTCTATCTACTGCTATATTTTTAATATTGTATAACTAGAACTGTTGTTTGAGATTTTGTATTCGTTCCATCCTGACTGGATATGTTAACAAAATATTACAGATGACGGTGAGGAGGATTGCTGTACCTACTACGGTCTGGTTGACATAGTGGGCTTAGACTTAGAGACCTTGGTTCAGCAGGGCTTAGCTCCGCCGACGAGTCTCTAGCTTAGTTTAGTTAGAATAGATATTTTGGACTGGACCTTGTCTCCAGCTTGCTACTTATGTTATTATATTATATTTGGGATTGTATAACCATATTACGTTGTGACTCTCTCTCTTTCTCTCGTTGTTGAGCTGGATATTACTCTTGTGGTTTTTATCTATCTAGTTTTCGTGCCATGATTCTTTCTTCTAGATTGTGATTGAGTTTATCAGTATTTCATACTATATTCTTCCGTGCGGAGATGACAAGTTATTATATACTGTTTGTTGGCTAGTAGACCTACAGCGTTCTACGCCATTTTTACGGTGTAGGCTGGGCGTGGTCACGCACTTGTGCCCCTACCTAGGGTACGGGTCATGACATCATCTTTTGCAAGGAGAGCTTCTGTATGCCGAACAAATCTTCGATGTCGTAGGACTAATCAAGCCAATCATCGTGTGCAGAACATCCCAAGCACGAGCACCTGCCCACAAAACGTGGGTCAGCACATCATCTATGTACTGGCGAGCAGAATCCAACCACTCGCCTAAACCAACATTTATGTAACCATTTAAGCAGCATTTATTAGAATAATCTTTTTATTTGGGACCTAGCATCAGTTTACAGTTCATGGGCAACATTCATAGTGAAACATGTAAACATATTCTTAGCAATATTCATGTGGATGTATCATTAAAGCATTCTTGGTGTCATCATACAAAGACGTCATTGAGGCATCGTTAACATTAACATCTTAAATATGTTATGACAATTCTCACTTCAAGCATCACTCAGCATGTATGTTATGATTGAGCAATTTTTATAGCAAGGCATCTTTCTAGCATACTGAATTAACATGTTGAGCAGGTTCTCATATTGAAAGACTACACATAACATCATTTACTTGGCACGTTAAGCACGCAAGTTAAACCAACACATATATTGAGTATATCACATTTAAGTGATTTCTTACCGATAGCCAACTCCCTTGTACCTGCATCAAATATAGGTTAGCAGATATACTTACTCTGCCTGTACAAACATTTATTAGCGTGCATCCTGACTACATGGTCACTGGTGTTTAACCATACAGACGTTGCCATATAGTTCTTCATCGGTAATGCGATGACTCCAGAGAAGGTAGCTAGCCCCAAAGGATGCCTCGTAAAACCCGTTCCCCTACTGTCACGCCAATGTTTCCTCCTAGGCTGGATCGGTCGCCCTAACGTCCCAGGGAACCGTCCGAAAAAACATATCCCCATCTCTTATGCATAAGTTGTCCTATGACCATGCGAATGCGTGTCCGACTCGATCGTGAACATAAAATGCATGGTAAAATATTAAAATAAGTACAGGCAACAATGCATCATCATTCATCTCATTCAAGTCATGTTCAATGACTTATTCATTCTCAATATTACCATCATTTTACTTAGTGATCTCAACAATCCCAAGCCTCATCAATTGTCATTGTTTCCAATCCTTCATTTCTCAAGGGACATGTAGCATTTCATTTCATAGGGACAATATCATTCATTTTATTGCTTATATTAAAACAGACGACAACAACATTTATGCAGAAGGTACATGATTCTAGTGTTTCATTCAGTTCATTGGGTCGATGGCATTGCCAGTTCATTTCTTATTCTATCATTCATAAGGCATCTCATTAATCAAGTGTTTCATTTCTTTCAGCAGCATTAAACATAAGGGACAATGTTATCAATTCATTCTTAGGCATCAAATCATATTAGCAGTTCAATGTTATTCGTTCAGCAGTTCAATATTCATGTCTTATTCATTTCAACGATTTCCAACATATGCATCTCTATCGATTTAGCAACTAAAGTATCGCATCACAATATTCAACATTCAAGGTAAGAGACATTAGGTACATATTCATAGCATCACGTTATTCTATTTATTAAGCATGCAGGAATAAGGAGGAAGGAGGACAGTTCCACTTGCCTGCATAAAAGGGTCTTCTTATTCTGGTTGCACACATTCCCCCTAAGCGTAGCTCCACCAGCGAGCCACGTTCCAACACTTAATTCGTCTAGCCAGCTAAGAGAGACTGCATCAGTCTCAACTCTCTTGATCTCTTACACAAGTCACGGTCGAACATTCTGATCCCATCCAACAAGCCAACCAAATACCTCGCGCGGAGCGGGGCATTACATAATATACCACTCAGAAAAAGTTTTACCCTCGAAACTTAAGGAATCAACTCATCCTACTATTTCACTTAGTCATAATAAGTTACTCATTCAGCTTCAATTCAATATTTATTTCAGCATACTCGGTCATCTCAAAATGGCTATCCAACTGTACCATTTTAATCCATCAACGATTCGATCTGTCTCTCTTTTTTTCAATTACTTGTAACTTCTCATTGATTCACCAATATTTTTCTTGCATTTCTATCTTGGTCGCCACATATCACTTTATTTGAATCCATACACATATTTCAGGCATCCCCAAAACATATGTACTTCAGCCAACTTCCATATTAGTGCGATTAGATCAGCCACGATATAACTCTTTTTTCCAAATCCGACTTAGCATCCTTTCAATTGACTTATCACTTTCTTCACTTGCCACAATCACTATCTTCCAGGCCACAACACTTAACATCTGGGACAACTCGGTTAAGCTCTCTATCCAAGCATAATATTTCTAACATTCGGTCAATGGTCTAACTTAGAGCCAATCATATCAAGAGTTCACAACATGCAATCATATTCTTTTCCAATCCCATAATACTTTTCGTCGAGGCAATTCATCTTTTATAAAAGATATAATCCGACGACACCCACTATCGATTACCCGAGTCGGGGTATAATTCTATGCAACAGTCAAGGTTACCCAGCTACCCGACTATAGATACCGATCAATCATCTCCAAGGCACATGTTGAAGCATACAATTCCTTAGGTCAATACTCATCTTCACCATCTCTCGTTCAATGCCACAAGGTCATCCTATGGGTCTCCAATGGTCACCTATTATTCAGTCAATCTCTAAGGTTAGCTACACTGACAGCTAAACTTAATCATTGAGGTGACTTCCCTAGAGACGGCTACTAGGGTTATACTAGTTCCTTATTCTTAGGGCCAACAAGCAACCGACAGTTCGAAGGAACTTTACCTAAACCTATGGGTGTCAACTCAGTCTGAATACTAATCGTCATTGTCGGCGATGCCAACAATTAGTACGTCATCAACTGGTCGCTAGGGTCAAATCTATCTATCCAGGGTCTTCCTCAAGGAAATAATTCCCACAGAGGCTCATTCTTAGACTTACCCAACGATCGACTAAGATCGATCTATCTACATTAGGTCAATCCCAACACGACATACGATTATCATCGTTCTAATAATCCATCAAGTAAATTCCCAACGATTCAATTTCTATTCCAATTCCTTTGTACCCATACGAACCCATAAGCCAAGGCTAACTATTCAAGGGTCATCGATTCCGATAGTCTTAACATAACTATGGAATCATACTATTCGATTCATATGACAATGTTATATTGCTAAGTCAAAAACCAACAATCTATATCCCAACCAACAATCACATATACCGGCATTATCCAACACGTTTGCAATTCCTCAATCCCATTTGTTTCTCAGTCATCAAACTATCTTACGGGCATTCTTAAAATTTCCTACCTCAAGGGTCGAGTAGTTCATTCTATTCAATCCGACAATTCATGCATCAATTAACCATCCTCTATGCAACACAAATATTCAGGGTTGCTACTTGTTATTTTTCTAGTACAATTAAATGTCTCAGCATTCATGCACATATGCAACGACTATCCTTTGGTGATCAAGATGGATTAGCATCTATTACACCTTAGGGTCAAGGCACAAATTTCTAATATTCTTTTGGGTCACCGACAATATTTCCAAAACTTTTAGCTTAGCAATCAACTTTGTATTAGCCACATATAATTTGCATCCAACCAATCGAAGTCAACATTCAGATGTTCTAAGCCACAACATTCTCTAGCCAAATCCATTTACCCATAGCATACTAACTTTCTTACTAGTCTGAGACATCACTCGACTAAACAATTTCTAACCAATCCACCGGTTACAATTTCTGACAATCTCGCTACCCAACATAACATCACCGTCAAGGGACACTCGAGTCATCTAGCAACAATACATGACTTCCAGCTAAGTCATCGGCACTACCCAGTACCCACAGATAATCTCATTGCTATTCTATAGAAAGGGTCAATATACATCTCGTTCGGAGGTGGTAGAGGCAATATACCACTCAGAAAAGAAGCCATTCCCGAATAATACCAACTCAAATTTATTCCAGACCTTCGTGATCTATAATAATCACAACACTTAGCCAACATATCTCAGGGTCTCAATATCACAAGCCAACATTCTTAGGGTCTCAAAAAAATTAGCCAGCACACATGAGTTAACTCACAAGTTTCGTTGAACTCATCCATCAATTACCCATTTCACAATTCTTATCCAACGTCACATACAATTCTCAACTTGTTACAGCATACCTAGCCACTTTTCTTTATTCCCACATTCTAAACAGCATTCACTCTATAGCATACTATGGCATCGAGTCATTGTTGGGTTATTTGTGTCTAAACCAACAACAATCATTCATTCAGGGGCATCACATTGTATTTAGACTTATTGTATGGAACATCCAGTAAGCAGCCAAGAGGGTCAACGAACTTTCAAACACGAACAACATAGGACGATTACAGAATAACAACAGCATAATTGCGGAAGCCATCTTTGATTTAATCGCGGAAGCAACGTTGAGTGATCGCGGAAGCAACTTTGGTTAATCATCGATGCAACTTTGATTTGAAACGAATCAAAGAAGAGACCAAGGATGTAAAGCCGAGCTCTGATAACAATTTGTCACACCCCGATTCATAGAGTCATTTATTCACATATTTTATCTCTTGGAATCGATCGTCCTCGCTTGGGCGTGATGCCGTACAAGTCTGGTATTGCACTTGTACTAGGCAAAGATGGTACATAATTGATTATTTTCAAATGGAAACACATCGCAACGGCAGCAGCAGATAAATTGAAGTTAATGAGGACAATCTTTCTCATTAGATAGAAATACGTTACTTCTTTATAGCAGCGAAGATAAAAGGATAACTTGAAGTCACACCGAGATATATAGAACTATTCTCTTTTATTGATAATTGCAGAAGAGTACAAGACTCGTATTGGAATACAATGCTTACAACACTTCCCACTTTACATTGAAAGCCAACGGAACAATGCTATAAAGCTTACATTTGATACTTGGATACATTGGATTATAACTCGATATACCGACTTGGTTTACAATTTACTGGTACAACTGTCACGACCCGCACCCGCTTTTCGGGCACGAGCTCGTGAGCAAGCCAGCTACGTATCGAGCGGACTCCAGCCCGACTCGAGTACGTATAAGCTGTCACGGTCATGGTATCATGGCTAATATGGTAATCTACAGTGTATCTCAATCCACAAGAATATATAAGACAAGAATGAACACTATAGGTCGTGGTCTGCAGTCCACTAGCATATATGTCCGATAAGACTCTAAAGAAAGTAACAAGAGTCTAAAACTGAATCAGGAAACAGGATATCTCATGATAAGGTAAGAAAGCACGAAAGGATAACAACCATAATAATGATACCTGAATCCCACAAGCGTATCATCGCATCCGAAATCCATAAGAATCGTAAATCCTCCGCCATCCAAAACTACTAGCAAACTCTATACAATCGCTAAACCTGAAGAGATCATTAGGTCCTCAGAGGACATAGCAAGATACATAATATACATGCCTATCTTACAGTTTATCATGCAATAAAGAAATTACTGGAAATAAACGGGAAAAGTCCAATCAACACGAAAACACGAATATACACGACTGGAAGAACCACTACGCATAAACGAACTGCTGGAGGAGAACAAAAGAATACGATGTCAACGGATATTCAATTGAACACTCAAACCCTCGTCCCTAGTGTGGACTCGCAGGTTTGAACAACTACTAACCCTCGCCCCAAGTGTGTACTTGCAGGCTAGCTTCAAAGATTACCCTCGCCCTAATGTAGACTCGCAGGTGCGGAATAGAAAACTACTAACCCTCGCCCCTAATGTGGACTCGCAGGTTAGCTTCAATAACTTCTAACCCTCGCCCCTAATGTGGACTCGCAGGTTAGCTTCAAATAACTACTAATCCTCGCCCCTAATGTGGACTCGTAGGTTAGCTTCAAATAACTACTAACCCTCGCCCCTAATGTGGACTCGTAGGTTAGCTTCAAATAACTACTAACCCTCGTCCCTAATGTGGACTCGCAGGTTAGATTCAAATAACTACTAACCCTCGCCCCTAATGTGGACTCGCAGGTTAGCTTCAGGGTTCAAGATATAGATAACTACTAACCCTCGTCCCTAATGTGGACTCGCAGGTTAGCTTCAAGAATTCAAGGTACAGCAGTTCCGTTATGACTTGATCATCCTATGACACGATGCAACTCAGTCCAAGTATAGATGATGACACGATACGACCCCATCAAGATACATGAGAGAACCAATCCAATATGAACTACAAAATTAACTATGAACAAGAATTATATATGTATATCCAATATGAACAACAAGCTAACTATAAACAAGGACTATATGTACAAACTAGCATGCACGATGTACAAATCACATATGAATAATCAACTAGTAAAACTAGATAATAATAATAATTTGCATGTAAATAAACTGTAGAGGACGGCAAGGCATATTTGCTTGGTGGTAGCACGAAGAACCATCAATAAACTGTCAACTGATAAGCTAATAAGTCCAAATCATCACAACTGTCTCCGAAAGCTGAAACAGACAATGCCAACAGTCTCAGAATAGTCAAATTAGTTACGATTGCCTGTACTTAAGTCCAATTCTGGACACAGGAGCAAAACGGTCATTTTGGGCCAAAACGGTATCCGCCGTTGGACCTGTTTTGCACCAAAAAGTGTGCCAGAGTCAATGGTCTCTGAAGTTATCAAACTATATGTCAACTGGTCTGGTTTTTCGATACAAACCCAACCGTATGTCTAATTTCGGATTCTGGTAGACCGTGCACAAAATCGTCCAGTGAATCGGATCGTGGGGCCCGCAAAACGGCGATCCGATCAACTGTCTCAGAATTGGACCAAATTGGCAAACAGGATCAGAAAAATGATTCGGTCCTGTTGGCACAAGTTTCGTCTCGATCTGACGAAATACAGAAAGTAATTGGGAAATTTGCACATAGGTCGATACGATAAATTTCGACGGATACGCATCAAATTCGTCACGCACACGCGACCAATTTCAATTCCGTCAAAGCCCACACGTCCACGAAGCCGTTACGCACCTTTCGATGCTCTCAGTTCACGACCACGTTGTCACGACCCGCACCCACCGTGAGGGTACGAGTACGTAACAATGCCCAGCCTACGCCGCAGTGTCGGCGGTAGAACGCTGTTCTAGGTCATGAACTATAACTAGCATAATATGAATACTCTCCATAAGGAGGCCAAAACAGAGGTACAACTCAATCACAATCTAAGGTAGAATGATAAAGATAGATAAACATGAAATCCAAAAGAGATACAGGAGATAGAAGTCTAAGTGTCTAAGATACATAATCCCAGAAATACATCTCAAAACTCAAATACAGTAATCCATAAGTAAATACAACTCCAGACAAAATGAAATAACTATCTAAACAACCTCTACTGTGTCTCCTCTAGGCTAGCAGGCAATCCCAGGCTATCTGTAAAATTTATCAACAGGTCCAGTCAGGACATGAGCGAGCACATTACATCTTAACAGTTCATAGCAGGTTAGAAAATATAATCATGCAGTAAAGTAAGATACAGGTGCTGAAGAATACAGTATGTAAACAGAGAGAGAAAACTGTAATAGAAATATCTACTATAAGTAAGGAACTAACAGTGGCTAGTGAGTCAGAGTACAGGATAGCACATATGAACGGAACAGATTTGTACATGATCTACACTAAAGAGTTGTACATGCTCTACACTACTAAAGAATTGTTCACATGACTACTAGCACTCCTCCGTTTTCCCCAATCAGTACACAAGGATCTAAGCAGGTTATGTTATTGTACATGATATCACATGGGGCCCTTAAAAGGGTGCACATGATAGTATACATGAAGGCTCTGTGAACATGAGAGTACATGATTCACAAGAGTGTACATGTATGGTGAAAGCACAGGAGTACATGATGAAAGTGAAACGCACATGACATAATGTACCCGATGCTCCCGAGGGGGATAACATCGCATGAAAAGATCCGTATAGTACTAATCCGTGATAATATCGTGACAGCATCAAGTATAGTAATCTAAAGCAGGAATATAATTCTAAGCAGGATATGAAATGATGAGAGAATGTACTTGCCTGATATCTGAATGTCCAAGGTAAAGATACTGTCCGAGGAGAGGTGTCTGGCTCCTAATTGGAACAGCACAAGTCACAACATGTCCAGAAGGATAATATAAAGCACTACAATGCATTCTAAATGAATCTAGGTCAAACTAGGCCAAAGTCAACCCTTGGTCAACTCTGGTCAACTGCACTAGTCAAACTAGGTCAAACTAGGTCATGTCCTAACCCAGCAAGTCTTACTAGGCCTAACCAAGACTATCATAGCAAGCACACATCAATACAAGGCTATACAAGCCAATATACACCCAACTCTATATAGCATGCAATTATTCAATACTCAAATAGGCAAGAATTCACATTGGATATACACTAGGTAATCTATTACTTTAAACTATATATGTCTACACATATATACACATGCATATATTGGTATTCAACATTAGGTCTATAATCATGGCATTTCAAATGGTTATATAAACTTATATATTACAACACAATATGCTAACATATATATAATATACATACATAGCTAAGTTAACTGTATTCATAAATACTTATTTAAGAGGCTATGTGTGTGTATGTGAACATGGCAAAGGGGCAAGTAAGGGTTAAATGGGCATACATAGTGTATACATATCAAAGAGTGTCAAAGTGTAAGTGAACAAAGTGTCAAGTGTGATAGTGTCTACATAGTGTAAGGGGTACATGAGGTAATATAGGATTTGTGTTAACATAGAACATTACATCTCATTAACTTATATATTGCATACATTACATCTATTATTACATTACATTCATGCTTGCATTCATTCATCATTCATTTATTCTCTTGCACTACTATATGCACCATACATTACATACTATGGAACCTACATATTCATTACAAGCCATACTTATACATGCTTACATTAGATAGGATACTTACACCTCATACATCATTTATTTAAACATTTACTCATGCTTGCATTCTCTATTTAATTACATAATGTATATACATTAACATGGGTTAAAATCAAATAGAACATTATATTACACACAAGGGTGCACAAAATGCATATGCCGAATAGTAACTCCAACTAATAATCAATACTGTACCATTTCAGCATGAATTAAAATCTAGGATTAAAGTATTTTATAGATCTATGTGTTAGCTTTCCGAAACTTCAAGCGGATCGCGTTTTCGTTTCCGGGAACTCCCGGAATCGCAAAAACACCGAGAACGCGTTTGTCTTTCGTACAGCTGACACTCAAATAATTCTCCAGAAAGTTACAGAAAGAATTAGGCCGATTAATATATGTTTTTGGAAATCTAACTTCAATACGCTTCTTTTAAAAAAAACGGAAGATTAAACCGAGTTTTGAGCTAGAAGTTATGACATTTCTAAGTTATGGCTGAAATTAAAAACGTGGATAAAAATCATGACGGATTTGGGTAGTTTGAGACAAAAGAACACAAGTATATAACATAATATATCAAGAACTCACTCTCTACACTAATATATATATATGAGACACTATAGAACACATCTCCGATACAAAAATATGAGATTAAACATGTAATAATTTATTCATACATAACAACAACACATAGTGTGTCCAAATTTGGGGTTTTCCTACATGGACACAACCACAACACAAAGGACACTCCTATGACCTCCAAATGGATACGAAATGGACACAAATGCAGATACAACCATGAGAGTCATTCCTATGGGTTCAAAATAGACCTATATGCATGAGGAAATAAAAAAGAGAAGGGATTTATACCTCCCGGTAGATCGAATCGAAGAAAAGCCTTCCCGGAGCGACACCGACACGTAGAGATTTCAAAAGGACACGAACGAGTTCCGAATCCTCCCAAACTTGGGTAGCTTCCTCCTTGGCTAGAATGGAGAAGGAAAGAAGAAGATTTGGTGGCGAAATGGAAGGATTTGGTGGAGAAATTGCTAGGGATTGCTCTCTAGGAATTTGGGGAAGAACAAGAGAGAGAGTGTGGATGAGAATAATGAAATGAACTTGAGCCTATCCTCTCCCAAAGTGGCTGGCCATATGGGGCTATTTGTCCTATTATGGTAAGGTCCAAAATGCCCCCACTAACCTATTCTATGAGTATTAGGAAAGGGCTAATTGGTTGGGGCTAAATTAGGCATTCTAAAGTCTCTAATCACACTAACCTTATCCATAATAATTAGTCTAACCTCTAACTAAAATATTTCTATCATGTGGACTAAAATTAATATCATGTGGGCCATGCCTAACTAGTGTGTGGGTCCCACTAGAGTCAAACTACCCCCGGGTCCCCGTTTCAAGTCGGATTGAGTTGAAATTCGAACTCGACTCAAATAACCCCAAAACAATATCATAAATAATAAAATAAATTTCAACCCCAAAATAATATCATAAATAATAAAATAAATTTTAAAAATATTCAAAAATGTAAAATGACAAAAATATCCCTATTTCTGAAAACTAGGGGTGACAAATCTATCCACCTTAAAAAAATTCCGTCCTCGAAATTAAAACAAAGTAATCACAGGAAACACATGCAGAAAACAATCTCATTCAAATACTTTTCAAAAAAATCAGCAATAAAAAAAAATCTCTTTGAGGCACATCAAACATTTGTAAATAAAAACTGATACGTGTCCGATACGGACACAAAACCATCACAAAATCACACATATCAAGGTCAAAATCGATAATCACCAACGCAATAAATATCAAAATAATTCAAAGAGGTCAAATGCAGAATATCCTTAGGCCAGAAATGACATTAAAATATCCTAATCACATGGTTAGGCTCTAAGTCAAACAGTCTCTAGGGTTTCACTAGCAAAACATCAAAATCACAAGTCATAATTTTAAATAGTTTTAAAATAATTTAAAAATTACCAAAAATCATATCATGATTTAAATGTCAAATCAATAAATGATTAAAATTACAAAATTTCAAAATTATCCTCATTTTAGAGAACTGGGTGTTACAAGTTTACCCACCTTAGAAAAATTTTATCCTCAAAATTAAAATGTTCATACTCCTTCTAGGTCAAACCCCCCCACAATCAAAGTCTCAGAACTTAAACAATCATACGATTTAAAAGGATGACATACAGGGTCATGGCATACGGTGGTAGTGAAAGTCTCATCTAGGTATACTAGTCATGCTAGACCAAAACGGTTATATGGTATCAAAACACACAAGCAATCTAGGGTGCTAAACTAGAAAAGATACAGAAATAACAATCATCAAGACTGTAAGGCAGTCTACTATCCTATATGAAAACTGGTACTTATCAAAATAAAATAAAGTTAACTACCATTTATCTAATAAGGGGTACTATTCAAGAAAATCAAAATCAAAAGTTAAAGAATGAAAGCCAATTGCATGGAAATCCAATCACAATATATTTATATATATAGCGTTAGAGAGAGAAAAGCTAGCATTATGTACAAGTTATGTAGTACGTGTGTGTATGGGTGTATGTGGACATGTTCATATGGTTAGATAATAGGCGTGTGTGTATGTGAAATATACATGAAAGTGCATAGGAGGATTTGGGGTTTCAAACAATAACTATCAAGTTATACTAATCATGGCATATTGGTTAAACAATCTACAATACACAACTCATTTGCTCATAACATGCATGGCTAACCATGTATATATGTATATATAAAGAGGTAGAGATTTAGTTATGTATGTATATACATTATAACATGTATGCCTAAGCGCTATATATATCTATATAGATATAAAATCATGACATAGAGAGGAAGAGTTAGGTTACATGACAGGGTATACTAAGTTAGGGTGTGTGTGTGTCCTTGTACAGGGTTATAGCTTAGTATTGAAAGGTTAAACCCAGTTTTAGTTCAGCATTTACATACAAAATCTGAAAATAAGCTAACATTTAAACCAGTACAATATTAACATAATGCAATTTTAAAATTTAGGAGTTTGAAACATCACAACTAATCTCAATGCTCCCAATACATCCTAACATGATAGAAATAAAATCCTAATATACTATCAATACATTTATCTACGCATACAGTTCAATATTACATGTTAAATCTGAAATTGAACTAAATATGGAAATCAATGTAAAAATGTTAACATGTATTCAGTTTTCAGGATTTTGGAGAATTTGTACATCAAAACCAACTCAATGTTTATCACAACCTAACATGTAAGAATATGGAACCTAAATTTATATCCCTACAACAACAATGTACACAGCTCTAAATATTACATTTAAAACAATCAATTTGAACTAACATTTAAAATCCCGTATTAAGGGTTAATATGCACACAGTCTCAGATTTGACAAATTTAAACACAAAACTCAACCAAAATTTTTTTTTGAATTGAAACCCTACGTATAACATACATGTGCAGTAATATAAATAAAACTATTATCATGAAATTTTATATTTAAATTATTAGTTAGGCTAGGAAAAGCAGAGAATCGGAAATATTGGGGTTTTGAAAATTTAAACATTAACGACATATTAATATGTATTCAGATAGGTGGAAATCAAGTGTAGCATGCATAAGTGTCAGAAAAGTGTCCACTATATATATTCATATATATTCTCATGTCCCAATATAAAATTTTAATTCTACGTTAAGACCAACAATTAGATTCCTACCAAGGTTGCAAGCAGATGATTGACGTAATCAAGACAGTATTATTATTATTATTTAATACAAGAATAATAGCAAGAAAGAAATAACGATAAAATCTGTTTTTGCTTATCTGTTTAAAAGAAAAACCCATTTTGAAACCCAGAGCTAAATTTTCAAATCCAAGATAAAGTCTAGCAAAATCATCGATTCATTGTATTAAGAAGAATTTTATAGTAAGAAGTTACACAAAGTTTATAAAAACAGCTAAAGCTACTCCTAAGTTAAATAAATGAGAAACAAAACAAAACAACAAATAACAATTCTTTTTTTTTTTGAAGGACTGAAACAAAAGTAGAGAAAACATGTTCAAAAATATTTAAGGTACAATCTGATAATCATATGCGTCTTCTTGAAATTATGTTGTCAGAATTCTGCTACGCCAATAAGCATAGCTGCAATAAACGATAGAGTCCATAATAAGGCATACACCCTATAATCATGTTATCTAGAATTCTTACCACGCCACCCGGTATTGCTGCAAGAAAATCTAGATTTCATAACTAAGATAAGTATAGCTATGTCAGGCTCTACGTCCTTGTCATGCTAGCAAATATGACTGCAATAAATTCTAAATTCCATAATAAAGTAGACTTTTACCTTTCTCACTGTCCTTATCAAGTATGTTATCAGGTTATACTTAATTCCAAAAAAATGTACATATACATATAAATACAAACTCAAATTCAATAACTAACATCAAGATTCAAAATTCAACAATAATCCATCAAAAATCATAAAAATACAGACTCAAATTCAACCACTAACATCAAGATTCAAAATTCAACAATAATCCATCAAAATTAAGTTCAATAACAGGAAGTAAAGGTAAATCAAATCAGGGAAAAACAGATTTCAAATCGAAGTTAAAATAAGATTCTCAAGGGTCGTCCCAGGAATCTCTCAAGGAATCCTAACCGTGATTGAGTACCTTTAAAATATATCCTATTCCTACTGCAGGCTGTAGTGGTACTCTAGTTCGAATACCACTACATAAACTCGACCTGCATGGACCACCACTAAAAACGTGTCACGACCCGCACCCACCATGAGGGTACGAGTACGTAACAACGCCCAGCCTACGCCGCAGTGTCGGCGGTAGAATGCTGTTCTAGGTTATGAACTATAACTAGCATAATATGAATACTCTCCATAAGGAGGCCAACACAGAGGTACAACTCAATTACAATCTAAGGTAGAATGATAAAGATAGATAAACATGAAATCCAAAAGAGATACAAGAGATAGAAGTCTAAGTGTCTATGATACATAATCCCAGAAATACATCTCAAAACTCAAATACAGTAATCCACAAGTAAATACAACTCCAGACAAAATGAAATAACTATCTAAACAACCTCTACTGTGTCTCCTCTAGGCTAGCAGGCAATCCCAGGCTATCTGTAAAATTTATCAACAGGTCCAGTCAGGACAAGAGCGAGCACATTACATCTCAACAGTTCATAGCAGGTTAGAAAATATAATCATGCAGTAAAGTAAGATACAGGTGCTGAAGAATACAGTATGTAAACAGAGAGAGAAAACTGTAATAGAAATATCTACTATAAGTAAGGAACTAACAGTGGCTAGTGAGTCAGAGTACAGGATAGCACATGTGAACGGAACAGATTTGTACATGATCTACACTAAAGAGTTGTACATGATCTACACTACTAAAGAATTGTTCACATGACTACTAGCACTCCCCCGTTTTCCCCAATCAGTACACAAGGATCTAAGCAGGTTATGTTATTGTACATGATATCACATGGGGCCCTTAAAAGGGTGCACATGATAGTATACATGAAGGCTCTGTGAACATGAGAGTACATGATTCACAAGAGTGTACATGTATGGTGAAAGCACAGGAGTACATGATGAAAGTGAAACGCACATGACATAATGTACCCGATGCTCCCGAGGGGGATAACATCGCATAAAAAGATCCGTATAGTACTAATCCGTGATAATATCGTGACAGCATCAAGTATAGTAATCTAAAGCAGGAATATAATTCTAAGCAGGATATGAAATGATCAGAGAATGTACTCGCCTGATATCTGAATGTCTAAGGTAAAGATACTGTCCGAGGAGAGGTGTCTGGCTCCTAATTGGAACAGCACAAGTCACAACATGTCCAGAAGGGTAATATAAAGCACTACAATGCATTCTACATGAATCTAGGTCAAACTAGGCCAAAGTCAACCCTTGGTCAACTCTGGTCAACTGCACTAGTCAAACTAGGTCATGTCCTAACCCAACAAGTCTTACTAGGCCTAACCAAGACTATCCTAGCAAGCACACATCAATACAAGGCTATACAAGCCAACATACATCCAACTCTATATAGCATGCAATTATTCAATACTCAAATAGGCAAGAATTCACATTGGATATACACTAGGTAATCTATTACTTTAAACTATATATGTCTACACATATATACACATGCATATATTGGTATTCAACATTAGGTCTATAATCATGGCATTTCAAATGGTTATATAAACTTATATATTACAACACAATATGCTAACATATATATAATATACATACATAGCTAAGTTAACTGTATTCATAAATACTTATTTAAGAGGCTATGTGTGTGTATGTGAACATGACAAAGGGGCAAGTGAGGGTTAAATGGGCATACATAATGTATACATATCAAAGAGTGTCAAAGTGTAAGTGAACAAAGTGTCAAGTGTGATAGTGTCTACATAGTGTAAGGGGTACATGAGGTAATATAGGATTTGTGTTAACATAGAACATTACATCTCATTAACTTGTATATTGCATATATTACATCTATTATTACATTACATTCATGCTTGCATTCATTCATCATTCACTTATTCTCTTGCACTACTATATGCACCATACATTACATACTATGGAACCTACATATTCATTACAAGCCATACTTATACATGCTTACATTAGATAGGATACTTACACCTCATACATCATTTATTTAAACATTTACTCATGCTTGCATTCTCTATTTAATTACATAATATATATACATTAATATGGGTTAAAATCAAATAGAACATTATATTACACACAAGGGTGCACAAAATGCATATGCCAAATAGTAACTCCTACTAATAATCAATACTGTATCATCTCAGCATGAATTAAAATCTAGGATTAAGTATATTATAGATCTATGTGTTAGCTTTCCGAAACTTCAAACGGATCGCATTTTTGTTTCCGGAAACTCCCGGAATCGCAAAAACACCGAGAACGCGTTTGTCTTTCGTACAGCTGACACTCAAATAATTCTCCAAAAAGTTACAGAAAGAATTAGGCCTATTAATATATGTTTTTGGAAAGCTAACTTCAATACGCTTCTTTTAAAAAAAATGGGAAATTAAATCGAGCTATGAGCTAGAAGTTATGACATTTCTAAGTTAGGGCTGAAATTAAAAACGTGGATAAAAATCATGACGGATTTGGGTAGTTTGAGACAAAAGAACACAATTATATAACATAATATATCAAGAACTCACTCTCTACACTAATATATATATATGAGACACTATAGAACACATCTCCAATACAAAAATATGAGATTAAACATGTAATAATTCATTCATACATAACAACAACACATAGTGTGTCCAAATTTGGGATTTTCCCACATGGACACAACTACAACACAAAGGCCACTCCTATGACCTCCAAATGGACACAAAATGGACACAAATGGAGATACAACCATGAGGGTCATTCCTATGGATTCAAAATAGACCTATATGCATGAGGAAATAAAAAGGAGAAGGGATTTATACCTCCCGGTAGATCGAATCGAAGAAAAGCCTTCCCGGAGCGACACCGACACGTAGAGATTTCAAAAGGACACGAACGAGTTCCGAATCCTCCCAAACTTGGGTAGCTTCCTCCTTGGCTAGAATGGAGAAGGAAAGAAGAAGATTTGGTGGCGAAATGGAAGGATTTGGTGGAAAAATTGCTAGGGATTGCTCTCTAGGAATTTGGGGAAGAACAAGAGAGAGAGTGTAGATGAGAATAATGAAATGAACTTGAGCCTATCCTCTCCCAAAGTAGCTGGCCATATGGGGCTATTTGTCCTATTATGGTAAGGTCCAAAATGCCCCCACTAACCTATTCTATGAGTATTAGGAAAGGGCTAATTGGTTGGGGCTAAATTAGTCATTCTAAAGTCTCTAATCACACTAACCTTATCCATAATAATTAGTCTAACCTCTAACTAAAATATTTCTATCATGTGGACTAAAATTAATATCATGTGGGCCATGCCTAACTAGTGTGTGGGTCCCACTAGAGTCAAACTACCCCCGGGTCCCCGTTTCAAGTCGGATTGAGTTAAAATTCGAACTCGACTCAAATAACCCCAAAACAATATCATAAATAATAAAATAAATTTCAACCCCAAAATAATATCATAAATAATAAAATAAATTTTAAAAATATTCAAAAATATAAAATGACAAAAATACCCCTATTTCTGAAAACTGGGGGTGACACACGTCGCCCGGATTTGCGGGACGCACGTCGTATCGAGAGAATTTCTAAGTTTTTAAAACAGATTTTCGTTGGTATTCGGGATCAGTTTTCCTCCGTATATAATCGATAAATTTTGAAACTACAAAAAGGGTTCTGGAGTGGTATAGGTGGTCTAGAAGTTTATTATGGTAGAATGTTTAAAGCAATAACAGGTCGACCAGAATCGGTCCTCCAACTGGGGTTCAAGACTTGTTCTATACTCTGCTTTTGGGATGTGTTTTCCTTCGACTTTGCGTCGAAATTCTGAACCGGCGGCTCAACCACATTCGAATATATATTGTTGGCTCCCTAGAGGGTCATGTATACTATGCATAGGATGTTACGGATCAAAAATTGATTAAACGTAGAGGAATATATATAGGTATGAAGTACCGTACCTGCGACGACGTCTACTGCTGCTGTGTGCTCTTTGCGCCGTGCCTCCGGCGCGTCGTGGCCGGCCATTGGCCGCTTGAGGTGGCGCCAGGGGGTCGCCATGGTGGTGGTTAGGACTAGGGTTTCGATGTCCTCTCTCGCTCTGTGTCTCATACTCGATATATATATATACGAGTGTGGGGGCTCGGTTTGCTCGAACAAAGTAGAGTTTATATCGGGCTGGCATGAGATTGCTGGCCGTAGGGCCGAGCTGCACAACGCGGGTGGCTTGGTACTGCTGCTTGGGGAAATTCTTTGTGGGGGATTAGCAGTAGTAGGGCCGGGATGCTACTGCTTTTTGTTTCTTTTTCTTTTTTTTCTATTTCTTTTCTATTTCTTTTTTTAATTTCTATTTTTCCTATTTTATATATATATACATATAATATTCACACCCACACAACCAAATAATATCTATATACACATATATAATAATTTATCTATACATACACATATGTCTATATATATACACATCCATATACATGTATATTATCTATACACACCCACACACACACACACACCACACACACACACACACACAGATATATATATATATATATATATAGATATATATATATATATAATATATTATTTTTTTTTTTTTTTTTATATATATATCTATTATTATATATATCTATATATATTTGTTTTGTTTTTTTTATATCATACACATATATGTCTATATATATACATCCATATACATGTATATTTATCTATACACACACACACACCACACACACATATATATATATATATTTTATATATATATATATATATATATATAATATATATATATATATATATATATATATATATATATATATAATATATTTATATATATATATATATAATCTATATAATATATCTATATATATAGATAATATATATTATTAAAATATAATATATATATATATATATTTTTATATTTATATCTATATATATATATATATATATATATATATAATATATATATATTTTAAATATATATATATATTATATTATATATATATATATATATTTTTTATATTATATATTATATATATCTATATCAATAAATACTCAATTACCAATAATAATATCTAATAGCAATATATATTTATTTAATCACCACAAAATAATAAAATAATACTTAACTGGTGGTTTGGTGAATCCATACTCACCCTTATCCGGGTCCAGAAAATTGTACAATATGGTAGAACAATATTTAATAAATAAAATACCAATTTTTGTACAAACATTCAAATAATTAAAAATGTACATCAATACCAAAATAATTTGGAACTATTTGTACACACCTAAATATGCCTACATGGTCGTCTTTGATCTCACTACATACCTCCAAAGACTTGGATTCGGTTTGGGCCCAGTTCGGGCTAAGTTGGTACAATCGGGTCATCTAAAATTAATATATCTAATTAATAAATAAATAATTCATCGGTGGGGTTTAAGTCGCAACTTGATCTGGTCTTCCTAGTTAGGACACACTTATGGCTAGATCTTCCTTGGCATGACTAATACACTAGTCAAGGCACGCCACTGCACTATCCGTGCCATGATTCCTAGTCGTCTGGTACTTCAAAATTCGACCATGGCTAAAATCATCTACCGTAATAATTAACTAAATAATCATTTATAAAAACAAATTTAAAAATTACCATTTAAATCAAATAAATAAATAAATAAAATGTCTCAAAAATCTTCGGAAAGGGAGGCTACAAATCTACCCACCTTAAAATAGTTTCGTCCTCGAAATTCTATTTCATAACTATTACTTAAAATTTAAAAGAAAGTCTACTATTTTCTTAATCTCCTTAAATCTTAATTTCTCAAACATAGTTTATCTCCTCCTCCTAGTCATTTTGTAACTAGGAAACTTCGAGGACTTCTACCCACCTTTGGTCACACTACTCCTCAAAATTACTGTCACTAAAATCTTATAATCTTCTAACCAGTTGCTAACATTTCTACCAACAGATATCTAGGGTGTATGGCATCTGTAATCTCTCATATCTAGAAACAATCAAATATTCAATAGTCAAGCAATATTATACTAAAATTTAAGAATTTCTGATGAATTCTAGACAGCATGATCATTCGTCACCCCGGAATAGGAAGGGACGAGAGTCAATGGTACAAGAAGGCAAGGGAGAATAATCGAGAACGAATACGAAGTTTCAAAGACGGTAGAGAAATTTCTACGAGAATTTTCAAGGGAGAGTGGATTGAGATTTCCAAGGTTTAGTCATAGCCGTAGGCTCGTACCGGTACAGTTACGTAACCGGTACGATATGCTCTGACCTGCATGGGCCACAAAAAAACTTGTCACGATCCGCACCCGCTTTTCGGGCGCGAGCTCGTGAGCAAGCCAGCTACGTATCGAGCGGACTCCAGTCCGACTCGAGTATGTATAAGCTGTCAAGGTCATAGTATCATGGTTAATATGGTAATCTACAGTGTATCTCAATCCACAAGAATATATAAGACAAGAATGAACACTATGGGTCGTGGTTTGCAGTCCACCACTACAACAAAAAACCCTTTAATGACGGCTAAAAAGCGTCATTAATGATAAACCATGACGCTTTTTTTTCAAAGCAACCGTTATGAAAACGGGTGTTATAAATATTTTTTAAAAGCGTTATAAAAAACCGTCATGAATAGTTTCTATAAAAACGTTATGAATAGTTAATATATAGTGCACAATTCAGATCAATTTTAAAACGTTATAAATAAATAATATGTATAGACTCAATACAGCACATTTGTAACACTTTATACTATTTAAATTAGCATATTTATAATGCTCTATACTGCACAGTATATATTACATTCCAAAAACTTAACATTATATATCACCATCTTTATTATATTTCTCAAAATAGAGTACATATCAACATCTTCATTACATTGAATATCCAAATACATATATATATATATATATATATATATATATATAAATATATATAAATATATATATATATATATATATATATATATATATATATATATATATATATATATATATATATATATATATACAACTACCAAAATTGTCCACATCAAAACTTGGCCACATCAAAACTGTCCACAGAACATGTAGCAAAATCCTGAAAAAGATAAAAACAAAGTTCAATATACTTTATTTATTTGGGTAAAATCTATTGTAAGTTTAACTTATCCGTATCCGTGTTCGTATCCTGAGTCCGTATCGTGGCCTTATGGATGTTCATTGATAACGACAAATTTGTAGAAACAAAGGAGAAAACCTCACCTGGATTGTGCTGTCCAAATAGAACCTGGGCAATTGCCAATCCGCCCGCCTCTCCAGGATGCCCAGCCCACAAGATCGCCCCGATGGTCCGATCATCCTTCGCGAAGCTGACATCCACCAGACGTAGGTGCCACAATTCACGTCCATTCCTGAAGAGAAAAAAATCCAAGGTTCTTGAAGCTCGACTAGAATTTAATCAATCAGAGGATTATGAAACTCTCGGTCAAATGACAGTCATATTTATTATGCATTGATAGACTCGAGTCGAGCCAACTCAGCAATTTATGTCGAGACTAACACTAATAATAGAGATGAAATGAAAATGACTTTGAGTCAGAATGAATCTGAAAGAAGAGTCACAACCAAAATCTATGGAATATAAGAGTCTGAACACGATCTTACCGGGAGTGCCTGTGGAGGGGGGACGAGGTCGTTTGGGGCCGCCAGGGGATGGCATTGGCCGGGGTCGAGTAGGAGAAGGGGCGGTCCATGTCGATCTCGAGATCTTGATGGGGTCCCTGTGGTACTCCGTGGAGGCTCTCGCTCTGCCGCAGCTGGTGTTGCTGCTGGCACTGCGGTGGTGGTTGTCGAATGAGGCTCTGGAGGCAATCCAGCGGTCGAGCCACCGCGACGGCTCGACCTCCTCTCCCTCTTCCTCCTCTTCGTCTTCGTGGACTGGTCGAGAGAGGTTCCTATCGGACCTCCATATCTGTCACATTTGTAGTTCGTTAGTGTTTACTAGAACAAGGGAAATTAAATGTGAGAACATAAAGTAAACCGAGCTTAAAAAACCTGATGTGAGAATGCATAGGAGAGAGCCCTCTCTCGTTTCAGTGCAGCTTCTTTCCTTGTGTGTACCATTGCTTGGATCTCCTCGATCGCGAGCGGGCGATCGTCCCAATCATCGAACGGAACCACATTCTTACATCCATATAAGTTTATATATATATATATATATATATATATATATATATATATATATATATATATATATATATATATATATATATATATATGAACACCATATTATCATCTATAAGCCAAAAAAATTAAAATGATCACATCACACAAAACAAAATAAATACCAAAAACCACCTTTATTAGAACCCGTAAGTTTTTTTTTTCTAATCCTTTTTTGAGAGAGAAAAACATGTAAGCCCCCAACAAATGAAAGAATTCCATACCAAAACGGGACCAGACCAAACCGGTTCGGCTCACGGCCTCCAGTCTGGGCACTGGGCGGACGGCCAGGTCTTGGCGGTCCCCGCCTTGAGCGGACACGGCGTGTCCAACGACGGCACCATGCAGTTGTACTGCAGGCACAGCGAGCTACTCGCCGGGATGTCTGCAGCGGGGCTGATCTCCATGCCGGTAAAAAAGTTGTGCTGCAGGTACAGCACCCGCATCCCGGCCCCCACTAGCCGCTTCCCGAACCGTGCCGGCACCGCGCCGGCGAACCTGTTGTTGTTCAGGTACAGGCTCCCGACCGTGGCCAGAAGCGGCGACAGGAACCCGCCCAGCCGGTTGTAGCTCAGGTCCACCACCGGTATGCTCACCTCCCCCTCCGGTACTACAGGCTCGGACAGGGCGTTTCTCTGCAGCTGGAGTGACTCGAGCGGAAAGCCGAACACGCAGGCCGACACGGGCCCGGTGAGCCGGTTCGCGCTCAGGTCGAGGTAGTTGAGCCCCGTCAGCCTGGACAGGACCTAGTCGATGCGTCCGGTCAGGAGGTTCGACGAGAGGGTGAGGTAGCGCAGAGTGGCCAGCAGGGTCAGGATCTGGCCGGAGTGGTTGTTGTGCTTCAGGTCGAGGCGGACGAACGCGGACGAGTCCGGGAAGTACGCGATCCCGCCGACGAGGCGATTGTGGCAGAGCACGAGGTTCGCTAACGACGGTGCCAACGGCAGCGACGCGGGGATGCTCCCAGAGAGCAGGTTGAAGCTGAGGTCGAGGGTCCTCAGCCGCGACAACGAGGAGAGCGACTCCGGGATGGGGCCGAAGAGGAAGTTGTCGGCGAGCGCGAGGAAGCGGAATTGGGCGCAGGAGGAGACGTCGACGGGGATGGAGCCGAAGACGCGGCCCGGGACGAGAAAGAGCTCGGCGAGGGCGGACAGCTGGCCCAGGGAGGGGAGAGCCTGTCCGTAAGGCTCGGGGAGCCGGCACGCGGGGTCGCCGAGGTTGAGCGCGACGACGCGGTCCTTCGAGCAGAACCCTTCCGCCTGCCCGGCGTTGTAAACCGCCAAAACCACCGTGTAGCCCAGCATCACGTGCAACACCACGCCGGAGAGGAACGTCACGAACCCACTCCCTATTTTTTGTCAGAAGGAAGAAGAAATTAAAAACCCTAGCCCTAATTTTGAAGAGAACAGGATCTAGGGTTAGGGTTTTGGAGTTGGGGGAAAGGAATGAGAAGAAGAGGAGGAAAGGAGGGTGTTGCTGAACTAGAGTTAGGGTTTTGGATCTATCCTTAGGAATTTAGAGTTAGGGGAGAGGAGGGAGGAGAAGGAGAAGATCGACCAGAATTGGGGAAGAGAAAAATTTTTGTTGAAGCGCGCGCGGGGTGTAGAAGGATTTTGCCAAAAATTGAACTTAAAAAATATTACAAGTTTGCCTCCACTCTAAAATATTAATGGCATTTTATTTTATAAACGTTATAAAAATTCCAGAATTAGCCCAAACCGTCATAGAAAAATGATATTTTGAACTTTGATAACGCTTAGGTATCAGGCGTCATCAATACGTCTTGTCGAGCGTTATTAATAGGCATTTTTGTTGTAGTGCACTAGCATATATGTCCGATAAGACTCTAAGGAAAGTAACAAGTGTCTATAACTGAATCAGGAAACATGATATCTCATGATAAGGTAAGAAAGCACGAAAGGATAACAACCGTAATAATGATAGCTGAATCCCACAAGCGTATCATCGCATCCGAAACCCACAAGAATCGCAAATCCTCTGCCATCCAGAACTACTAGCTAACTTCATACAATCGCTAAACCTGAAGAGATCATCAGGTCCTCAGAGGACAAAGCAAGATACATAATATACATGCCTATCTTACAATTTATCATGCAATAAAGAAATTACTAGAAATAAACGGAAAAAGTCCAATCAATACGAAAACACGACTATACACGACTGGAAGAACCACTATGCATAAACGAACTGCTGGAGGAGAACAAGAGAACACGATGATACGACGTCAACGGATAATCAATCAAATACTCAAACCCTTGCCCCTAGTGTGGACTCGTAGGTTTGAACAACTACTAACCCTCGCCCCTAGTGTGGACTCGCAGGCTAGCTTCAAGGATCACCCTTTCCCCTAGTCTGGACTCGCAGGTACGGAACAGATAACTACTAACCCTCGCCCCTAATGTGGACTCGCAGGTTAGCAATTCAATAACTACTAACCCTCGCCCCTAATGTGGACTCGCAGGTTAGCGTCAAATAACTACTAACCCTCGTCCCTAATATGGACTCGCAGGTTAGCTTCAAATAACTACTAACCCTCGTCCCTAATGTGGACTCGCATGTTAGCTTCAGGGTTCAAGATACAGATAACTACTAACCCTTGCCCCTAATGTGGACTCGCAGGTTAGCTTCAAGAATTCAAGGTACAGCAGTTCCGTTATGACTTGATCATCCTATGACACGATACGACTCAGTCCAAGTACAGGTGATGACATGATACGAACCCATCAAGATACACGAGAGAACCAATCCAATATGAACTACAAAATTAACTATGAACAAGAACTATATATATATATATATATATATATATATATATATATATATATATATATAAAAAAAAATATATATATATATATATATATATATACATATATATATATATCCAATATGAACTACAAGCTAACTATAAATAAGGACTATATGTACAAACTAGATAATAATAATAATTGCATGTAAATAAACTGTTGAGGGCGGCAAGGCATATTTTTCTGGTGGTAGCACGAAGAACCATCAATAAACTGTCAACTGATAAGCCAATAAGTCCAAATCATCACAACTGTCTCCGAAAGCTGAAACAGACAATGCCAACAGTCTCAGAATAGTTAAATTAGCTAAAATTGCCTGTCCTTAAGTCCAATTCTAGACACAGGGGCAACACGGTCATTTCGGTCCAAAATGGTGTCCGCCGTTGGACCCGCTTTACACCGAAAAGCGTGCCAGAGTCAATGGTCTCTAAAGTCATCAAACTATATGTCAACATGTCCAGTTTTTCGATACGAACCCAACTATATGTCCAATTTGGATTTCGGTGGGCCGTGCACAAAATCGTCCATTAAATCGGATCGTGGGGTCCGCAAAACGGCGATCCGATCAACTGTCTTAAAATTGGACCAAACTTGGCATACATGACCAAAAAAACGATACGGCCCTGTTGGCGCAAGTTTTGTCTCGATCTGACGAATGTACATAAAGTAATTGGGAAATTTACACATAGGTCGATATAGTGAATTTCGACGGATACGCATCAAATTCGTCGCGCACACGCGACCAATTTGAATTCCGTCAAAGCCCACACGTCCACGAAGCCAATACGCACCTTTCGATGCTCTCTGTTCGCGACCACGTCGCCCGGATTTGCGGGACGCACGTCGTATCGAAAAAATTTCAAAGTTTTTAAAACAGATTTTCGTCCATATTCGGGATCAATTTTCTCCGCATATAATCGATAAATTTTGAAACTACAAAAGAGTTCTGGAGTGGTACAGGTGGTCTAGAAGTTTGTTAAGGTAGAATGTTTAAAGCAATAACAGGTCGATCAGAATCGGTCCTCCAAGTGGGGTTCAAGACTTGTTCTATACTCTGTTTTTTGGATGTGTTTTCCTTCGACTTTGCGTCAAAATTCTGAACCGGCGGCTCAATCACGTTCGAATCTATATTGTTGTCTTCCTAGAGGGTCATGTATACTATGCATAGTTACGGATCGAAAATTGATTAAACATAGAGGAATATATATATGTATGAAATACCGCACCCGCGGCGACGTCTACTGCTGCTGTGTGCTCTTTGCGCCGTACCTCCAGCGCGTCGTGGCCGGCTATTGGCCGCGTGAGGTGGCGCCAGGGGGTCGCCATGGTGGTACGGCATTAGGACTAGGGTTTTGAAGTCGAACTCTCTCTCGCTCTTTGTCTCATACTCGATATATATATATATATACGGGTGGCTTGGTGCTGCTGCTTGGGGAAATTCTTGTGGGGATTAGTAGTAGCTGGGCCGGGATGCTACTACTTTTTGTTTCTTTTCCTTTTCCTTTTTTTCTATTTCTATTTTTTCTATTTATATATATATATATATATATATATATATATATATATATATATATATATATATATATATATATATATATATACATATATATATTCACACCCACACAACCAAATAATATCTATATACATATATATAATATATTTATCTATACATACACAGATATGTCTATATATATACACATCCATATACATGTATATTTATCAATACACACACACACACACACACACACACTATATATATATATATATATATATATATATATATATATATATATATATATATATATATATAAATATATAATATATATATATATATATATATATATATATATATATATACACACAGATATGTCTATATATATACACATCCATATACATGTATATTATCTATACACACACACACACACACACACAAAAAAAAAAAAAAAAAAAAAAAAAAAGAAAAAAAAACTATATATATTATATATATATATATATATATATATATATCTATATATATATATATATATATATATATATATTGAGGATTTTATTTATAGGAGTAAATATATGTATATATTATATATGTATATATATATGTGTGTAATATATATATATATATATATATATATATATATATATATATATATATATATATATATATAATATATATATATATATATATATATATATATATATATATATATATATATTATATATTGATATATATGGACATAAATATGTGTAAGTGCATATATATGCATGTATGTATAAATACGTGTGTACATATATGTGTATATATATATATATATATATATATATATATATATATATATATATATATATATATATATATATATATATATATACAGAAAAAATAATTTATTGAAACAGTAAGTGAGCTCAAGAAGAGCATTACAGACCGGTACAGGGCCGAAAAACACAAAAGGGCCCTGTTAAGCAAAGATTGAAATACTAAGTGTCGAAATTTCGAAACCCAAAATTTCGAATTACAACTGTGTTTCGAAACAATTCAAAATTTCGAAAATCAAAATTTTGAAATATTTCGAAACTTCAAACATTTGAAAGAACATGCGGGGGAGGGGGGGGGTCGGGTACGTAGCCCGAGGGGGGAGGGTGTGGGCTCACAACCCGAGAGGGACACGGTGCCCGAGGGGGGGCGCTCATCCGGGGGGGGGGGGTGGCGCAGGGCTCGAGGGTCCTCGCCCCCTCCAGTGCGCTGGACGAAAGGGGGACGGGGCTCCGACGAGCGGGCCAGACCGGAGAGGGAGGGGGGATGAAGCACCAACGGCCGTCGGGAGAACCAGACTCGAGCGGAGGAGCGCCGACGGAGGAACACGGAAGAGAGGGGCTCGGACCCGCCTAGGGGAGGCGGGGAGCCGAGGGAGCCACCTGAGCTATACCCTAAGCATGGGGGCTCCTACGGAGGAGCGGACATCCTGGCCCGGAGGAGGGTAGGGGGGGTGGCGTATCGTCTAGAGAGGGAGGAGGGGTGGACCCCTAAGGAGGTGGGGAGGGAAGACTTCGACGGGGGGGGGGAGGGGGAGTCGGTCGACGCCTAGAGGCGCCTACCGCCTGGGCTACAACATGCGGCGCAGTGAGCGCCTGAGGCCATCGAACTCCGAGGGGCTCGGAGTGGCCACGGGAGCCCACGAGGGGGGCATGCAGCACGGGGATGGGGGATCCGCCACCGACGGGGAAGGCGGAGCGGGAGGGTGGGGAGCCCCCGGCGAACCAGAGGCGGGGGCTGGGAAGAGGAGGAGGGCCGATCCTGCCACGCCGGAAGGCGCTGCGAGAGGTGCGACAGGTGGAGGGGGCGCCGGATAGGGGACAGCACGCCTGGCGGAGCGATCGGCGACGGAGGAGGGGGCTGACCAAGACGGAAGGGACGCAAGGGGCCACACCAGGGAAGGGGCGGTCGCAGCCGCAGAAGGGGGCGGTGCGACGAGAGAGACGGCCGGAGGCGCCAAAGGAGGCGCGCCTGGCGAAGCTGCCGACCCCAGAGGTGGTACCTTCTTGCGCCGAGCACGTCGCCGAAGGGGGGTGGAGGGGGGAACCCCCACCACGGGTAGACGACGGCGAGGGAGGAGCCTCCCCACGGCAAGAGAACGCCGTCGAAGCGGAAGCCCCCCCCCCCACAGGGACGGCGGCCAGGAGGCCAGCCAGCCAGTGCTGAGGCCTGCATGTAACGCCCCCACTCCCAAAATACTTAGGACCAAGTACGTAGACATGCAGCTGCATATATACGATGAACACTCCAATATATGGAATTCTCGTATATATACATAAGCTGTAATAATATAATCGCAGGCCAGAAAAGCAATAAAACTATATCTCATCCACAGCACACACAGAACATATAAGAAGTCCAAATAGAATAAATGAGTGAGTCAAAAGATAGCCAGGTGGACACGCCCACACCAAACAGCTATAAAAATAATCTCAAATACAGTAGATGTCCACTATGAATCTCAAAGAATAATATGAATCTAGATGCCAGCGAAAGATGCCTCGTCATCAAGGTATGAAGGATCCCGTGCCGAGCCATACTCCTGAGGGAAATCGTCTATATCTTGAGAGATCACCAGGTCCTCAGAGGGACGTAACAAGATACAAGAAGAACATGCCATATGAACAGAATATAAATGTACCATAAAATAAAGATAAAGTAAAGTGTTCAAACCATAACACTGCTCAATATCCCATCATCGAAACAGTATGCTACCCCTACAACCAAACAAGGGCAAGGGATAACTTACTATTTTACGATGTGACATTTTTCTATGCCATGATTGGAACATGAAATTTGTAAGGTCTCCTAACCTTTCTAGTAGGCAATTTAGAAGACATATCGATGTATGGACATGTGAAGTCTGACTCCCCCAGGACAAGGTAATAACTCACAACACGCACACGACAAGTACCAATACTATCAGCCGATATAATTCGAGGCTAGCGGCCCACGTGACCCATCAGTCCACATAACTCGAGGCTAGTGACCCTCGCGACTCGACTAACGTAGTACACAGTTAATACAGTTGTTGGATTTGGGGAAGCCCATACATTTAACTGTCTTCTCCCTCCCAAGGTCACTAACAGAAGGTAGTTCGCTAAGACTAGGTCCATATGCATACAAAAAGGCAAGAAGAAAAAATAACTGAAAGAAAAATAAAGTGAACTAAAAATAGCAAGTAATGGATCCAACTGAGAACAAATAATAAATAAGTAGTAAATAAATAAATAATGATGCATCTAATTATAAACAGTAGATAAGGCAAGGTATCTTGCCTGCGGGTGGTGCGAGAAGCAGCAAAATCCAACAATCAGTATCGTCAGCACGAAAGTCAAAATCCACAAGGAGCTCCGGATGCTGAAACAAATATCACGAACATGTTCGGTGTAAACGATATGTCTAGAAAATGCCTGTCCAAAGTTAAATTCTGGAACAGGGGCAAAATCATAATTTTGGGTCAAAACGATGTCCGCGTTGGACCCGTTTTACATCGAAACACGTGCAGTATCTATGGTCTCTAAAGTCATCAACTATATGTCTAAGGATTCGGTTTGAGAAGAGGAATTCAACGGTATGTCCAGTTTTGGATTTCGAGGAGCCGCGTACAAACGCCCGTTTGAGTAGGTCGCGGGCCCGCCAAAAAGGGGTTCCGATTCGTCATTCTCAGAATCAAACCAACTTGGCACACAGGACCAGAATTTCGATTCGGACCTGTTGGCGCAGTTTCGTCTTGAATCGACGACTGTACACGAAGTTAGGGCGAAGTTTGCAAATTGGCGATACGTCTCGACGGATACGGACTGATTTCGTCGCGCACACACGACGAAACTGAGTTCCGTCAGTTCCCACACGTCGACAACGTCCATATGCGTCTTTCGATGCATAAAGCGCACGACCACGTCGCCTGGTTTGTCGGGGCGCACGCCGTATCGGGAAACGTTTTCTAAATTTTTAGTTTGAAAAACAGATTTTCTCTTGAATCTTTAACATCAATTACTTCCTGTATAATAACTGAAATAAAAATCTAACAGGTGTGTTTAATCCCGTATATGTTGTGTTTCACTGTTTTAGTTGGTTTGCTGAACCCTCAGCATACGGGGCAAAATCGGCTTCCAAGTCGTGTCTTGGGCACCTAAAACTGTCTTTCCGACAGTTTTTTTGGGAAGTTATGTTCGATTTCTCGGCAAGATATTAGGGTTCCTAGATTCTTTTCTGAAGGGGTTTAGAGAGGGTTAGATAGGCTCTATGTAGGATTCGACGAAATCAAAAGTAGTCGAGTATGATGGATGAACGACGAGGGGAAGTTGCGTACCTGCGGTCGAGTTAAAACGAGCTACTCTGTTTTGGGTCGTCCCGGTGGTGTTCAGGCGACAACGGCCGGTCGTCGGCGGCGGGATGGCGCGCGGAGGGTGCATGTCACGCTGGAGTCGCTCCTCAAGTCGGCGAGGTAGTTGCTAGGGTTTCGGGGCTTTTCGATCTCGTGTAGCCATATATAACAGAGTTATATAACTCTGCTGCGGGGCCAACCGGCTTGGGTGTAACCCTGGGCCGGTCATCAGTTACTGTTCCCTTCGGGGAACAGTGGTTTTGTAAATTATTTTATTTATTTATTTTTTTAATCACTATATACATACATGTGCATATATATTTTATATTATATATATAGATATATATATATATATATATATATATATATATATGTGATTAAATATATATTAATCACATATATATGTATTATATATATACATATATATAATATATATATATATATATATATATATATATATATATATATATATTATATATATATATTATATAAAAAATATATAAAAATATATACATATATATATTATAAAATAATCTAATATTATAAAATATATATTATATATAAAATATACATATATAAATATATACAATATATATACATATATATAAAATATATTTATATAAAATATATACATATATAAATATATATTATATAAAATATATTATATAAAATATATACATATTATAATATATACAATATATATATTATATAAATATATCTATTATATAAAATATAAATATATACAAAACTATATTATATATTATATATATATATATATATATATTATAGATATATATATATATATATATCTATATTATATATATATTTATATATATTTATATATATAATCTATTTTTGTATCTATATATATATATATAGTATAATATATAATATATAATATATATATATATATATATATATATATATATATTATATAAAAATATATATATATATATATATATATATATATATATATTATATATATAATATATTATATAATATTTATATCTAATTAAAAAATATATATATATATTATATCTAATTAATTATCCTATATATTTCTAATACTAATACTAGAAATAATACAATTTTTTTTGTTTATAACCTAAATTTATATTTTTAAAATCTTTTTATTGTGGTAACTCATTTAAATGGTAACCAAAAAAAATAAAATCATCATTTATTATTTAATAATGTATAAAATAGTAATAATAATTCTAATATTCAACATATTTTTCCTATATTCTAATTACTTTGCCCAATTACAATCTCCTAACAACCCATCGCTATGTATGTATTTCTTATTTTTATATATATATTTTTTAAAAACATAAGAAATAAACAAGATTAAAATATAAATCATCAAGAAAATTTAAAAAAAATCTGGGGGTTTACATCCTACCCAACTTATAAAAATTTCGTTCTCGAAATTAAAATAGAACTTAATATAAAAAATGTAATGAGGCTGAATACGAAGGAAGAGTAATTATATCAAATATCAATCATAACTCAGCTTCGAAAAAAAAATGGACGGGGTAGTTATAGAAGGAATCCAACTGACAACATATTCTATAAAGTAGGGCATCTTAGTCTGGCATGGTTCATGGGTATCAAGTCGTTTGAGGCAATGGGACAAAATCGTATGGTAAAAATCAATTGGGACAAAAATGGACATACATGGTTCGCTACAAGAAAATTGTGTTATACATGTGGTGTAATTGAAATGAAGCATAGGGTGGAGTATTTGCTTGGGAAAGGTATGCCATAGGTGTAGAGTGGCTTGTCCAGTTCATGAGGGTGGAATTTGTTGGAAGAGAATGGTTAGTGTTGTGCTTCAAATATCAAGGTCACGCAGATGGGTCAACATGATACGGATGGAAATAGACATTATAAACCAATGATTTATAAGTCCCCTTGGAATCAATCTTGATTAATTTAAGTCTTGCATTTTAATCTATATTAGCTGGTCAGGTTACCTGAAAAGCAATCTGAACCCTTCCCACTAAGTGAGGGTAACCTAGAATTAGTTTGAACTCAAGTGGTTGGGCTAATTGACGGTCGGATGGGTTACTAGGTTCCTTAAGCCCGAATGCGCCTTTTGTGACTTTTGTGTTTAAGTAGCACAGGAGAACTTGAGTGGCACACTAGTGGCATGTGTGTAGTGGGCTTCGAGTGGATCATAACCGTATATTAGGTTGGAAGATTTGAGTCGAGGTTGGGCCTCTAATTGAGGTCGGGAAGTTCATCGATATAGCGGTAAGGGTTATAAATGACCATCCTGATCTGAAAGTCGCATCATAAAAATAGGGTACAAGGGGACGTGTTTGAGTGGAACATGATATGCCTAGATGAAGGTGGGATCATCTAGGTCTCGTATATGGAACTTGTTGGAAGAAAAAGACTATTGTTGTGCTCTAAATTTCAAAGTCACGGTAGGAGTATCCATAGTGTTACGAATAGAAGTGGACGTTGTGAACCACTGAGTTACTTGCTTGATTTGAGAAAGTGTGTCAAGTTGAAGATCGTACTTTGAACATCGAACAATGGAGAAATAACTACGTAGGTCATCCTTGTGCTTCCAAGTTGGCGAGGGATGCCCTGATGACACATGCACCAGGGGAATTGAATGATAAACCCTCCTATAGCACAAAAAAATCACTGATGGGGTAATAAATTATAAGGTACGTTATGTACGATCTCTAACTACTAACTCTTAAATCACTATTCGTAGCAAGTCTGCTAGACTATGGTCAATAGATTTCTAATGGTGTCGAAAGTAGTGCATATGCAATATTGCTGATAACTAGTGATTCATACTAAGATAAGTATTATGATATACATGTTGACCAAGCTAATGTATGTGTTGTTTGAACGCTAAGCCATGTCTAAAACAATTAAATATTGCAACTGGAATAATACCTGCCAATTCTCCAACCTCCGGATGGGTGCCTATCACAGTCATACTAAATGCTTGCCCATGCCTTTGTCCATTTATCTCCTGTCCAACCTGGCTAACTTGTGCCGATTGGTCAGCTAAGTGTGATCCTCTAGGATAACTTCCATGTGATGGTTGACTGGGCTCTGCTATTGGTCCTGGTGCTATGGGTCCTTGCATCCGCTGTTGTGCTGCCTTTAGTTGTTCTATACAGTCTCGGGCCTTGTGATGATTGGAGCCACAAATCATGCATTGTCCTAATCTGCGACGACAATTCTTTATGACATGACCATTTCTATAACAGAAGCGACATGTAAGAAGCTCATCAATTGGATAGGGTGATGCTCTTGGTGGTTGTTGTGTCATAGAATGTCTGATTGGTCCACCATGGATAAGGTTACTTGGCCCAATTGCTGGAATATGGCGTCTCTGAGCCCGTTGTACTTCCTTATTAAGGAGTTCATGGCTTCTAGCTTCTTCTAATACTGTAGCATGAGAAACTCTAGACTGCACTGTGGTATGCTTCTTGAGCTCTGGTGTCAATCCTTGGTGAAATATTTTGGCCCTTTCCTGCTCAGTAGGAATTAGTGTCTCACCGAATATGCTCAGTCGACTGAATTCTGCATCGTACTCATCTACGGTCATGTTTTCTTGCTTGAGGTGTAGGAACTGATCATAGAGGTCATCGCGTATATGGATAGGAAAGAACCTCTCATTGAAGAGTTTGTAGAACTCTTCCCAAGTCTGATTGGCTCCCAAGCGTCTTTCTTCGGCTTCCCACCAATGATGGACATTGTCTTCTAAGAGCAAGTATACTGCTGTCATCCAATCATTTGTCGGCAACTGAGACACCCTCAGTTGCTTCTCCGTACTGATAAGCCACTTGGTGACCTCTAGTGGTTCCTCGGTACCTCTGAAGGGCTTGGGGTTTATATCCATGAAGTCCTTGATAGAGCCCTCATATGGATGCAGAGCTAGAGCTGGTACCGGTGTCGGAGGTGGAGGTGGAGCCCTAGTTAGTGCTTCCATCATGCTCTGCCTCATTAGTTCAGCCTGTTGCCATTGAGAATGTATCATGGCATACATGTACTGTGTAGTAGGGTTTCCATCCTCTGGTGGTGGAGGCATCTGTGGTCCGCACTGAGATGGATACTGTTGAGTGAATGATGGTGGAGGTGGTGGTACATTCTCTTCGGTTGGTACCACGGTAGTCTGCCCCGTCTGGATGACTGGTGGCACTTGAGTTCCCTGTTGGACCATTGACGGGGTCATGGTGGTCTGCGACTGTCCTGGCTGATACGGGATCACCGGGGTCATTGGTGGGACCTCTCCTTCTTGAGTGGCTGCATCACCAGGTGTGATCGCTGAGGTAGGAACGTGTCCGCTTCGAAGGTTCATCCTTGCTGGCACGAAAAATAGAATAATATTAGAATAGATTTGAACAAGTTACAGGTCAAGCAGTTGAAAGAGAATTTTTAACGTAGTTGCGGATGAGATCTTGGGGAGAAAGTTAATTACATCTCATTCTATATATAAAAATTATAAAGAGCGAACCAAGTACACTAGGTTGATCAGACCATCATGCACCGGTTCTGATAGACAATATGTTAGCGGGGTACCTCCAATAACATATATGTCATGAACAAGCTTGATAAAAGAATAAGCTTGCAAAACTAGGCTATACTAGCAGCATTGGTCAAGATGGTAAAACATAAGTACGCGAGATAATGATAAAAGAATATAAAATTTTCAAGTTCTTTAAGAAGCGAAATTTATTCGGGCTTCGTGTCTATACAGCCGTCCTACGGTCTTCTGGTCTGAGGCTATGGTTACGGTCAAGGAAGTGTTAGGTAGTGATGTATTCTACCCAACTTATAAAAGTTAAACTAGTAATGTTGGAACGATGGAACATGTCTTCTTAGTACGAGTCATCACTTTAACCCCTATCAAGCACGAAAATAGGATGATGTTGAGAAGGGTTAGATATGAGGCAATTCAGATAATCAAAGAGGATTCGAAAAGTTTGAAAGCCAAAGGAGGTAATAATCATGGATGAGATACTATTCCTATTCCTATATGCTGGCTTATTGGGCACAGTCATGTAACCCAACAATATTTTTTGACCTGTATGGGCCACCACAAAAACATGTAACGCCCCAGTCCCAAAATACTTAGGACCAAGTACGTAGACATGCCAGCTGCATATATACGATAAACACTCTAATATATGGAATTCTAGTATATATACATAATCCGTAATAATATAATCGCAGGCCAGAAAAGCAATAAACCTATATCTCATCCATAACACACACAGAAGATATAAGAAGTCCAAATAGAATAAATGAGTGAGTCAAAAGATAGCTGGGTGGACATACCCACACCAAACAGCTATGAAAATAATCTCAAATACAGAAGATGTCCACTATGAGTCTCAAAGAATAACAAAAATCTAGATGTCAGCGGAAGATGCCTCATCATCAAGTTATGAAGGATCCCGTGCCGAGCCAAACTCCTGAGGGAAATCGTCTATACCTGGAGAGATCACCATGTCCTCAGAGGAACATAACAAGATACAAGAAGAACATGCCATACGAACTGAATATAAATGCACCATAAAATAAAGATAAAGTAAAGTGTTCAAACCATAACACGGCTCAATATCCCATCATCGAAACAGTAGGCTACCCCTACAACCAAACAAGGGCAAGGGGTAACTTACTATTTTGCGATGCGATATTTTTTCATGCCATGATTGGAACATAAAATTTGGTAAGGTCTCCTAACCTTTCTAGTAGGCAATTTAGAAGACATATCGATGTATGGGCAGGTGAAGGCTGACTCCCCCAGAATAAGGTAATAACTTACAACACGCACACGACAAGTACCAATACTATCAGCCAGCATAACTCGAGGCTAGCGGCCCACGTGACCCATCAGTCCACATAGCTCGAGGCTAGTGACCCTCACGACTCGACTACCGTAGTACACAATTACTACAGTTGTTGGATTTGGGGTAGCCCATACATTTAACTGTTTTCTCCCTCCCAAGGTCACTAACAGAAGGTAGTTCGCTAAGACTAGGTCCATATGCATACAAAAAGGTAAGAAGGAAAAATAATTGAAAGCAAAATAAAGTGAACTAAAAATAGCAAGTAATGGATCCAACTGAGAACAGATAATAAATAAGTAGTAAATAAATAAATAATGATGCATCTAATTATAAACAGTAGATAAGGCAAGGTATTTTGCCTGCGGGTGGTGCGAGAAGCAGCAAAATCCAACAATCAGTATCGTCAGCACGAAAGTCAAATCTATAAGGAGCTCCGTATGCTGAAACAAACATCACGAACGTGTTCGATATAAAAGATATGTCTAGGAAACGCCTGTCCAAAAGTTAAATTCTGGAATTGGGGCAAAATCATAATTTCGGGTTAAAACGATGTCCGTCGTTAGACCCGTTTTGCACCAAAACGTGTGCCAGTATCTATGGTCTCTAAAGTCGTCAAACTATATGTCTACGGATTCGGTTCGGACCTATTCGCGCAAGTTTCTTCTCGAATCGACGACTGTACACGAAGTTAGGGTAAAGTTTGCAAATTGGCAATACGGGGGTATCTCGACGGATACGGACTGATTTCGTCGCGCACACACGACGAAACTGAGTTTCGTCAGTTCCCATACGTCGACAACGTCCATACACGCCTTTCGATGTGTATAGCGTGCGACCACGTCGTCCGGTTTGTCGGGGCGCACGCCGTATCGGGAAAAGTGTTCTAAAATTTTTTGTTTCAAAAACAGATTTTCTTGAATCTTTAACATCAATTATCTTCCTTTATAATAACTGAAATAAAAATCTAACAGCTGCATTTTAATCCCGTATATGTTGTGTTTCACTGTTTTCAGTTGCTTTGCTGAAACCCTCAGCATACGGGGCAAAAATCGGCTTCCAAGTTGGTGTTTTGGGCAACCTAAAACTGTCCTATTTCGACAGTTTTCTCGGGAAGTTTTGTTCGATTTCTCGAGCAATATATTAGGGTTTCCTAGATTCTATCTGAAGGGGTTTAAAGAGGGTTAGATAGGCTCTATGTAGGATTCGACAAAATTGAAAGTAGCCGAGTATGATGGAAGAACGACGAGGGGGAAGTTGGCGTACCTGCGGTCGAGTAAAACAGAGCTACTCTGTATTTGGGTCATTCCAGTGGTGTTCAGCCGACAGCGGTCGGTCGTCGGCGGCGGGATGGCGGCGCCGGAGGGTGCGTGTCACGCTGGAGTCGCTCCTCAAGTTCGGCGAGGTAGTTGCTAGGGTTTCGGGGCTTTTCGATCTCGCGTAGCCATATATATTACAGAGTTATATATAACTCTGCTGCGGGGGCCAACCGGCTTGGGTGTAACCCTGTGGGCCGGTCATCAGTTACTGTTCCCTTCGGGGAACAGTGAGTTGTTATTTTTTTTTAATCACATATATATACATACATGTGCATATATATATATATATATATATATATATATATTTATATATATATATATATTTTTTTTTTTTTTTATATATATATTTATATATATATATATATATATATATATTATATATATATATTATATATATATATATATATATAAATATATATATATATATATTTTATATATATATATATATATATATATATATATATATATATATATATATATATATATATTATATATATATATATATATATCTAATTAATTATTTCTATATAATTATATCTAATTAATTATATCTATATATTTCTAATACTAATACTAGAAAATAAAATACAAAAAAAATTTGTTTATAACCTAAATTTATATATTTATAAAATCTTTTTATTGTGGCAACTCGTTTAAATGGTAACCAAAAAATAAAATAAAATTATCATTTATATTTAATAATGTATAAAAATAATAATAATAATTCTAATATTCAACATATTTTTCCTAATATTCTAATAATACTTTGCCCAATTACAAATCTCCTAACAAACCCTTTGCAATGTATGTATTTCTCGCTCGGGTAAGCGATGTTGCTTATCGGCTTCCCTTCCTTCCTCGCTATCTGGCGTACATGATGTGTTTCATGTATCTCAGTTGCGTGGGTATGTCCCGGATCCGAGTCATGTCCTCGATCATTCGGAGTTAGTCGTTGGTACCGACCTAACTTACGAGGAACAACCCGTGTCTATTTTGGACCGGCGAGAGAAGGTGCTTAAGAACCGGACTATTAACCTTGTCCGTGTCGCTTGGGGCCATCACTCTCCGGAAGAGTCAACCTGGGAACGTGAGGACGAGATTAGATCTTGGTATCCGCACTTGTTCGACTCAGAAGGTATGTTTCTCCTTATGCCTTGGTAATCCGATTACATGTATATTTTACACCATTTTGAAATATATGATCAATGACTGCTAATGATAGGTTACTTGTGTAGATTGTAATTGCACCTTGCTTGCCCGAATTTCTCTATCTTGTCTTGGCAGAAATTTCGAGGACGGAATTTTTCTAAGGAGGATAGAGATGTCACTCCCCGATCCCGATAGATGTATTCTTTCATGAATTCTGTAGATGGTATCCCGTATTTAGCATCTACATAATTCTATTTATTATTATGTAATGGTTGCATGTAGTTTTTAAGCATGTCATTAGTGAAATGGTTAGAGCATGTTTAGAGGTTAGGGTTTTCTTAAGCCAACCCAACCCCTATTTATATTCTCTTCCTCACTCTCTCTCCTCATTCACTCCTCCATTTATTTCTTTCAACCACCATCCTTAGGCAAGTACAACTTGCTCAAAAGTGGAGATTTATGCATTTTTTATTCTAGATTTTTCCTTTGATATTATTTGTCTATATTGTTCTTCTCTTCATTCTCTACAAAATTTTGACCTTTGAAAAGTTAGATTTTGACTTATTTTGAGGAAGTTATGGCCAAAATAATATTTGGATATTTTCTATGTCATCAGTCCTGGTTTTGGCAGGGACGATGAATAGTGCCGCATGAATAGTGCTGCATAGTGTCCAGCCGCATAAGGATGCTGAATAGTGCCGTATAGTGCCGCATAGTGCCGCATAGTGTTCAGCCGCATAAGGATGCTGCATAGTGCCGTATAGTGTCCAGCCGCATAAGGATGCTACTTAGTACCGCATAGTGTCCAGCCGCATAAGGATGCTGCATAGTACCGTATAGTGCCCAACCGCATAAGGATGCTGCATAGTACCGTATAGTGCCCAGCCGCATAAGGATGCTGCATAGTACCGCATAGTGTCCAGCCGCATAAGGATGCTGCATAGTGCCGCATAGTGCCCAACCGCATAAGGATGTCGCATAGTGCCCAGTCGCATAAGGATACTGCATAGTTCCGTATAGTGTCCAACCGCATATAGGAGTGCCGCATAGTGCTGAATAGTGCCACATAGTGCTGAATAGTGCCGCATAGTGCCTATTTTGGCTGTTTTTTGGCTATTTTAAGTCATATTTGGCTGAATTGTGGCCAGAATTTCTTCTAACTCCCAACATGAAAGTTGTAGATCTTTGTCTTGGCTTCAAGAATCTTCATGACTAGCGAGCTCTTCATACCCTAAGTGCATAGTACCTTCTTATTCTATTTCCTCTTGTATTTTGGTCCTCATTCCTGATCTAACTCCTATGCGTATGCTGGATAACCCTATGTATGTACTAAGATACAATCTATATGAGCATCGATGTACTATCCTTTGTGCTAAGTGTTCCTATGTGATACCTGTCCGTACCTCCAAGAGTCCAGCATTTACATAGCGATTGGTCAGTAGCAATGACGTGGTATGTGTTGTGTGTCGCATTACACCAAGAAGGGGGTACATACGTATGACTCTATGAGCCAGTAAGGATCACTTCTTGGGGTACTTGTACAATGTACGACATCTAGGGGAGTGAGCATGTGACCACGACATGTGAACTCCGAGGATAACCTAGGGATTAACTAGGCAACTAACTTGGTAGATGCATTGGGTGGGAAGAATTCCGAGATCGTGCCATACTAGCCACCCCAGGCCCAGTCCTGACGTGTCGGGTTGGCCACCACGGATATGGTTTCACTCGCCTATAGCGGATGGCTATATCTGACTCATACGAGCTATGTGTTATATGTTTTAGCGCGGTAGCCCTCCGGGGGACCGGTGCATAATCAATGTGCTATATGTCTTATGGTTTGGCTAGCCCTGCTGGGTTGACACGATCTGAGAATTCCTTTTAATCAGTATCGCGGGGATAACTCCGCCAAATATAGAAAGCCGTATGAATGAATGGCCGCTTGAAAAATGACTTGACTGTGCCTTGTAACTTCCGTTAGTAGCCGAGGGACATGGACTATCATAGTGCGTGGTCCAACCCATGTCCTTGTTTGGTTGTTGGGTTGGGCTATCGTGCTAGGACAGGCTGTGGACCGAGGTTACGACCGGAAGCTTTTATTATTACTAGTATTATTATTTTGTGCTTGAGTTTTATCTCACTCTTTTGTGCTTCCTTGTGGTACTTGCTATTCGGGGCTGACCCTGCTGGTTTTGTTTGGCCAGATCTCGTAGCAGCGCCTGAGGATCCAAACTTCCTCCCCGACGTCAATGGTGCATACTATGAGCATGGCTGGCGGGGGACTCGAGTGGGTTTCTTCTCCACCACTCTAGTATCTTTACTTATGTTCTGGCATTTAGCCACCGGCACCTGTTAGCCGGCTAATATGGATATTTTGTCTTGCATAATTTGTAATTAAATCATACTGCAGATGAATACAATTATGTACCTATGACTCTCTGGGCTAGCTAACTTATAAAGATAGATCCCCATGATTATTTTGATGATGCGTCGGGGATGCCTTACTGCTTTATCTTATATGATCATTATTTAATGCTTCTTGTTTGATTGATTGAGACCTAGATGCTCTGTGAAACCATAGGAGACTTGATTGTAGCATGCACCCCCTTGTCTCTTGACAGCCACGATCGCCGTATGACGTTTATATACCTCATATGGAGTAGCTGGCCCAGTCCGTCTCCGTATTTTGGTACTGGGGTGTGACAAGGTTTTATTGGTGGCCCATGCAGGTCTAATTTTCAGACTTATGGGGTGTTACTATTATAGGAGTCTCAATCAAAACTTGTTCCCTTTGAATCTCTTGCCTCAATTTCTCTTTTCTCGCCTTGATTGATAACTTGAATTGCATCCTCGAATCTTCTTCGTCCTGTCATTTGATATCATGTATCTTACTCCATAGGGGTGCTTCGTTCTTAGTAGCTGGTAGGGCCAACATGGAGGAACGTCCAGTAGAGCATGGCTCGACGGGGCAGCAGCCGGAAAGAATGCCTTCTCCTGACCAAATCCGAGTGGAAGTTATATCAGAGCCGGTAGAACCGCAGGTTCTAGAAACTCCCGCACCCCGGCGGTACCGACAGCGACGACAGTACCTGATGCTGCAGCACTCCTGGAGGTCATTCGGGGATTCCTGGCCACTCAGCAGCGTCAGGTGGCAGCCCATCAGCAACAGCAGACCCAGCAGCAGGAACAGAATGTGCTATTGAATCAGGGGTTATAATTAGCCCTTGAGAGAAGTGTCAGAAATGATTCGGGAGCGTCAGGGAGGTTTTGTCGACTTAATCCGAGATATTTTGACGGCACGGAGGATGCCATCACGGCGGATGCATGGCTTTAGGATACTGTGGCCATATTGACTGCAGCTAAGGTTCCCACAGAAGAGAAGGTTGACCAAGTCAGACTGTTACTTCAGGATCTCGTCCGCGACTGGTGGGCATCAGAAGAGGTTGGAATGAGGCGTCATGTTCCTTGGGATAGCTTTAGTACCAGATTCAAGGCCAAGTACTTTGGCGTGGTAGCGCGGAATGAGTTACAACAGAGGTTTATCAGTCTCAAGCAGGCTGGTAAGACGGTGGATGGATATGCAGCGGAGTTCTGCAGACTGAGTCGGTTTGCACCAACGATGGTGGCTACAGAGCCAGAGAAGGCTATGAGATTCCAGCAGGGACTTCATTTGGAGATTCTACAGCTAGTAGAAGGCCACGACTATCAGACTTTTGACGTCATTTTAACGGCTGCTCGGAGGCATGAACTCACCCAACAAAGGCTGGTGACACGACATGGGGGCCAAAAGAGGTCCCATCCCCAGAGTAGGGGCGGAGGAGCAGTACAGCGAACATCGACGCCAGCACCCGACATCTGTATTCATGAGTCAGGAGCGCCACGGAGGACGGCGGTATCAGAAATAACAGCACCATCTCGGCATCAGCAGCAGAGGAACCAGCAGCAGCGCCAGGGGGCGCCCATTGGATGTACTTACTGCGGTAAGGGAGGGCACACTAGGGATATGTGTCGTTCAGCTAACGGATTGTGCATGAGGTGTGGCAGTCCATACCACAGGATTGCCAATTATCCTATGATGCAGAGGCCAGGAGGGCCAGTTCAGCAGTTTTCGGCGTTGCCAGCTCCGGGGGCAGCACCGAACCGAGGACCAGCATTGGCCGTAAGGCCGCTAGCCCAACGTCTACCGACACAGGCTCAGATGTTTCGCCAGGCACAGAACCAGGAAGGCCCGTAGAGGCCGCAGCAACAGCATGGTCGAGGAAGGCAGCACCAGGGAGCTCAGCAAGGCCAGGGCCAGGCCTTCACCTTATCACTGGAGGATGCACTAGCTTCAGGCGACGTGGTTGCAGGTAATATTTCTGTTACCTCTTTTCCTGCAGTAGCATTGTTTGATTCGGGGGCTACCCACTCTTTTATATCTGCACGATTTGCGACACGTATTGGATTGGAGTTCGAGGCATTGCCAGAGAGGATGAATATACTCACTGGTAATGGGCTCGTAGGAGTTAGCAGAGTGTGCCTAGCGTGTTCGGTCGTAGTGAGTGGGCGATTATTGCCCGTATCTTTGATTGAGTTCCCTATGGACAACTTTGACGTTGTCCTAGGCATGGACTGGTTGAAAGACAGTCATGCGACTATAGATTGTCGGGGAGGTAGGGTAGTATTTAATGTACCTGGCGTTAAGGAGTTCGTCTTTGTTCGATCATTAGAGGATCGACCCAAGAGCATCGTTACAGAATCATTGGTAGAGCAGGAACAGATTCCAAGAGTGGTCAGAGAGTTTTTTGATGTATTTCCAGATGAGCTTCCAGGTTTACCACCGGTGAGGGATGTGGAGTTTTGCATTGAGTTGAATCCTGAGACGGAGCCTAAAGTCGGCAGAGTTTATAGGATGTCGCAGTCAGAGTTGGACAAGTTGCACCAGCATAAAAAAGAACTGAAGGCGAAGCAGTTTATCCGAGACAGTGAATCACCCTGGGCAGCACCGGTGATTTTAGTACCCAAGAAGGATGGATCGATGCGAATGTGCATTGATTACTGGCAGTTGAATGCAGTAACAGTGAAGAACAAGTATCCATTACCAAGGATTGATGACTTATTTGATCAATTGAGTAAGGCCTGCGTCTTCTCTAAGATTGATCTTCGATCTGGATATTATCAAGTGAGGGTCCGGGAGCAGGACATACCTAAGACAGCATTTAGATCGCGGTATGGGCATTATGAGTTTCTGGTGATGCCATTTGGACTGACTAATGCCCCAGCCGTGTTCATGGACTTGATGAACCGCATCTTTCTACCCCTATTTGGATAAGTTTGTAGTAGTATTTATAGATGACATCCTCGTTTATTCCAGTAGTGAAGAAGAACATGAGAAACATCTTCGGACAGTTTTGCAGACCTTGAGGGAGCATCAACTTTATGCGAAGCTTAGTAAATGTGAGTTTTGGTTGGATCGTATTTCGTTCCTGGAACATATTATTTTTGGAGCAGGAGTGTCAGTAGATCCGAAGAAGGTTGAGGCAGTAGAGAATTGGCCAGTTCCGAAGATGGTAGCAGAAGTGCGTAGTTTTTTGGGATTGGCAGGTTATTATCTGAGGTTCGTGGCAGATTTTGCCAGGATTTCGGCACCCTTGACGCGTTTGACGCATAAAGATGTAGAGTTTGTTTGGTCAGCAGAATGTCAGACATCATTTGAAGAGTTAAAGAAAAGATTAATCTCAGCCCCGATCTTGAAACTTTCAGTAGGATCAGAAGGGTTTATAGTGTATTGTGACGCATCCGGGAAGGGACTTGGGTGTGTATTGATGCAGCATGGTAAGGTGATAGCATATGCATCTCGACAGCTTCGGGACCATGAAAAGAACTATCCGACCCACGACCTGGAATTAGCAGCAGTAGTGTTCTCGCTTAAGTATGGAGGCACTATTTATATGGGGATCGAGTGGAGATTTACACTGATCAGAAGAGCTTAAAGTATGTATTTATCCAGAGGGACCTGAACATGAGACAGAGAAGATGGTTGGAGTTACTGAAGGACTTTGATGTAAATCTTCAGTATCATTCAGGCAAGGCAAATGTGGTAGCAGATGCCTTGAGCATGAGAGGTGGTGCATTCGTTTTAACCTCGCAGAGGCATATTTTGGAAGACCTTCAGGAAATAGGAATTGAAGTGATCTTGCCACAAGATACAGGAGTTATGGCCAGTTTGCAGATTCAGTCTACTTTAGTAAAGAGGATCAGAGCAGCCCAGGTAGAGGATCCACGGATCCAGAAGCTTCGATCAGAGTGTGAGTCAGGTCTCAGGAATGAGTTAGTAATCCATGAGGATGGTACACTTAGGTTCAGAAACCGTCTTTGTGTACCAGGTGGAGACCTTCGAGAAGAAGTTATGTCAGAGGCTCATAGTTCTCCTTATTCTATTCATCTCGGAGGCACAAAGATGTACCAAGATATAAAGCAACACTTTTGGTGGAATGGTATGAAGAGGGAGATAGCGAGGTTTGTATCCAAATATTTGGGATGTCAGCAAGTGAAGGCAGAGCAGCAGAGACCAGCAGGATTGTTACAGTCGCTTCCTATTCCGGAGTGGAAGTGGGAGCACATCACGATGGACTTTGTGACCGGTTTACCTAGATCTCCGACCGGTCAAAACGCAGTTTGGGTAATCGTGGATCGGCTCACGAAGGTTGCTCATTTTCTTCCTTTCAGAGTAGGACAGTCTACTGAGTAGCTGGCAGAAATATATATGAAGCAGATTGTAAGGCAGCATGGTGTTCCAGTCAGCATAGTATCAGATCGAGACACACGGTTCACCTCTCACTTTTGGCAAAGTTTGTATCAAAGTTTGGGTACTAAGTTGAGGTTCAGTACAGCCTATCATCCGCAGACGGACGGACAATCAGAGAGAACCATTCAGACCTTGGAAGATATGTTACGGGCTTGTACTTAGACTTCGGCGGAACTTGGGAAGATCATCTTTATTTAGTAGAGTTCTCTTACAATAATAGTTATCAGACAAGTATACAGATGGCACCGTTTGAAGCATTATACGGAAGGAAGTGCAGGTCCCCTCTGGCATGGGATGATGTGGGAGAACGAAAATTGTTGGGACCAGAGATGATCACGCAGACAGTGGAGATAGTCAAGTTGATCAGAGAGCGGCTTCGAATCGCGCAGGACAGACACCGACACTGGGCAGATCAGCATCGTAGGCCTCTAGAGTTTAGCGTTGGTGACCAAGTATTTCTACGAATTTCGCCTACTCAGGGTGTCATTAGATTTAGAACCAAAGGAAAGCTTAGTCCGAGATTCGTTGGTCCTTTTGAGATTCTCGCTCGGGTAGGAGATGTTGCTTATCGGCTTGCCCTTTCTCCCTCGCTATCTGGCGTACATGATGTGTTTCATGTATCTCAGTTGCGTGGGTATGCCCGGGATTCGAGTCATGTCCTCGATCATTCTGAGTTAGTCGTTGGTACCGACCTAACTTACGAGGAACAACCCGTGTCTATTTTGGACCGACGAGAGAAGGTGCTTAAGAACCGGACTATTAACCTTGTCCGTGTCGCTTGGGCCATCACTCTCCGGAAGAGTCAACCTGGGAGCGCGAGGACGAGATTAGATCTCGCTATCCGCACTTGTTCGACTCAGAAGGTATGTTTCTCCTCATGCCATGGTAATCCGATTACATGCATATTTTGCACCATTTTAAAATATATGATCAATGACTGCTAATGATAGGTTACTTGTGTAGATTGTAATTGCACCTTGCTTGCCCGAATTTCTCTATCTTGTCTTGGCAGAAATTCCGAGGACAGAATTTTTCTAAGGAGGATAGAGATGTCACTCTCCGATCCCGATAGACGTATTCTTTCATGAATTCTGTACATGGTATCCCGTATTTAGCATCTGCATAATTCTATTTATTATTATTTAATGGTTGCATGTAGTTTTTAAGCATGTTATTAGTGAAATGGTTAGAGCATGTTTAGAGGTTAGGGTTTTCTTAAGCCAAGCCAACCCCTATTTATATTCTCTTCCTCACTCTCTCTCCTCATTCACTCCTCAATTTATTTCCCTCAACCACCATCCTTAGGCAAGTACAACTTGCTCAAAAGTGGAGATTTATGCATTTTTCATTCTAGATTTTTTCTTTGATATTATTTGTCTATATTTTTCTTCTCTTTATTCTCTACAAGTTTAGTTCTTGGAGTTTTTGATTTTAATGACTAGTTTGGTGTAGATCTAAGTTTCTAAAACTAGGGTTTTATGTATTTACATGGTTTTGATCTGTCAAACTTGGTTATTTTCGAAAACTAATGGTCCTAGGTTGTAGGAAATTTGATTCTACACAATTTTGACCTTTGAAAAGTTAGATTTCGACTTGTTTTGAGGAAGTTATGGCCAAAATAATATTTGGATATTTTCTATGTCATCAGTCCTGGTTTTGGCAGGGACGATGAATAGTGCCACATGAATAGTGCCGCATAGTGTCCAGCCGCATAAGGATGTTGAATAGTGCCGCATAGTATCCAACCGCATAAGGATGCTGCATAGTACCGTATAGTGTCCAGCCGCATAAGGATGCTGCATAGTGCCGTATAGTGTCCAGCCGCATAAGGATACTGCATAGTGCCGCATAGTGCCCAGCCGCATAAGGATGTTGTATAGTACCGTATAGTGTCCAGCCGCATAAGGATGCTGCATAGTATCGCATAGTGTCCAGCCGCATAAGGATGCTGCATAGTGCCGTATAGTGTCCAGCCGCATAAGGATGCTGCATAGTTCCGTATAGTGTCCAGCCACATATGGGAGTGCCGCATAGTGCCGAATAGTGTCGCATAGTGCTGAATAGTGTCGCATAGTGCCTATTTTGGCTGTTTTTGGCTATTTTAAGTCCTATTTGACTGAATTGTGGCCATAATTTCTCCTAACTTCTAATATGAAAGTCGTAGATCTTTGTCTTGGCTTCAAGAATCTTCATGACTAGCGAGCTCTTCATACCCTAAGTGCATAGTACCTTCTTGTCCTATTTTCTCTTGTGTTTTGGTCCTCATTCCTGATCTAACTCCTATGCGTATGCTGGATAACCCTATGTGTGTACTAAGGTACAATCTATGTGAGCATCGATGTTCTATCATATGTGCTAAGTGTTCCTATGTGATACCTGTCCGTACCTCCAAGAGTCCAGCATTTACATAGCGATTGGTCAGTAGCAATGACGTAGTATGTGTTGTGTGTCGCATTACACCAAGAAGGGGGTACATACGTATGACTCTATAAGCCAGTAAGGATCACTTCTTGGGGTACTCGTACAATGTATGATATCTAGGGGAGTGAGCATGTGACCATGACATGTGAACTCCGAGGATAATCTAGGGATTAACTAGGCAACTAACTTGGTAGATGCATTGGATGGGAAGAATCCCGAGATCGTGCCATACTAGCCACCCCAGGCCCAGTCCTGACGTGTCGGGTTGGCCACCACGGATATGGTTTCACTCGCCTATAGCGGATGGCTATATCTGACTCCTACGAGCTATGTATTATATATTTTAGCACGGTAGCCCTCCGGAGGACCGGTGCATAATCAATGTGCTATATTTCTTATGGTTTGGTTAGCCCTGCTGGATTGACACGATCTGAGGATTCCTTTTAATCAGTATCGCGGGGAAAACTCTGCCAAATATAGAAAGCCGTATGAATGAATGGCCGCTTGAAAAATGACTTGACTGTGCCTTGTAACTTCCGTTAGTAGCCGAGGGACATGGACTGTCATGGTGCGTGGTCCAACCCATGTCCTTGTTTGGTTGTTGGGTTGGGCTATCATGCTAGGACAGGCTGTGGACCGAGGTTACGACCGAAAGTTTTTATTATTACTAGTATTATTATTTTGTGCTTGGGTTTTATCTCACTCTTTTGTGCTTCCTTGTGGTACTTGCTATTCGGGGCTGACCCCGCTGGTTTTGTTTGGCCAGATCTCGTAGCAGCGCCTGAGGATCCAAACTTCCTCCCCGACGTCAATGGTGCATACTAGGAGCATGGCTGGTGGGGGACTCGAGTGGGTTTCTTCTCCACCACTCTAGTATCTTTACTTATGTTCTGGCGTTTAGCCACCGGCACCTGTTAGCCGGCTAATATGGATATTTTGTCTTGCATAATTTGTAATTAAATCAGACTGCAGCTGAATACAATTATGTACCTATGACTCTCTGGGCTAGCTAACTTATAAAGCTAGATCTCCATGATCATTTTGATGATGCGTCGGGGACGCCTTACTGCTTTATCTTATATGATCATTATTTACTGCTTCTTGTTTGATTGATTGAGACCTAGATGCTCTGTGAGACCATAGGAGACTTAATTGTAGCATGCACCCTCTTGTCTCTTGACAGCCACGATCGCCGTATGACGTTTATATACCTCATATGGAGTAGCTGGCCTAGTCTGTCTCCGTATTTCGGTACTGGGGCGTGACAGCTATCCTAGCTAATTTGACTATTCTGAACACGTTGGTATTATCTGTTTCAGTATTAGAAGACTATTGCACGAGTTGACCCTTCGAGGCTCATTGAGTGGCAGTATTGATTCCTCAGTTCAGGACCAGGCGAGTACATTCTCTGATGATTTTTCATTCATAATATTTACTATGTTTCTTGGATCTAGTGTTGATATTCATGATTCTTGACACATTGGTCACGCAGATTGGTATTTTACGGATCCCGTCATGAGTTGTTATTCCTTGTTTACCATGGTGTACCTTGTGCAAGTCTTGTTGTAGTTCTTGTGCAATGTACGGACATCGATTCTCGAGAAGACTTGCTACCTTCTCTTAGAATCCCATGTTGTAATAAGTCATGGTTGGATCCACTATATCAGTCGGGGGCGGGGGAATATTAGTCTAGACATGTGGTCAATACCCACCTTGTGCATTTTATAGATACTTGTGAGTGTTAATCATACACTTCACGTATGATTAACCAGGCCAATAAACCTTGTGCAAGCTCCCAAGCCGGCCACATATCAAAGCTAATATTCACTCACGTAGATAGTTGTTCTTGATTCTTGTACATGACATGTTCAGATATCTTCATTCTTGCTCTAGTTTACTACTTTACCCATGCCATGCTACTTTCATGTACATTTATTTTACTCATGTTTATTCTCTCTATTTACTGTTACATAGCACTTGTCATTTATTGGGAACTGTTGTTAGAAATGTGCTCGTTCCAATCCTGACTGGATATGTTGACCAAAATTTACAGATTATGGCGAGGATGAGTGTCCTACCTACTACGGCCCACATGACGTAGTGGGCGCAGACCAGGAGACCCTAGTCCAGCATGGGTTAGTGCCAGCTGAGGAGGCTCTAGCAGTGACTCAGTTAGACTAGGATTTGAATGGACTTTGTCTCCAGCTTTTATATTAGACATTATGTTATTTCAGACTTGATTTATTATGTTGTGATTCACTCTGGACTTGTGTTAGATACTTTGTACTCTGAGATATCTTTATCTCATCTTATCTTTATTCGTGCCATTTATTCTTCCTGCTAGATTGTGATTGAGTTTATATGTATTTATTTATATCCTCTATTCAGGGATGACAGGTTAATGTACATTATTAGATAGTAGACCTACAGTGTACTACGTCGTTTTTACGATGTAGGCTGGGCGTTGTTACGCACTTGTGCCCTTACATTGGGTGCGGGTCGTGACAAGTGTTTCGAAGAAAAGATTGAGGGTAGCACGAGGATGGCTCGAATTTGAGGAATTCATAGGAGAAATGTGTGTGACGAACGTAGGATGTTGAAACAAGTGATAACCCAATAAGTAAGTACTCAGTTAGTTTCGAGGATGAAAGTTTTTTGAGTGGTGTATGATGTAGTGTCCTGTCCCGCTCAGTCAATCGGAGGAATCGAAATGCCGACGACGTTCGGACTTAGCCTTAAAACGGCTTTCTCGGAGACATCGCTCGGTCGAGACGACCCCTCGCTCAGGTGGGGTAGTTTCGGTGAACTTGCCTCATCTTAGCCTTCACATAATAAATCATATGTTTTTAACTTGCACAAGTAGGCTTGATAATAAAAGAGACGAATCCACATAGCTAAGGGAATAATCCCGACGGGTCGAATTGAGTTAGAATATGAAAAGGTCCAATGGTCGGCTTAGAGTTGATGTACGGCGTGCTTTGAAAATGGCACTCGGTCCTTCGTCCCGTGGCTTGGGAGAAGGAAAAGTTGGTCTTCGCCATAAGCTAAGAGTTAGCCTAAGTCATAGGTATCGTCCGCATAAATGCTTCATAAAGCATGCACGGTCCCATCGTCCAAGGCTTGACACAGTCCTTGCTCGTTAAGTTGTTGCACAATTAAGTTAGGCTAAGTGATTCTAGGCGATCGAAGACGTTCTAAGTGTTGGCCCATTCCACGGTCACACCCGATTTCGATAATCAACATATACTTTAGTCAATACACAAAATATAGAAAATGCTGCTAACTATTTCAGGATGCATGAAATCATATTCAACGGACGATGTACTGCATAAATCAAAGCGTCAAAGTCATCAAAATCTTCTGAAGACTCTTTTCTACTTTATTCTGTATTTTACATTTTATTGAGTCTAGGAATTACTTTGTAAAATCAATTATGGTAATACTGGCTTAGGGTTAAAATTGTCCTCCTTTCTAAAAACCTATTTTTACCCTTTCGTATTTTCGGTTACAAATATTTCAAAAACATATTTCGAAAATATTCTTTTCAAATGATTTTATAAATAACCAAAAACATGTTTGAAAACTGTTTTTACAAAAGATTTTTAAAATATCTCCTGACAGAACTCCAAGCCGAGTTCGGCCCGAGTTCGGTCCGAACTCTGACCGAGTTCGGTCAGTTTGTATTCAAACTTCAGTTGCCTCCAAATCTGCGAGCAACGTCTATTTTGCGAGATATTTGCACCCGAACTCTGTCCGAGTTCTGCCCGAGTTCGGTTGGTGAAAACACCTATAAATAGAGAAGAACTTTTTACTTCAAATCATCAATTCATTTTTCATCTTTTCTTCTCTATTATTCAAGTGTTTTCTAAACGATCCAAGATTTTCAAATCTCACCTACACATCTCTTAGCCAAAAGCCAGTACTATCAGAGTTGATTTAGAGTCTTTTGGTTACTCAAGAGTTGTAAGAGGTCGTTCAAGTTTCAACAACTTTTCTGTTGTGGAGCTGGTCGTGCGCTCGCCACCAAGCACGGTGTTGTGAAGCCGGTCATGCGCTTGTCACCAAGCACGGTGTTGTAAGAGATTGCAAGCTCTCAGTTAAAGCTTGTGCCATAGTGGATTAACATCGAGCAAGAGTACTCGAGACTGGATTAGTCCTCTCAGAGGGATACCAGTACACATCGCTGTGTCACTGAGTTTGATTCTCCTATCTTTATTTACTGTCTCTTACATATCTGCCATAGTTTAATTTTTTTTAATTGGTGATTATATTTCCACTGCACACACGCACTCTATTCACCCCCCCTCTAGAGGTGCTCAACGATCCTACAATTGGTATCAGAGCAGGTTATATTCTTATATAACATACCCTAGAGAGTATATATATGGCAGCCGTGAAATCTATATTCAACGGTGAAGGGCAATCCACAAATAGACCTCCCCTATTTGATGGAACAAATTACACTTACTGGAAAACACGTATGACTTTCTTTCTTAAGTCTCTAGATTTTGATCTTTGGTCAATAGTTATTGATGGGTATAAGAAACCACCACCTACAGTGGTTGAAGGTATTCTTATGGAAAAGCCGCATGACAAGTACACCGATGCTGAAAAAGCAAAGGCTAGTCTTGCTCGAGCCATCAATGCACTATTCTGTGCAATTGACAAAACTGAGTTCAACAGAGTTTCAACCTGCAAGACGTCTCACGAAATTTGGAAACTCCTTGAGGTAACCCATGAAGGGACTTCCCAAGTGAAAGAATCCAAAATTAGTAGACTGACTCAGGAATATGAATCTTTTAAGATGAAACCCGGTGAGTCAATTACACAAATGTTTACTCGTTTCCTTGATATAACTAATCCTCTGCAATCTCTTGGTAAAGATTACAGCAATCACGAGAAGATTAGAAAGGTGCTGCGGGCTCTAACAAAGAATTGGAATCCAAAGGCCACAGCAATTATTGAAGGAAACGACCTCACCACAATGTCGTTGGAAACTTTGATGGGCAAGCTCATGACCCATGAACTCGACTTGCAAGACTTTGAAGAAGCAACACCAAAGGAGAAAACTATTGCCTTCAAAGCTCATGCAAGAAAGCCGACATACAACGATTCCGATGAAGAATCCTCAAGTGGTGATGAACAAGCCCTACTTGTGAAGAACTTCAGAAAGTATCTAAAGTTTACAAGCAGAAAGAAGAAAGACGTCCAAGAAAGCAATGAAGATGAAACTATATGCTTTTGATGTAAGAAGTTAGGGCACATGAAGAAGGACTGTCCAGCTACCAAGAAGAGCAGTCCATATGACAGATCAAGATCAAGCAGAAAAGCTACAACTGGTCGAAAGTATGCCAACACAAGTATCTGGCATGAAAGCGACGCCAGTGATTCTGAAGAAGAGGATAGACCCTGCGGCAATGCAAATGTCTGTCTTATGGCATTTGACAAGGTATCTTCAAACCCTCTATATGATGAATTTACTTTCGATGAGTTAGAAAATGCCTTTAGCGATTTACTTGAAGAACACAAAAATATGCTTGACAAGTATAAGCAATCTCGAAAAGAGATTAAGGCATACACAACCGAGTTAGCTAGGCTGTCCAATCTTATTCAAGATATTAAAGAGACGTCTACTACCGGTAACACGGAAGAGATAGCCAAACTCAAGATAGACTATCATGAGGCTATCCTCACTATTCAAAAGAAAGAAAGAGATTATGGTAAGATGCAAAAACTGTATGACACAGAAAAGAGGATGCACTTAGTAACAGAACAGAGACTCTCAGTTATGACTGCTAAATATGAAGAGTCTATTGCGATTTCTAAAAAGTTAGAAATCAAGTTAGGCAAACAGGAAATGCCTGTGACACAGCCTAATTTTAGTCCTAATGCAAAGCATACACCCAAGAGGACTAAAAACAAGAAAGCACAGAAGAAATACGAGTATCATCATGCTTTCACTTATAGGTTCTCCAAGAAACCAAACAAGCATGTGAACACAGTTTCAACCACATCTGGTTCTAAACTGACTTGCACTTATTGTGGTACACACGGACACATATCACAGTATTGTCTTGCAAAAAAACTTGTTGATAACCATACTTTAGTCTGGAGACCTAAAGCTAATCAGTATGGACCCTTCAGAAAATGGGTACCAAAGGATTCATCTACTTGTTTTGTAGGTGGACCCTCAACCCTCTCATGCTAGAAGCAAATGGATCCTCGATAGCGGATGTTCGCGACACATGACTGGTGATGCATCTTTATTCGCTACGCTATCGATGAAGAAAGAAGGATACGTCTCCTTCGGAAATAACTTGAGAGGTGATATTATAGGTAATGGTACAGTAGGTATTTCTCCTTACCCAATAATAAAGGATGTTTGTCTAGTAACTGAATTGAAACATAACCTATTGAGCATAAGTCATTTGGCAGATAATGGTTATGGTATCAATTTTGTGAAAGATAAATGTACCATATATGATATGTCATCTGGTGATCCAGTATATAAAGGGATTAGAGAAGACAATATTTATGTTTTCTTTTTGGAGAATACTAATAATGCAGGAAGGTGCCTAGTAGCCAATCAAGATGAAAGCTGGCTATGGCACATGAGACTAGGACATGCAAACATGGATACTATCTCACATCTGAACACAAAGAAGTTGGTAAAAGGACTCCCAGAAATTCCATTCAAGAGAGACATGGTATGTGCTGACTGTGAAAAGAACAAAGCACATAGGTCTTCTTTTAAATCCATCAACGCTGTAAGTACTTCGAGACCTTTGCAGTTGATTCATATGGATTTATTTGGTCCAAGTAGAGTCGCTAGTCTTGGCGGTAAACTCTATGCTTTTGTCATTGTTGATGATTTCTCTCGTTTTACATGGGTTTACTTTTTATCAAACAAAAGTGATGCTATTTTTGAATTTCAGATATTTTGTAAAAAGGTACAAAACGAAAAAGGCTTCATGATTACTTGTATCCGAAGTGATCATGGTGGCGAATTCGAAAATTCTGATTTCAAAAAGTTTTGTGATGATAGTGGATATTACCACGAATTTTTTTGTCCTAGAACTCCCCAACAGAATGGTGTTGTGGAGCGGAAGAACCGTACTCTAAGCAAAATGGCTAGAGTCTTGCTTAATCAGCATAATCTTCCTAAATATTTTTGGGCAGAAGCTATTAGTACAGCCTGTCATATTTTAAATAGGGTGTTAATTCGACCAATCTCGAAGAAAACACCATATGAGCTTTGGTTTGGAAGAATTCCAAACATTTCTTATTTTAAAGTTTTTGGTTGTCGCTGTTTCATCCTGAACACCAAGGATAACTTGGGTAAGTTCGACTCCAAAGCAGATGACGGGATATTTCTCGGATATGCTGCTAAGAGTAAGGGATATAGAATTTTTAATAAAAGATCTTTGATTGTTGAAGAAAGTATTAATGTTACCTTTGATGAGTTGAATAGTCATAGATCTAGCGACAGTGATGATGAAGATGCACCTACAAAGACAAAGAAGAGTTTTGAGAAAGATCCTACCAAAGAGGCAAGAATTGATAAAAGTTCCGAAGATGCAGGAACTGAGAAAAGCCTTGTGAAAGGTATGGCCCAAAGATTCGAATCATTGAGATTCAAACCAGATCATCCAGAAACTCTCATAATAGGTGATGTATCCAAAGGTGTAAGTACTCGTTCATCTCTTAGAGATTCTGAAGTAGCAGCTAATGTAGCATTTATTTCACAAATAGAACCTAAGAATGTTGATGAGGCTTTTTCTGATAAATTTTGGATTTCTGCCATGCAAGAGGAACTAAATCAATTTGAGAGAAACCAAGTTTGGGAACTCGTTCCTAAACCTATTGGTCAATCGATAATTGGTACCAAATGGGTGTTTCGAAATAAACTTAGTGAAGATGGACAAGTTCTACGCAACAAAGCACGTCTAGTTGTACAAGGTTATAATCAAGAAGAAGGAATTGATTATGATGAGACCTATGCTCCTGTTGCTAGACTAGAAGCCATCCGCATGTTTTGTGCTTTTGCTTGTTTTAATGATTTCAAACTTTTTCAAATGGACGTGAAAAGTGCATTTTTAAATGGTTATTTGAAAGAAGAGGTTTTTGTGAAACAACCCCCTGGTTTTGAAGATTTTCAAAAACCTGATCACGTTTTCAAGCTTAAGAAAGCACTTTATGGACTCAAACAAGCACCTCGTGCTTGGTATGAATGCCTAAGCGCCTTCTTACTTGATAATGGATTTTCAAAAGGCAAGATTGATACTACTCTTTTTATTAAATCTATGAATAATGATATACTTCTAGTGCAAATTTATGTAGATGACATTATCTTTGGTTCTACTAATGAACAACTCTGTCAAGAATTTGCCAAGTGTATGCAGAGTGAATTTGAGATAAGCATGATGGGAGAGCTGAACTTCTTCCTAGGATTGCAAATCAAACAACACTCAAACGGAACATTCATCAACCAAGCCAAGTACACGAAGGACATACTGAAGAAGTACGACTTCGAGAATGTAAAGCCAATTGGGACTCCTATGGCTACATCTACAAAGCTTGATGCTGATGAAAGTGGCAAACCGGTTGATCAGCGTAGGTATCGAGGTATGATTGGTAGTTTATTATATTTAACTGCTAGTCGCCCTGATATTATGTTTAGTGTTTGCATATGTGCACGATATCAGGCAAACCCTAAGGAATCACATCTTAGTACCGTTAAGCGTATCTTTCGATACCTTAAAGGAACTTCTACAGTTGGCTTATGGTATCCCAAAACCAAATCCTTTGACCTTATAGGTTACTCGGATGCGGATTTTGTTGGATGCAAAGTGGACCGTAAAAGTACCAGTGGCACATGTCATTTCTTAGGAAAGGCCTTAGTCTCTTGGTTTAGCAAGAAACAAAATTCAGTTGCATTATCAACAACTGAGGCTGAGTATATCGCCGCAGGACGCTGTTGTGCTCAAATTTTGTGGATGAAGCAAACCTTAGAGGACTACAATCTGCACTATACAAATGTTCCTATCTATTGTGATAACACTAGTGCAATTAATTTGACTAAGAACCCTATCTGTCATTCACGCACATAGAAGTTAGACATCATTTTTTACGTGATCATCAACAACACGGGGATATTTGCTTAGAATTTATTGATACTGAACATCAACTAGCTGATATTTTCACTAAACCATTGGCTGAAGATCGTTTTAACATCTTGAGGCGTGAGCTCGGCATTCTTGAATTCTCGGATTCTTAAAATATATGGTAATTAAAACTGAATTTATGACTTGACAATTTATTATTTAATGAAAATTATTTTTGGGGACAAACTTACAAAGGGTATGTCTGTCACCACGGCTACGGTCGAAGCGAAGCAGTACTTAAGAGTTCCCCGGTGAACCACCGTTAGCTGGGACAACCCCTATAGTTAACCCGAAAATAATAGCAGTTATTTAATAAACCAGTCAAATGTTATTTATTACAGTCTTTATTTACCTGACTGCTTTGACTGTCTCGGGAATGCAAGTGGCCGAACTCTGACCGAGTTCGGACCGAATTCGGACCGAGTTCGGTCGGCGCTGTGATGGTTCCAGAACCGAACAGCCGGCCCTAGCACCTATATAATTCATCCTTATTTCCACTTTTTCTCCACACCAAAACATGGAATACTTCCATCTCCTACTAGAAGTCCTTCCTCCTCCTGGAATCGACAAGTTCAAGTGGGCGATCTTCTTCCTCATGGCTCCGAAACGTCAACGAGGAAATTCTTCTCAAGGTGCTTCCTCCTCATTCGACTACACTCCAGCAAGTCTCTTTAGTCCAGCCAAACCTAGAGATCCCGAGGAATATGATAGCACTTTGTTTCCCGACAAAGACTTCTCCGATCTCTGGTTTGATTCTTTCTCTTTTCGTCGTATTTGTGCTGGAGCCTTCGTCAATTTTACAACTTTCCTTGAATATGCTCCTGTTTTTGATCAACTTGGATTCTGACCCGACCACCGCTTATTTCCCTCATGATCCTCCCAGTACGGACGACCCAGCGATGTGATGTGGATTCAGCCATGGGATAGTAGATTTAGTTTTGATTAGTTGATGCAATTTATGTAGTAGTTTTATTTTATTTCATGTCTAAACTGTTTCAGTTAGACTTTATCAGTTGTACTTTTTGGATTATTAGTGGAACCTCTATGATATTTCAGTTTATTATGACATAGTTCATTTTATTCCAGTTGTCTATGCTGTGATTACTTCTTTTTACTTCACTTTGTCTTATCTATTCTATTGTTGGCTTCATGATTTACGGGGGAGCCTATTCATTTTACTACTTGACAAAGGGGGAGAAAAAGAGTATACCAAACGCAAGATATAACCAAACGCAAGATATATCCAAAACAAAAAAACACAACAAAACACATCTCGATTTTCAGGTATTTTTGTTATTTTTTTCTATTTGATATAAATATATTTTGGTATAGACTCAAGTTTGTCAATTATCAAAATAGGGGAGATTGTTGGCCCATTCCACGGTCACACCCGATTTCGATAATCAACATATACTTTAGTCAATACACAAAATATAGAAAATGCTGCTAACTATTTCAGGATGCATGAAATCATATTCAACGGACGATGTACTGCATAAATCAAAGCGTCAAAGTCATCAAAATCTTCTGAAGACTCTTTTCTACTTTATTCTGTATTTTACATTTTATTGAGTCTAGGAATTACTTTGTAAAATCAATTATGGTAATACTGGCTTAGGGTTAAAATTGTCCTCCTTTCTAAAAACCTATTTTTACCCTTTCGTATTTTCGGTTACAAATATTTCAAAAACATATTTCGAAAATATTCTTTTCAAATGATTTTACAAATAACCAAAAACATGTTTGAAAACTGTTTTTACAAAAGATTTTTAAAATATCTCCTGACAGAACTCCAAGCCGAGTTCGGCCCGAGTTCGGTCCGAACTCTGGCCGAGTTCGGTCAGTTTGTATTCAAACTTTAGTTGCCTCCAAATCTGCGAGCAACGTCTATTTTACGAGATATTTGCACCCGAACTCTGTCCAAGTTCTGCCCGAGTTCGGTTGGTGAAAACACCTATAAATAGAGATGAACTTTTTACTTCAAATCATCAATTCATTCTTCATCTTTTCTTCTCTATTATTCAAGTGTTTTCTAAACGATCCAAGATTTTCAAATCTCACCTACACATCTCTTAGCCAAAAGCCAGTACTATCAGAGTTGATTTAGAGTCTTTTGGTTACTCAAGAGTTGTAAGAGGTCGTTCAAGTTTCAACAACTTTTCTGTTGTGGAGCTGGTCGTGCGCTCGCCACCAAGAACGGTGTTGTGAAGCCGGTCGTGCGCTTGTCACCAAGCACGGTGTTGTAAGAGATTGCAAGCTCTCAGTTAAAGCTTGTGCCATAGTGGATTAACATCGAGCAAGAGTACTCGAGACTGGATTAGTCCTCTCAGAGGGATACCAGTATACACCGCTGTGTCACTGAGTTTGATTCTCCTATCTTTATTTACTGTCTCTTACATATCTGCCATAGTTTAATTTTTTTTAATTGGTGATTATATTTCTGCTGCACACACGCACTCTATTCACCCCCCTCTAGAGGTGCTCAACGATCCTACACTAAGAACTGTCCTATGTTTTCTACGGTTGTCGATATTACTTGGTTTCACGATCGTAAGACCTGTCATATAGAGTATGACTTGGACAATAGTGTCGTATAGAGTTCAAGTTGGTTTAAGGTACGATGTCACGGACTTAGTGTTTTAAGGCACGGGCCACGGTTGATTAAATTGAGTTGGAAGGAGGGCTTTCAAATAGTCGTTCTTGAGTTGGAATGAGGGCTTTCACGGACCATGGGTCATCGAGGCGAGGTCTCAGATGCGAGAAGTATTAAACTTGGCCCTGAAAGAGATGGTAACACTAGAAGTAGAATGACTGTGTGAGATGTTAGTTCGAGTCGAATCTTGGATGGTCATTGGACAACTTGTACAAGGTAAAATAAAAGTTTCTCGAACGGCGACCCATGCGGCCAACGGGACCATTTCGATAGAAGACATAATAGCTGTGCTGGATGACCGTACGGGTTAGGCGGGGACTTGCAGCGGAGCTCGCTACTCGCGCTGGCAAGGGACGTCCGTCTAACAAAAGCTCTAAGGAGTCCATGATAGCGCTGGGCGCTAGTGACTAGTTCATATAGGTGAGTCGGCATGGCGACAACCCGCGTGTGTGCCTTTAAATTGAGTCGAGTTTAGATGTGTGTACAGTTAGAACAAAATGTTGGGCCTAAGATTTGGCTGTAAAGTAGGCGACGTGCTTCGGCACGAGATGTGGCGTCGAGTCTGAAGTTGTCGGCATATAAGTTGCATAATTTGGATTTGAGTCATCTTGAGTTTAAGTCAGGAAATGCCGCAAGGCAAAGTCGATCGAGTGACACTTAGCCCACAAGTCTTGATTAGGTCAGTTGGTGATTAAAGTAGCAAGGGTCGTGAGGCGGCGATATGGTTAAGTCACACTGAGTTGCGAGGCACGGCACAATGGACTTGTAGTACGGTCACAAGGAAATTGGATACTATCGCGTAGTCGCGTCTCTGATTTTGTGCCGTAAGACAAACACGACTTCATAGGTTAACGTTGTTGGTACGAGAAGGTCGAAAGGCAAAGTATGTATTGGCATTGTTGTTGCAAGCACGGGATAGTCTAGAGACATAAAATAGGCCAAGACATCGGTCCTAAAACTGATCCTAAGACAAGAGTAGGAAGACAATCAAAAGGGTTATGTTGCACAAAGTAAATAAACGTGTCGGTTTTGTATGGGTAGGCGAGGCGCTCATTCTACCAGTACAGTTGAGTACTGATATCCACACAGTTTTCATGTGCAGGCACAGGTAGAAGCTCGTGGTGCGGAGGTCACTTGGATGCGTCGAGGCACGGAGTTTCTTGGTAATTCGAAGCGTACGGTCGTGTGGAGTCAAGACTTTTACGAAACATAATGTATGGACGTCGCCTATCCAAAGCATTCGCTGGCTCAAGACATGTATTAAGAGATGGGAGAGAGCTGAGTGACTTATAATGTGAGAAGAGTGAGCTTGAGTGATTATAATATTGGCCTCATGTCCCCTTTGTAATCTTTATTTCAATATCAATAAAGAGCCTTTTTTGAATAACTTGTGTTTTGTTCTAAATTTCTGCTGCTATTATTCAATATCTCTGCTTGGGACTTCTGTGCGACGACCCCGTCGCAGCCGCTGAAATCAGCCGTTATGGAACTCGCCTTTCACGAGCACAATCTAGGCTCGTGTGGCATCACGTCTTAGCGAGGACGATCGCTCCTATGGGAGCGGGGCATGACAAGCAGCACTACAAAGAGGCTGGGCCTCATGTTACAGTAGGTGACACCACATGAGACAGGACCTCGACTTTGTAAGCCATGTCACGGCGGCATAACACCGCAAGGAAGCAAAAGGCTTCATGCTGGTTAGTTTGGCACTACAAAGAGGCTGGACTTCATGCTACAGGTGGTATGACACCACATGAGACAGGGTCTCAGTTTCGGGCCATGTCATAGCGGTGTAGCACCGCAAGAAAGCAAAATAATTTATGCCAAGGACTCTTTAAAAGAACTCACCTAGAGTGTATGAAAAGAGATATAGGCCGTCTATTGAGGGAAATCTTGTAGACACCCAAGATACATACACTGAAACCAGGCTGGCACAAGGCTTTTAATGTACAGCCAGAAGCATAGTTGATGTCATTATGTGAGTGGCAAGAATTACATTTATGGTGCAGAATTTAAGACATAGTCCATTCTTGTATCATGCTGTCATTTAACCCATATGGAAAGATTCATGTCGTAGTGACATCGATCCTAATGTATGATGGACAGTCACTGTAGGGAATGCTCAACCCATATATAGAGATATGTGGGTGATTGTTGGTGTTTTTACTTGTTGGACTTTTGCTTTAGAAACTAGAAAGATAGTCCCACATTGAAAAAACCAAATGGATTGTATCTCTATATAAAGATTTGCTTGTGTTGAGAGATCACATGAAGTGTGGAGAGGCACATGGGTACCATATGGGGGCATTTTTCTAGTAGAAAGAAGACTAAACCAACAAAGAAGTATTAATGCTTTTTCTCATGCTCATGGAATAATTCCCTTATGGAGCTAAGCCCCGAAGGGGCTTGGCGACTCAGACTCGGACTCGGGCTCAAGGGCGTAAAGTCATTTTGTTGGCGCACGTCAGCATCGACGCAAGGCGTATTGTGCGCAGTTGATGCACTCGTGCACTCGTCTCTGTGCGAGTCGCAATGCAGGCACAGCAGGCGCGCAGGTGCCGCGGTGCTGCGGTACGAGTCGTACAGGTGTTGTGAGGCTATGGCACGCAGGTGCTATGGCGCTGGGCGTGCAGGTGCTGCGGGGCTACGGTACGCTGGTGCTAGGCACTGAGCGTGCAGGTGTTACGACGCTAGGCGTGCAGGTGCTGCGGTGCTAGGCGCGTAGGTGCTGCGGCGCTAGGCGCAGGTTCTGCGGGGCTGCGGCGCACAGGTGCTGGGCACTGAGCGCGCAGGTGTTGTAGGGCTGCACTGCGAGGCTACGGACGCAGGTGCTGTAGGGCTGCACTGCGAGGCTACGACGCGCAGGTACTGGGCATGAGCGTGTAGGTACCGCGGGCTGCTACGGGCTTCGCAGCTACGCGTGCAGGTTGACGAGCTAAGTGGCTATGGGGCGTAGGTGGCAGATTGAATGATTTGAGCGGTTATGGAAAGATTAAGTTAATTGATCAGATCTGATCTTTATAGAATTTGAATTTAATTCATTCAAATCTTTCCATTATTCGCTCATATCTTTTCGTAATCAGTTACAGCCAGGATTAGGACTAAGGTTTCGGCCATTCTCTATAAATACTTTCTTCATACCTTCATTAAGGACATGCCAAAATAAAGAGACGAAGAGGGAAGTGATGCCGCCGTCATTGAAGTCCTAAGGAGTTCTTCGAGTTTGTAAAGGAGGTGATAGCGAGCATTCCAGATGTTCTTTAGAACTTGCTGGTTCCTGGGAGCAAATCGTAATCGGGCGAATCTTGCTTTGAGCAACGATGATCTTTATCACCCCAGCAAAATTGTTGCATCAACTCCGGTTGAGAGCGATTATTCATATTGTTGCATTAACTCAGGTTGAGAGCAATCATTCATCTCGTTGCATCAACTTTGGTTGAGAACGAGTATTCATCTCTCTTTTAGGAGAACGGATTTTCGTCTCTCGGGAAATAAGAGTTCAAGATTTCTATTTTCCATCAAAAGATCTGTTTCGAAAATAACAAAAGTTAAGCTAATACCATAATTTAGGTTTTGTTCCTTATACTTCACCTAAGTCCTAATCCTAAACCGCATTGCTACTTTCCTGTACTCGCCATTTTTAGGTTGCTCACACACTAGAGAAGATGGTACATTTACCCCCCACGTATACACGGCCATGATTATAAAATGGACATTTTTCTTTTCTTTTCCTTTTTTCCCTTTTTTTTTTACTCCCACTTCGCCATGCAAGAAATAATTCATTTTTTCGTGAAATCGAATTCATCTGTCACGCCCCGTTTCCAAATAGAGGAAACTAGGTGCATTGATACATCTCCAGGCTACGCACAAACACAACATTCAAATATTAAGATTACGATTGTCGCCTGTGAAATCTAGGATAAGGTACAAGATATATATTACATTCTAGATCTTTCATACATAACTTTACATCATTTTATACAACTTGACTACAAGCTCCATCAAAACATTTAATTTACATATTTTGACAATAAAACCAACTTGTCGACATTTCGGCCAAGCTACCCGATGTTCATTCATCTCCGCCTTCATCGTACAGAGGCATCGTTTCTTTCGGGTTCTCGTCTTCCCCTAGTGAACAAATACTAGGTCGTTTAGAAATAACAAGCAAGTTCTCGGTCAAAGGCGGTAATAAGTAAAAATATAATTCAGAAGAACTTTAAGGAGTTTAAGAAATGTTACTTAATAACTTCATTGTGAGAAACTTAGAAATTCTATAAAGTCCTAATCCAATAATTTATCACACAAGACCTAACTATAATATAATCCCAAACACTATTCTTAATGGTTATGCAAATTTTTAGAGAACACATTGGATCACGATCACTCTCTATTTTTTCGACAATAATTCCATTTACCCGGGACCAGGTGGTGTCTGGATTGGGTTCAGTGCCTTAGATCCGACCGCCCACATCTTGTGGGAAACTAGTATGCATTAAGTTCTAAATTCTGATTTTATTTTTGGAATTTACTGGACCATTCTCTGTTGGTGAGCTAGGCCTCACCCTCGACATCGCAAGGCCTTACAGATGCGGGACTATTGATCAGATTTTACTGGTATTTATTATATTGCAGGAATTTCAATAGATGTGATCCAGTTGTTCTCTTCCACCCTATGATGCAACTACCAGCATAAACAGTAGTCTAATGACTCATAAGTCTAGGTTCCAACTCAATTTTTATCTCGTGTGTCAAAGACAACACGCCATATGGAAATCTTTAGTTGACTAGAAACTGGATATGAACTTGGGGTATTAGATTAGGTTTTTCCTAATCCTGAAAATTCTCTAAATTTGGATAACTCCCAAAAATTTTGAAAATTTCGGCAGAGTCTCCTTTGTATTTGTTGACCCAAAAAGTTTTGAATAGACACAATAAAGATCAAATATCTGGGTATGTCGACCCCTTCGGTGGAGCAACCCTCAACACCGGTACCACGCAATATATAACATCCGAGTACGCCGACCCCTTCGGTGGATCAACTCTCAACACTGGAACCACGCGATGTTATATATATAAAGTGCAGTTAAATTTAGGCTTTCTTACCATAGCAAGCAATTAAACGAGTAAACAATTTTCTTGGGGTTTTTGCTAAACACTATTCAAGTTTCAAAACAAAACTTATTAGTAGCATAACGATATCAAAATCTTACTTTCAATATCATATGCAAAAATAATTTTGTAAACCTTGCAACCTTGGCATGATATTATTCTCATACAAGGTAAATCCAAATGTCCAATTCAACTCATATTTACTATGTACCATAATTTAACTTCTTGAAAATGTAAGAGGAGGTTTAATATTGAGAATTTATAGAGATAGGGTTATGCTAACATATAGGTGCCTATAAATACCTATTTTTACTAGTTAATCATGCTAAAGCATGATAATTGAATATAATTCAAATATGGACAGATTTAAAGTAGCATGTTAATTTGCCAATTTTTCATTCCTATTTAACTAAAATAACACAAGTATACGAAAATCATGCAAAGAAATATAAAATTCATATATGTTGATTTTCTTTAAAGTGTATAGGTTAAATTTCTAGGTTGTGCCAAGACTTATAGGTGTCCATGATATTATAAACTCATAATTTTTGTATCCACACATTGTGTCAAAATGTATATATTTGTGTAAGTATGTATGTCAAGATGTATATATGTGTATAAATATATATGTATGTCAAGATGTATATATGTGTATAAATACATATATGTGTAAATATGTATGTCAAGATGTATATATATATATATATATATATATATATATATATATATATATATATATATATATATATATATATATATATATATATATATATATATATATATATATATATATATATATATATATATTATATAATAATATATATATATATATAATATACTATATATATATATATATATAATATATATATATATATATATATATATATATATATAATATATATATATATAATATATATATTATATATATATATATATATATATATAATATATATATATATATATATATATTATATATATATATATATATATATATAATATATAATATATATATATATATATATATATATATATATATATATATATATATATATATATATATATATATATATATATATATATATATATATATATATATATAAATTTAAAAAAAAAAAAATATATATATATATATATAGAGAGAGAGAGAGAGACAATAAGGTCGGTGAGGTGCCACCTCACCGAGAGGTGGCACAATGTCACCTCCCCCCTCCCCTAATGCTATCATCATGCACTTTGGTACATGATGATAGCATAGGGAGGTGACATGTAGCCACCCTCCATAGGGTGGCACATCACCTCCCTCATCCTTATATATATATATATATATATATAATATATATATATATATATATATATATATATATATATATATATATATATATATAGGGGCCTGGGCCTGGCTTCCGCTGGATGGAGCTCGCCCGCTCCTCGAAACCCCCCCTCTCGTACCCGGGCAAAGAAAAAAAAAAAAAAAATATATATATATATATATATATATATATATATATATATATATATATATATATATATATAAATGGAGAGAGGGGCCTGGGCCTGGCTTCCGCTGGATGGAGCTCGCCCGCTCCTCGAAACCCCCCCTCTCGTGCCCGGGCAATGGCCGGCCGCTCTCCGGCGCCCCTCTCCCCGCCGTGGGTCCCCATTCCCTCCCGGCCACCCCGGTCTTGGCGGTTGGCCGGGCTTTCCCCAGCTATTACTCCCGTGGGGAGCCCATCCTCCTACGGCGCTGTCGGCCGGCGTCTGCCCGACGTGCGGCGGCCCCTCCTCCCTCTTCGCTCTTTCTCGGCGCTGCCATCGCCCGCGGCGTCGTAGGCACCGCCGAGCTCGACGCTCACGGCAGCCTCGGCCCCCTCCCTCCTCGGCCCAGGTCCGTTGCCCCTGTCGGCCGTCGCCTCCGTCGCTGCGCCGACCCCCTGCGGCCGTAGCCCTACCCTCCGCTTCCCTTTTCCCGAGGTGCCTCTCTGCGCCCTGGGCGACGACCGCCCAGGATCCGCCTCCCCCCTTCCGGCGCTCGACATCCTCGCGGCCGCGGAGCCCACCTCCGTCCCGTCAGGATCGCCCCCTCCGTCTCCTCCGGCCCCGGCGCCCTCCGCCCTAGCTATAGCCTATCCTCCGGCGATCCCCCCCCCGCGCCTCCCCCCGCCTTGGTTCCCACGTCGGCGCCTCCCCCCGCTCCGGATGCGGCCTTCCTCCCGGAGTTCCCTCCCGTCGTGCCTCCCCCTATCTCGGCCGTGGACCCCCCTCCCCCCACCCGTCGCCCATCACACCGCGCCCCCCTCCTCCTCGGCGGCGGCCTATTTCCAGGACCCCACCACTCTGCGGTGGTACTGGTGCACCCTCCCAGCCCAGTCGGCCGCAGCCCACTGGCACTCTTCCGCCCTCGGCGGTTCTGGCCTCCCTTCAGTGTCATCGTGGGGGTCGAGCCCCTATTTCTAGCCCTGCCACCGCCTAGGGCCCTCGGCCAGCGCTCTCCGCATAGCCTCCTGGCGGTTCGCATCCCCCTCACCCGTCGTGGCTTCCCCCTCCGCCTCCACCGTCGGGGTCGACTTCCTTCTCCCTAGAGTCCTCCTCCAAAGCCCCCCTCTGGCCCTCCCCGTTCGGTGCGCCTCTCCGTCTTCTCCGGTCCCTAACTCCTCCTCCTCTCAAATCCTCCTCCGCCACCCTCCGTCGGTGCCCTTCCGGCTCCGGGCATAGCCCCAACCCGGCTGCTCCCCCTCTGTCGAGGACCCCCTCTCCCCTCCGTCGCGGTGGAGCCTCTGCTCCACCCTGCCGGGGCCCCTCCGCCGGAGATCCCCCACTCCCTCGGGCGATGCGCCCCCCCTCTCGGGCCAGCGTTGGTCTCCTCGGGCCGAGCCCCCTATTTCGGGCAGTGCGCTGGCCGCCTCGGGGCTCGCGGTTGCGGGTTCCGAGGCTGTCTCGGGCCGCGCGCTATGACTTTCCTCCCCTTTTCTATGTTTCTTTTGAATTTTGATTTTTTTGGTTTCGGCCCTTCGGTGCTGGCCCCTTGTTGGCCGGTCCTGTTTACGGGCCTTGTATTTGCTCCTAGTGAGCTTTTTTCTAATATATTTCCTGTTCCAATATATATATATATATATATATATATATATATATATACAAAATTTAGATGTAAAGTGTCCATAAGTGGGTTCCTACCAAACTTTAGGCTCATATGCACATTTTATTTTCATAAGATAGGATTTTGTCAATAATTTCATAAATTCCAGAAGTGAAATTTAAACCATATTAATTCAAGAAAATTATGAGAACCAAACTAAAACAAATTTCAAGAGGAAATATGGAAGAAGACTTGCCTTTGTTTCCTTGTATTGAACCTAGATGTTCTTCCAACCTCTCATATCATAACCCAAATCAAATATTTAAATTATATATATACATCCCTATATAATTGAACATAATTTTTTGGCCTGGGTTTTGAAATTGAAAGAGGGGGAAAGAAAATAAAGGTTTTATCTAGGTTTTGAGGAAGTGGAAGAGGAGGAGGAGATGGTGCTCGAGAGGGGGTGGTGGCCGACGGCATGGTCGACGACAGCGGGTGGCTGGCGGCAGCAGCAACCGCACTAGTAGCAACAACAACAACAGTATGTAGCAGCAGCAGTATCAAGAAGAAGGGTAAGGAGGAGGTGGTGTGTAGAGAAATGAAGAAGGAAATGGAGAGGAAGAAATAAATAGAAGAAGAAGATGGGGAGGGTTTATTTGTCATGTGGAAGAGAGTTCTTCTCATGCATCAATGCCATGTGGCAAGGCATATGCCGCTTATTCTAATAACTTGACACCTAGCCCCCCATGGGTTGCCACATGGCCCCATGAGGTGGCAAATCAAGTGTGCAATTTCATAATTTGTCTAAGAGTTTCCATACAAAATTAAATAATTGAAAATTATTATTATTATTATTATTATTATTATTATTATTATCATTTGTCATTTGTATATTTTTTAGGAAAATTGATTAGGGCATAAAATTCTACCCTCCTTAGTGTCACGCCCCGATTCGGGGAATCGTTCGCCTCCGCTTTGATTCATGCCGAATCGTTCGTCCTCGCTAAGGCGTGATACCGTACGAGTCTGGAATTGCCCTTGTACAAGGCGTGCTCATGTTCCTTTTTTTTATAAAAGAGACATTTTGAATAAAGATTTGCAACGGTTAACAAAGAAGTTTGGGCAATACAGATATGATCTGAAATAAGTTCTTTATTGATATCTTTGAAATTATATTCATAAAACATAAGGCTCTCAAACAGCCGAGATGAAATGCCAAACTTGGCTACAACTTACAAAAATATTGAAATGAGATACAACTTGTTACATACATCATATCCCTTTATTAATATTGCGGCAATAACCACCTTCAGCAAAATGTCTTCTTCTTCAAGTAGAAACTTCAAGAATGTACGAAGCTTCTAAAGAGTCGGACAATAAGCCTTCAGCGTCTAAGATGATCCACTAGGTTCCCGGCACCTGTGGAGACGAGAGTCAGTACATTGCCACATATGTACTGGTGAGCGGCCGTAACCAATCTCACCATAAATCAACAGTAGTAAAATTGCATGGATGTTCACTATTGTTTTATGATCTTTCTATCTTGCCTTAGGGTTCATTAATAATTCATATATTTGATGAGAAATATAAGAAGCACACAGTGATGTTAGAAACATAAGCAATTCATGTTGTTCTAACAAAAGGAAATCATATTGATCACCAATTTGGGGAATCTTACCCACGGTCGATAGCCATCCCTGTAAATATTTATAAATACCACTTACTCTGCCTGCATAAGACATTGTTAGCTATGACACCTGTCTATATGAAGGTCACTGGCGACACGCCATCTTGGACCGTCTTACTGGTATAACGGTGCCCTTGCAGTGCAGGTAGCTAGCCCCACTGTAAGTCCCGTATACCGATGCCAGTACGTTGGCATCAATCCTTGTTCCTCCTAGGACGAATCGGGTCCGTGGCAGCAGATTACCGTTCTGGAGACTACCTTGTATACAAGTTGTCCATGACCATGCATGAAATGCAACTTAACTAATAAGAGACATAACATGCATGATAACAACATCTTCCACACATAGTCGTAGTTATCATTTCATCTTTCCATCTTACCATCTTGCCATCTTACCATCTTACTTTGAGCCATAGACTCGTATAATCATTCTTTCAAACCAAAGTCCGATATACTTACCGCCCAATACGTGGGTCTTTGTCTCACCTGTTCAATGATTCATATTGCAACATACAAGCATCATTTGATTTACAACATAAGCCTAGCCATGTGATAATTTATCTTTCATTATCTTTCCAAGTTATTACTAGGCATCTTTTATTAAGCACCAAACGCAATAAAAAGTCTACCGTTGTTATGCACGAAGATTAAGGATCGTTGAAGGATCAAATCCACTCACTTGTTGGTGAATTGCCGAGAGAAAGAGGTCTTCCACGCAACGTCAAGCTCGGTTCACTACGTTAGCACCTGGATTGGCACCAACGTTTGGTCAGCATACTTCTTCTCTTTCTCTCAGTGATTCGATATGATATGCATAGATAGTGAAAGTAAATCCATGAAAACATTTATCGAAAACAATCATGAAAACGGACACAAAAGCCAACAGCAAAAGCGACATCGAAAACCAGCAGGGGAACGGACTCGGGAAAAGCGACTCTTATATAAAACTCTTCTCCCAAGACACGTGCCGCTGCATCTTGGGCATCATTTCAAAAGAATCCAATCCATAATGAGAAAAGGATCTCAATTCATTATCCCGCGATCCTGGTAAAGTTTTCCTAAGTAAAGTTCTCCAATTCTCATCCGACTCGGCCTCTAGCCCGCTCCGTGCTCCGCAACGGGATTCAGGGATTACATATTAGTATACTAACAAAAAGTTTTGTCCCCGAAACTTAAACACAAACCCACCTAGCTCGAATAACGAAGGAAACTTTTCCTTTATATCCGCTTCAAGCTCCCAAGTCGACTCCTCGACAGAATGATTTCGCCAAAGCACTCGAACCAAAGAAACAACTCGGTTCCATAAAATTTTATCCTTCCTATACAAAATCTGTACGGGTTCCTCTACATAAGACATGTCAGCTCTTTATCCTAACTGACCGAAGTCTACCACATGGCTTGGATCATGCACATACTTTCGTAGTTGAGAAACATGGAAGACATCGTGCAATCCATCCAACGCCGGTGGTAACGCGATCTGATAGGGAACGGGGTCGACTCGCTTAAGAATTTCAAACGGGCCAATAAATCTTGGACTTAACTTCCCCTTCGCACCGAATTGTATAACTCCGCGCATCGGTGACACCTTCAGAAATATGTGATCGTCCACCATAAATTTCAATGGTCGTCGATGAGTATCCGCATAACTCTTCTAACGACTTTGTGCCACAAGTAATTTCTTTCGAAACATGCAGACCTTCTCGACGGCCTGCTCCACCATCTCTGGACCAAGTACCTGTCGTTCACCGACTTCATCCCAACAAATCGGAGACCGACACATTCGGCCGTATAATGCTTCATACGGAGCCATTTGTATACTCGACTGGTAACTGTTATTGTAGGCAAATTCTGCTAATGGCAAGTAAGTGTCCCAACTGGTTTTCAGATCAATTGCACAAAGCCGTAGCATGTCTTCGAGTATCTGATTTACTCTCTCGGTTTGGCCATCGGTTTGCGGATGGTATGCAGAACTAAATCTCAATTGCTTTCCCATGGCCGAATGTAAACTGACCCAAAAATGCGATACAAATCTCCCATCTCGATCCGACACTATTGATGCCGGTACTCCATGTAATCGGACAATTTCATCCAAGTATAGCTGAGCTAACCGGTCGACGCTCCATGTGGTTTTCATTGCGAGAAAATGTGCAGATTTGGTTAATAAATCAACGATGACCCAAATTGCATCATTCCTCCGTTGCATCTTCGGCAAGCCAAATATAAAATCTATGGTTATATGATCCCACTTCCATTCTGGGATCGCGAGGTTCTGCATCTCCCCACCGGGCCTTTGGTGTTCCACCTTGACTCGTTGACACGCTAAGCACCGCGAGACAAAGAGGGCCACATCTCATTTCATACCATTCTACCAGAAGGTCGTGCACAAATCTTTATACATTTTTGTACTTTCCGGGTGCAACAAATACTTGGTATAATGGGCCTCCGTCAAGATTTCTTTCTGGAGTTCTTCATCCGTCGGGACACATAGCCTCCCTTGAGTCACAATGATACATTCTCATGCCTGCTGAAGTCTCTTGCTTCAACCTTTTCTATTATTCCACCAATCTTAATCAAGAACTCATCTGCCCTCTGTGCCGTCTTCATATTTTCTAACAAACTCGGCTCAAGTTGAAGTTGAGCCAGTTGCGCATTGCGGCCACGAATCTGGAACTCAATTCCTATGCTCTCTAATTCCTCCAGTATTCGTTTGTCAATACTGATTGCTCCCACAAATTTCTGACTTAACGCGTCCGCCACCACATTGCCTTTCCCTGGGGTGTATGTGATCGTTAAATCGTAATCTTTTATAAGCTCTAACCAACGTCTTTGCCACAAATTTAAATCCTTTTTGAATAAAGATGTACTTCAGGCTCTTATGATCGGTAAAGATCTCGTAAGCCACTCATACAAGTAATGACGCCATAATTTTAATGCAAATACTATCGCTGCCAATTCCAAATCGTGCGTTGGATAATTTTTTTTGTGCGACTTAAGCTGTCTCGAGGCATACGATATCACCTTCCCTCTTTGAGTCAACACACATCCCAAACCTAATTCGGACGCATTACTGTATATCTGGAATCCCTCGACGCCGTTTGGAAGTACAAGGATTGGAGCTGTCACGAGGCGTTGCTTTAGGTTTTGAAAGCTAGCCTCGCACTCATCAGTCCAATCGAATGCAACTCCCTTCTGGGTTAGCCGAGTTAAAGGCGCTGCCACTTTAGAAAAATCCTTGACAAACTTCCTGTAGTAGCCTGCCAAGCCGAGGAAACTTCGGATCTTGCTCGCTGACGTGGGTTGCTTCCAATCCACTACAACTTCAATTTTCTTTGGGTCAATGGACACACCCCTTCCGCCGAGATAACGTGCCCGAGGAACGACACACTACTCATCCAAAATTCACACTTGCTCAACTTGGCATAGAGCTGATTTTCCCTTAGAGTCTGTAACACTGTTCTCAAATGCTCTGCATGGTCTTGTCTGCTCTTCGAGTAGATTAGGATATCATCGATGAACAGACCGTAAATTTATCCAAAAAGGGCCGGAAGACTTTGTTCATCATATCTATGAAAGCGGCAGGGGTGTTGGTCAGCCCGAAGGGTATGACCAAAAATTCATAGTATCCATATCTGGTTCAGAATGCGGACTTAGGAAGGACATCGAGTTTGATCTTCAACTGATGATAGACTGAGCGAAGATCAATCTTTGAAAATACAGACGCCCCTTGCAACTAATCGAATAGGTCGTCTATTCGAGGCAATGGGTGTCAACCCCTCGACCAAATTTTTCTCCTATTTATTAAATTTTTATATCATTCTTTATTGTCCCATATATATATATTTATTACGTTTTAGTTTTGTTTTGATGGAAATATCAATATAAGGACAAAAAGGAAAATAAAGGTATGGACAAGGGCTATATTGCAATTTTTATCAATTCAAATTATCCATGGCCGTTTTAGAACTCAACTAATTAGGGATTAGAGGAATCGAATTCAAAATGAATTTCCTCATATCCATTAGGATTTGATATGCAATTCAACTCCTGAATATATATATATATATGGAGAGGTGTAGCAGCCTTCCTCTACAAACCCTAGCAACTCAACCTCAATTGTTGTCGCAAGTTTTTCCTCTTTCAAGCCGGGATAACTCTTTGGGGAATCGTCGAGTAAACAATCGATTCTTCGAAACAGGTAATCCTTTTTCTCTATGTAATTGTGACATTCGTTTCCTTCAATTATTTGTCCGTGTCCTGCGTGGTATGTGTGTTTGGGATTATGAAAATGAGACCCTCCTGGTATCATGAACTTTTTTGTGACCATCAGTTGGATTTTTCTTTGTACCAGCCTATTGTACAAATCAGAACAGGACTTAGAATACATCGGGTATCCATACACCACACAAGACTACTTAGCATCAAACAACATTGCTGGTACCAGACTAAGCCTAGGGTCTAGCCTCCTATGAAGAATAGGATCAGTATTGCATATGCTCTACCGACCCCAGGGGGTACAATGGGAACCTAAGACCTATATGTTGTACCAGACCAAGGGGGCATGTCAAACAGATAACTTGGACGAAAACCTTAGTGTATTAGGTTCAGATGCTAGGTAAAGACTAATCCCAAAATCCTGAGATACTAGTGATGTGATAATCCGACTGAAATAATCAAGAAGTCTAATGTATAAAACAGAGTTGATACATCCGACTATATATGACCAGGTGTCGAATGGTGTAGGTGATGCTTGACCCCAAACCTGAGATAATGAGTAGTATCAAACCAAACCGAGACTGTTTCATACTCTGAAATCGGTCACAGCTTCATACACAGTAGATGGAACCAGTTTCGAACTGGAGGCCTTGGGTGGATTGGTAGAGTATGGTTAGGAACAAGTGATCCAGGGACTACGACAGTATAGATATTCCTGATACTTCAATAACTCAATAGCAAGTGTCTTATGGGATAAGTCCAGGGAGTTGAACTGAACATAATAGCAAGATTGACACCCTGTCTGATAGGTGAAATGAACCTAAGTCCAGATAGCACCTGTACTAGCCAAACATTAGGTTGTAGGCAATAGCTTTAGAGTACCCATGACAAGTCAAGGGGTGTACCTTAAGAAAAACTGATAGGTACTGGTGTCCTCATTCATAACACATAGTAGCTGTCACTTCAAACTCGTAGGATAGGAGTGTATGTATCCTACTCTAATGGAGAATGGTATCAGATATATATATATATATATATATATATATATATATATATATATATATATATATATATATATATATATATATATATATATATATATATTATATATATATATATATATTTTTATATATATATATATATATATATATATATATATATATATATATATATATTATATATATATATATATATATATTTTATATATATATATTATATATATATATATATATATATATATATATATATATATATATATATATATATATATATATATATATATATAATATATATATATATATATATATATATATATATATATATATATATATATATATATATATTTATATATATGAATGGTAGTAGTATATTAGTGTGCCTATAGGTAGGGGTTCATAGTAGGTTAAGGAAGTACCACATATGTTAGGGAGATTGGGGTCAAGGACCACAGACTTGTGCCTATGGTGTAATGGGGATATGTACAGGCTGGTTACCTGTGTATCAGACAATTGGAGAGTGACTCCTTTACACAGTCCATCTTCCAATCATCTTTCAGTAGCAGAACGTGTACTGGGATGTCCTGCATTCCCAATTAGGTTCAGCCTATAGTGTACCAGGGTGGTATCAGGACAAGGTAGGTACTCATAGGCCTAAGTAAGGGTAAGCAGGGAAAGAGCAGAGTACTGCAATTTCAGTATTTCAAATTAGGCAGCCATGAGTTCGTATACAAAGCTATAGTGTTAAATTTTCGTACCAAATCTTATACAGGTATAGGTACACATGAGGGCCTTCAGGTTACATGTTCAGTCAGTGGGTTATATGTTCAGCCTTCGGGTTACATGTTCAGTCAGTGGGTTATATGTTCAGCCTTCAGGTTACATGTTCAGTTAGTGGGTTACATGTTCAGTCAGTAGGTTAAGCTTTCGTACCAAATTTTAGTACCAGTCAGTGGGTTATATGTTCAGTCTTTACATATCCTAGATGGTTCAGTTCAAGTTTTAGAAAGGACCTTCAGGTTCAATCTAAATTTCTTGTTGTTCAGTCCCCTGTAGGTTTATGTGAAATTTAGTCCTATTCCATGTTTAAGAGTGTATTGGGAGCAGGACACATTGAATGTGAATAAGGACTTGGGGGTATGTCCTACTGATATCAGGAATAGGAAATATGGTGTATCCTATGACCCAGGATATCCAATGGATATCCAACTTAATGCAACACCATGAGGACCTATGAATGGTATGTAGATCAACTCCAAACTGATCTGGACATCAGTTGCAAGCTAAGGTGTAATACCAGAAAGTGATTTAGGTATATCAGTTCAATAAGAACTGATTTGAAGATATCAGTTCACTAAGAAGTGAGTTGGGTGTATCAGTTTCAAAAGGAAACTGGTATTGTGCATCAGTGAAGAAGTACTTGGAAGGAAAGGGTGTCCAGTCTAGAAAGTTTAGTACTCTAAATGTCAATGTAAACCCAAGGTAGATGAATACCTGGGTCTGTCAGTTGCAAGGGCAGGGTATGTAATACCCATATGTATGTACATGTGCATATTGGGGTCGGGTATGTTATATGGAGAAGAAAACACACTACATAGAGAGTATAGATAACTGGAACTAGTGGCCTAGTAAGTGGAGTAAACAAGTATCCTAAGAATTGATAATCTAGTAAATAGACTATTTTACGTAATGACATTATAAATTCTTTAAACAGGTTACTTGGATCTCCATACGGGTAGTAATCTGTGACAGCAACTCAGGACATGAGGCAAGTATATCTTGCCTCCCTCTACAGTTTTATTTACATGCATTACCTTTCAATTTTACAGTCTTTGGATTATTTATGGACATGTGCTTTTCGTGTTATTTTTTGTGGAGTTGTTCTTATTGCATATAGTCGTGTTCATGTTTGGCCATGTGTTTCACATTTGGAGTTGTTCTCACCAGTACTTTGTTTGAGTCGTGTCATAGAACGAGTGCGTGTAGTGAACTACTATAGCCTTGATTTTTGTTTTACACAACCAGAGAGTCCACACTCGGAACGTGGGTTGATCAGTGCTCCAGAGAGTCCACACTCGGGACGAGGGTGTTTGTCGTGTTCATTGGCACCAGAGAGTCCACACTCGGGATGAGGGTTGACCAATTACACCAGAGAGTCCACACACGGGACGAGGGTGTTTTGCCGTGAGCTAACCAGAGAGTCCACATTCGGGACGAGGGTTAGTGCTTAGTTCAAACCCGTGAGTCCACACTCGAGATGAGGGCTTGGTTCTTCCATTGATCTCGTGTTCATCGTTCATCTGACAGTTCATCTATGCGTAGTTGTTCTAGTGTTCGTGTTCGTAGTCATTTTGTCGTGTTCCTGTTTTTCTTATTTATTTTCTTGTACATGATAAAACTGCTAGATAGGCATGTATATTATGTATCTTGCTATGTGCTCTGAGGACGTGATGATCTCTTCAGGTTTAGTCAAGTTTGAGTCAGGAGCACACGAGAGAGTTTAAGTCAGCATCAGATCGCAGTACTTACATTTGAGGTCGTCTTGATTAGCAGTTGGTACACAGTTAGTTATTTCCTGTATTTCTCTATTTTTCTGTCTATTGGTAGTAGATTTGTGTCCACCGGACGTGACATTGATTTTTGGATACATTCAGTTTATATTCATTATTGCTTAGTTACATGGATATTTATTGATCTTGGTTGTGTCTGGATTTTTCTATGGATGAGATACAGATTACCATGAGATTCTAGATTACAGTGACTTGTAAGTTATAGACAGCATTCTACCGTCGACACTGCGGCATAGGCTGGACTTGGACATGTTTCGTATCCGAAAAGCGGGTGCGGGTCGTGACAAGTTTTTTGGTGGCCCATGCAGGTCAATGTTAATCACTTCAGTTACGTCACTGTACCGTCATGAGCCTGCAAATAGGATTAGACACTTAGGATCTCATCCACATGTCTCGACTCATTAGTGGTCTCTAATCCTTGATTTCATTGAATCCTTGACTTACATCCTGCTTGGAATTCTTCAACGGCTAAAGTGTTTGCTCTTGTTACAATTAAGATGAACTCTCAAAACAGGAATAATGCTGCACAGAACACTCCATCGGCTACAAGAGGCTTTTTTATGTACATGACCCCGCCAACACAAGGGGGCCAGCTCACTCATATGGGCAATCAGCCGCAGCTCTCGAGATTTTACAGAGGCGACATTCTACCACCTCCGCAGACTCCACCACCAGCACCCGATCTGCCACCATCATCTGTCCCACCGCCAGCACAAGTCCCACGTCCAGTACCAGCCATGCACCCAGCACCAACAATGTATCCAGCTTTTGCCATGCACCCACCGTCGGTAGTGTACCAGCCCCGACGATGTATCCAGCACCTATTCTGCAGAGATCTTTCAGCAACAAGCCAACATGTTTCGCAACACTTTGAGAAAGGCTTTCCAGATTAGAGATGCTCCGCGACAGCGTCCTGGAACTGCCAAGCACTTCATGGACCTTTGGCCCAGAGAGTTCCATGGGACGGAGGGAATTATCTACGCTGATGAATGGCTGGAGAACGTGGAGCGGTATCTAAAGATGGCCTGCGTCCTAGAAGATCTGAAGATCGAGTCAGCTAGTGGACAGCTTTTTGACATCGCAGGGACGTGGTACCAAGGCGAGCCCCGATTTTCTGCTCCAGACGTGACTTGGAAGGAATTCAAGCGACTATTCAAGAAGAAATTCTATCCGTACGTAGCACGAGAGGCGTTGATAAGACAGTTTGAGCACCTAGAGCAAGGCAACCACACCGTCGACGAGTACACATCGGAGTTTTTTTCGGCTCAGCCGCTTCGTGGAGAACTTGGTCAGCACCCCTGAAGACAAGACACGACGATTTAGGAAGGGACTATCTCACGAGATTCGTCTAGCCATCGCCACCAGTCAAGCTGCCACTTACGAGAAGATTCTAGAGGTCGCCCAAGCTGTAGAAGAAGAGCTGAGTCACAAGCCGAAGAGGAATCGAGACGCTTTCGGAGGAGGCGACAACCAATCAATACCGACAAAACGTCCTAACATTCCAGGGAAGACCTCAACACAGCAGCATCAACAGCAACCACGAGCAACCCCATAACAAGTTCAAGATGCACCCACCTGCCAGTACTGCAAGAAAAGAGGCCACATCCAAGAAGACTGCCGAAGATGGTTAAGGTTATGCTACACATGTGGATCCAACCAGAACCTATCTCGAGATTGCCTGAAGAAAAATGTAACTGCACCACCACTACCAGCCGCACAGGGAGGACAAGCTTTTGCCATGAACACGGAGGATTCAACAACACCACAGGGAGCAGCTGGCGAGAATTTTCAGTAGATATCGGCAGTAGTATAGATAGGCCTATATTAGACTTTGATTTAAGAGCAATTGAATTTCTTTTATAGCAGTTTGTTCTAGACTATTTCCTTCTAGTAGAACACGGCTTCTTAAATTTTGAGGACGAAATTTGTTTAAGGGGGGTAGAGTTGTCAACCCCTCGACCAAATTTTTCCCCTATTTATTAAATTTTTATATCATTCTTTATTGTCCCATATATATATATTCATTATGTTTTAGTTTTTTTATGGAAATATCAACATAAGGACAAAAAGGGAAATAAAGGTATAGACAAGGGCTATATTGCCATTTTTATCAATTCAAATTATCCCTGGCCGTTTTAAAACTCGACTAATTAGGGATTAGAGCAATCGAATTCAAAATGGATTTCCTCAAATCCATTAGGATTTGATATGCAATTCAACTCTTGAATATATATATGGAGAGGTGTAGCAGCCTCTCTACAAACCCTAGCAACTCAACCTCAATTGCTGCCACAAGTTTTTTCTCTTTCAAGTCGGGATAACTCTTTGGGGAATCGTCGAGTAAACAATCGATTCTTCGAAACAGATAATCCTTTTTCTCTATGTAATCGTGACATTCGTTTCCTTTAATTATTTGTCCGTGTCCTGTGTAGTATGGGTGTTTGGGATTATGCCAATAAGACCCTCCTGGTATCATGAACTTCTATGTGACCATCAGTTGGATTTTTCCTTGTACCAGCCCACTGTACAAATCGGCACAGGACTTAGAATACATCGGGTATCCATACACCACACAAGACTGCTTAGCATCAAACAACATTGCTGGTACCAGACTAAGCCTAGGGTCTAGCCTCCTGTGAAGAATAGGATCAATATTGCATATGCTCTATCGACCCCAGGGGGTACAATGGGAACCTAAGACCTGTATGTTGTACCAGACCAAGGGGGCATGTCAAACAGATAACTTGGGCAGAAACCTTAGTGTATTAGGTTCAGATGCTAGGTAAAGACTAATCGCAAAATCCTGAGATACTGGTGAGGTGATAATTCGACTGAAATGATCAAGAAGTCTAATGTATAAAACAGAGTTGTTACACTCGACTATATATGACCAGGTGTTGAATGGTGTAGGTGATGCTTGACCCCAAACCTGAGACACTGAGTAGTATCAAACCAAATCGAGACTGTTTCATACTTTGAAATCGGTCACAGCTTCATACACAGTAAATGGAACCAGTTTCGAACTGGAGACCTTGGGTGGATTGGTAGAGTATGGTTAGGAACAAGTGATCCAGGGACTGCTACAGTATAGATATTCATGATACTTCAATAACTCAATAGCAAGTGTCTTATGGGATAAGTCCAGGGAGTTGAACTGAACATAATAGCAAGATTGACACCCTGTCTGATAGGTGAACTGAACCTAAGTCCATATATCACCTGTACAAGCCTAACATTAGGTTGTAGGCAATAGCTTTATAGTACCCATGACAAGTCAAGGGGTGTAACTTAAGAAAAACTGATAGGTACTGGTGTCCTCATTCATAACACATAGTAGCAGTCACTTCAAACCCGTAGGATAGGAGTACATATATTCTATTCTAATGGAGAAGGGTATCAGATATATAAATATATAAATGGTAGTAGTATATTAGTGTGCCTATGGGTAGGGGTTCATAGTAGGTTAAGGAAGTACCATATATGTTAGGGAGATTGGGGTCAAGGACCACAGGCTTGTGCCTATGGTGTAAAGGGGATATGTACAGGCTGGTCCTGTGTATCAGACAAGTGGAGAGTGAGACTCCTTTACACTGTCCATCTTCCAATCCATCTTTCAGTAGCAGAACGTGTATTAGGATGTCCTGCATTTCCAATTAGGTTCAGCCTATAGTGTACCAGGGTGGTATCAGGACAAGATAGGCACTCATAGGCCTAAGTAAGGGTAAGCAGGGGAAGAGCAGAGTACTACAATTTTAGTATTTCGAATTGGGCAGCCATGAGTTCGTAAACAAATCTATGGTGTTAAACTTTCGTACCAAATCTTATACAGGTATAGGTACACAGGAGGGCCTTCAGGTTACATGTTCAGTCAGTGGGTTATATATTCAGCCTTCAGGTTACATATTCCGTCAGTGGGTTATATGTTCAGCCTTCAGGTTACATGTTCAGTCAGTGGGTTACATGTTCAGTCAGTGGGTTAAGCTTTCGTACCAAATTTTAGTATCAGTCAGTGGGTTGTATGTTCAGTCTTTACATATCCTAGATGGTTCAGTTCGAGTTTTAGAAAGGACCTTCAGGTTCAGTCTAAATTTCTTGCTGTTCAGTCCCCTGTAGGTTTAGGTGAAATTTAGTCATATTCCATGTTTAAGAGTGTATTGGGAGCAGAACACATTGAATCTGAATAAGGACTTGGGGGTATGTCCTACTGATATCAGGAACAGGAAATATGGTGTATCCTATGACCCAGGATATCCAATAGATATCCAACTTAATGCAACACCATGAGGACCTATGAATGGTATGTAGATCAACTCCAAACTGATCTGGACATCAGTTACAAGCTAAGGTGTAATACCAGAAAGTGATTTAGGTATATCAGTTCAATAAGAACTGATTTGAAGATATCAGTTCACTAAGAAGTGAGTTGGGTGTATCATTTTCAAAAGGAAACTGGTATTGTGCATCAGTGAAGAAGTGCTTGGAATGAAAGGGTGTCCAGTCTAGAATATTTAGTACTCTAAATGTCAATGTAGACCCAAGGTAGATGAATACCTAGGTCTGTCAGTTGCAAGGGCAGGGTATGCAATACCCATATGTATGTGCATGTGCATATTGGGTAGGGTATGTTATATGGAGAAGAAAACACACTACATAGAGAGTATAGATAACTGGAACTAGTAGCCTAGTAAATGGAGGAAACAAGTATCCTAGGAACTGATAATCTAGTAACTAGTCTATTCCACTCTATTTTACGTAATGACATTATAAATTCTTTATACAGGTTACTTGGATCTCCATACGGGTTGTAATTCGTAACAGCAACTCAGGACCTGAGGCAAGTATACCTTACCTCCCTCTACAGTTTTACTTACATGCATTACTTTTCATTTTATAGTCTTTGGATTATTTATGGACATGTGCTTTTCGTGTTATTTTCTATGGAGTTATTCTTATTGCATATAGCCGTATTCATGTTTGGCCTTGTGTTTCACATTTGGAGTTGTTCTCACTAGTACTTTGCTTGAGTCGTGTCATAGAACGAGTGCGTGTAGTGAACTGCTATAGCCTTGATTTTTGTTTTACACAACCAGAGAGTCCACACTCGGTACGAGGGTTGATCAGTGCACCAGAGAGTCCACACTCGGGACGAGGGTGTTTGTCGTGTTCATTGGCACCAGAGAGTCCACACTCGGGACGAGGGTTGACCAATTACATCAGAGAGTCCACACACGGGACGAGGGTGTTTTGCCGTGAGCTAACCAGAGAGTCCACACTCAGGACGAGGGTTAGTGCTTAGTTCAAACCCGTGATTCCACACTCGGGATGAGGATTTTGTTCTTTCATTTATCTCGTGTTCATCGTTCATTCGGCAGTTCATTTATGCGTAGTTGTTCTAGTGTTCGTGTTCATAGTCATTTTTTCGTGTTCTTGTTTATCTTGTTTATTTTCTTGTGCATGATAAAACTGCTAGATAGGCATGTATATTATGTATCTTGCTATGTCCTCTGAGGATCTGATGATCTCTTCAGGTTTAGCCAAGTTTGAGTCAGGAGCAGACGAGAGAGTTTGAGTCAGCATCAGATCGCAGTACTTATAGTTGAGGTCGTATTAATTAGCAGTTGGTACACAGTTACTTATTTCCTGTATTTTACTATTTTTCCGTCTATTGGTAGTGGATTTGTGTCCACCGGGCGTGACATTAATTTTTGGATACATTCATTTTATATTCATTATTGCTTAGTTACATGGATATTTATTGATCTTGGTTGTGTTTTGATTTTTCTATGGATGAGATATAGACTACCATGAGATTCTAGATTGCAGTTACTTGTGAGTTATAGACAGCGTTCTATCGTCGACACTGTAGCGTAGGCTGGACTTGGACACGTTTCGTATCTGAAAAGCGGGTACGGGTCATTACAATGGGTACTTGTTCCGAATTGTAACTTTGTTTAGCTCGCGATAGTCGATGCACAGCCGCATCGATCCATCTTTCTTCTTCACAAATAGCACCAGAGCACTCCATGGTAAAACACTGGGTCTGATATATCCCCTGTCCAATAATTCTTGTAGCTGCACTTTGAGTTTATTTAATTCAGCAGGTGCCATCCTGTACGGAGCCCTTGAGATCGGACGAGCATCTGGAAATGTATCGATAGTGAATTCAATCTCTCGGTCCGGAGGCATTCCGGGTATTTCGTCAGGAAACACCTCAGAAAATTCTCCTACGACTTCAGTGTTAGCTGAGTCTGCACCATTCTTGTGTGTGTCTTGAACAGAAGCAAGGTACCCTTCGCAGCCAGAATGTAACATTCGTCGGGCCGTAGTAGCTGAAATCACCATCGATGTCCTCGCCGACGAACTGGCCGAGTAAGAGAATTCTGTTTCTCCAGGTAGTCGAAACACAACTCGCTTCTTCGCACAGTCAATCGTCGCACAACATGCACTTAACCAATCCATTTCCAGAATGATATCATAATCCTTCATATCTAGCACGACTACATCCAATGGTAACCTTCTCTCCCCGATACATATGTAACCATCCCTACATATCATGTTAGTAGGCATCTCCACTCCTGATGGAGTACTAACACTAAGATATACATTCAACATTGAAATTTTGATTTCATGTTCCTTAACTTAGTCTTCAGATATAAAACTATCTGTAGTACCAGAATCAAATAAAGTACGCGCATGAATGCCATTAAATAATAATATACCTGTCATGACAGTATCTGATGCAAGTGCTTCCTCCTGAGTCAATGCAAAGACTCGGCCCTTAGCACCAGGCCTATGATTCTGTGGTGGTTGATGGGGTCGTGGTGCCTGTCCACGATTCTGTTGATGTTGGTGATGATGTTGCTGCCTCGGAGGGTTCTGGTTTTCCCTCCCTGGACAGTTGCGAGACATGTGGCCGAATTGACCACACTTAAAGCATCCTCCCTCTAGGACATTGCACTCATTCGCAAAGTGCCCTCTATTGCGGCACTTGTTACAGAACGGCCCAATCGGATTGGGTCGCTGATAGCCACCGTGATTCTGACGCTTTTGCACCTCATATCTAATCCCGTTGTTCGATCTCTTATTATGCAGATTCTGTACCGACGCTTGCACTGGCGCCATCGCAGGATAGTGTGGGTCCAATTCCTTTGCGTGCTCATAAGACTCCTGAAAAGTCTTATACTTCTGAACCACAACTTGAGCCTTCAGAGCAGGCCTCAAGCCCTCCTCAAACCGACGTGTAACTCCTTTTCCTAAAATTTTGATATTATATTTTTCTTAGTATTTTATTATTTATTTATTCGAATTAAATGGTGATTTTTAGAATTTTTATAAATAATTATTTAGTTAATTATTATGGTAGATGACTTTAGCCATAGTTGAGATTTGGAGTACAAGATGACTAAGAATTGTGGCACAGATAGCATAGTCGTGTGTCTTGACTAGTATATTAGCCATGTCTGGGAAGACCCAGCCATAAGTGTAACCTAACTAGAAAACCCAGGCCAAGTTGTGACCTGACCATTATAAATAGTTTAATTATTTACTACTAAGATTCATTGACTTTTCGGGAATCTGGTTGTACCGAACTAGTCCGGACCGAACCCGAACCAAGTCCACGCCCACGTAGTCGGGTAGTATGTTCAGAGACGACCATATAGATGTATGTTGTATTGGCATTTTACTTTAGCGATTTAGAAAGCAATTTGGAAACGGTTGTTATATATATAAACATATTATTGTGCTTGCTACTAGAAATAGTATTTTGTTTGATAATATAGTAAATAATTTTCTTTAACAAATATTTTGGACTTTATGGGATTTATCTAGGTTGTATATCTAGGTTGTATATCTAGGTTGTATATATACATGTGTATATATATACAAGTATATTCATAGTATATGAAAATAGGCTTTTATACGTATATATAAAACAATTTTTTTATTTATATAAAATGTTGTGTATATACATTAAGAGTTCTATATTGCAATTGACTGTTATACTGGTACTATTTAATTGTTTATATTGTGATTTACAATTTATACGCATATATCATCCTATACGTGTGTGTATATATATATATATATATATATATATATATATATATATATATATATATATATATATATATATATATATATATTAAAAAACTAAAGCCGGTGGACGACTCCACCCGACCTTGGCCCGGAGGCCGTGGCCACCGCCACCCAGCCACCTCCGTGGGAGGGAGGGCTCGAACCCGGCCCTCACTCCCGGTGCACGGTGGTGTTACCAGTACACCACAACTCGATGTGCATACACACACACACACACACACACACACACACACACACACACATATATATATGTGTGTGTGTGTGTGTGTGTGTGTGTGTGTATATATATATATATATATATATATATATATATATATATATATGTGTGTGTGTGTGTGTGTGTGTGTGTGTGTGTGTGTGTGTGTGTGTGTGTGTGTGTTTGAAAAAAAAAAAAAAAAAATATATATATATATATATATATATATATATATATATATATATATATATATATATATATATAACATTTAAGAGATAAATAGAAAAAGGAAGAAGAAGAAATATGAGCCAATCCCAGCCCAGCTCAACTCGAGCCCAAAAGGAGAGCAATCCCAAACCCAACAAGGAAGCCTAGCCAAGCTCCTTCTCCCCAGCAGCACAGCCCAAACACTTATACATAAACCCGAGCCCATCCCAGCATTCTCTCCAACTAACGCATAGTATATATATATATATATATATATATATATATATATATATATATATATATATATATATATATATATACTGAGAACGGGAGAGAGAGGGATCGGGAAACCAAACCCTAACCTAAATCCCCACGATGCCACCCATAGCTTCCCCTGACACCCGTGCGCCGTCCTGACGCCGTGCAGCCGCCGGAAGGGCACCGGAACCACTGCGCGCGTGTGAAGAGAATCGACAGTTGCAACAGCGGTCCGCGTCAGTAATAGCCTTGCGAAGCCAACTTCGCGGTGAGTTTCCGCAACGCATGGTCGATCGTTTAACGATCTACCGCTTCAGGTACGAGCAAAACATATATGTCTCGAGGTCCCTTCGATTAGTTTGTAGTTAGTAGCCTCTGATCGCTAGAAAAATCGATGCGAAGATGGAGAAAAACTTGTTCGAAAAACAGAGTTACAACTGTCCCAATGCCCCTTTTGGAAGGCAGTTTTCGGTGAAACCTTCGACAGATTTGAAGATCCACTTAAAGGGATTTATAGAAAACCTAACCGTGATCAAAACATGTAGCTCTCCTTCCAAAAAATTTTAAAATATTTTATTATTATTATTTATTTACTTAAATGATGATTTTTAGATTTTTATATATAATTAATTAGTTAATTATTACGGTAGATGACTGTATTCATAGTTGAGATTGGAGTACAAGACGACTAGGAATCGTGGCACGGATAGTGTATTGGCGTGCTTTGACTAGTGTATTAGCCCTGGTAGGGAAGACCTGTCCATCAGTGTGTCCTAACTAGGAAAACCAGGCCAAGTTTTGACTTAACCTCTAAAGACGTTTTAATTATTTAATATTTAGATTATTGATTTTAGAAGACTCGGTCGCACCAAACTGACCTGAACCCAACCCAATCCCGTGTAGGATCGTAGTGAGACTAAAGGCGTCCATATAGACGTATGTCGTATCACTATTCTAATTTAGTGACCCGATAGCCGATTTCACAAAGGTGGTTGTATTTATATATATTATAAGTTATTAATATTAAATAATGTTTTGTTGATAATATAGTAAAAAATTGTCCTTAACAAATATGTTGGACTTTATAGGAATTATCTAGGTTATATATATATATATATATATATATATATATATATATATATATATATATATATATATATATATATATATATATATATAAAATATATATATAAGCGTATTTATGGTATGTGGCAAATTAGGCTTTTATATATATAAAATTATTGTATTGGATTTAAGTAAATTTTTAGTATATAGATTTAAGTACATTGTATTTCTATTATAAAGTGTATTTAGAATATTTTATTCCTTATATTTGAATGTATACATGTATGTGTATATATATAAATACTCGTATATATGTAAATGTACATATATAAATATACGTATATATGTATAAATATATATATGGTTTTGGATATATAGATATAAGTAAATATATATATATATATATATATATATATATATATATATATATATATATATATATATATATATATATATATATATATATATATATATATATATAAATATATATATATATATATATATATATATATATATATATATATATATATATATATATATATATATATATATATATATATATATATAAAATATATATATATAAAATATATATATATATATATATATATATATATATATATATATATATATATATATATATATATATATATATATATATATGCGTGTATGTGTATTTTTTTTTTACATATATATAAATTCTAAATATATACGTGTGTGTGTTTGTAAATATAAATATATAATATATGTGCGTATGTATATATATATATATATATATATATATATATATATATATATAAATATATATATATATATATATATATATATATATATATATATATATATATATATATGAACGTATAGAGTAGTATGTGTACATATACGTGTGTGTATATATATGTATATATATATATATATATATATATATATATATATATAAAATATATATATATATATATATATATATATATATATATATATTAATTGTCAAATGAAAAAGAAATAGAAAAGAAATAAAAAGGAAAAACAAACAAAGAAAAACCCCCCACAAATCAATCCCCTCAGCAGGGCCAAACCCCCGCTGTGCAGCCCGGCCCATGGCCAGCAGCCCCCAGACTTTACAAAGCCAGCCCGAACATTCTCTTCCCCCCGCTCGGGTTAACCCGAGACATATCTACGCGATATATAGAACAGAGGGGGAGCACGAAATTCATGCAAAACTTAAAACCCTAACACCACTTGGCCACCCCATCCCCGCGCGCGCCGCTAGGGCCACCGCGGGCCACCCTCGGCGCCGCCACAGGCCGCCGCCGGCACGGCAAGGCCGGAGCAGGCCGCGTGCAAAGCTGAACTGGCAGCAGCACAGCAGCAGTACGTTGGGCGCGACTTCGAGGTACGTTTCCTTCCTGATCTCTTAATGAAATTCATTTTCGTAAAATTCTACGAATAGCCCTTATGACCCTCTTGAAATCCTAACAAGTGGATTTGAATATAGTCGCATGACCAGTCCGAAAAATAAATACAAAGTCGAAGAAAAACACTGTTCTTGACAGTTCGAAGGCAATAAAAATCAAATTGCACACCCTTCAAATGAACTGCGCAGGAGACAGATTGCGCAACAACTCAACTGCGCAAGATGAACTGCACACCCATCCAAGCGCGCTAGCTGACATGGCAACGTCATCATTACCTGACACAAAATCAGATCTTCTGACAACTGATAGCCCGAAGAACGAGAAAACTGTTCGTTTCTTGTGCCACGCCGCCATGACAGCTGTCTAGCACGGTCCAGCTACCAAAAGCCAGTACGGTCTGACAGCTCAACCTCAGCACAATTCGAGTCTTCGTGCAACCCATTGGAAGCGCAGTCTGATGCTAGTGCAGTTCAAGTAGCGCAATCCATCAAGATAACTGACATTCTGTACGTGGCATACATGCCATCAATTGCTCACCACGTGGCAACCGTCTGTACACGACCAAGCGCATTTCAATCAAACAATGCCACGCGTCTCATACAGTTGGTCCACGATCGAGTAACTGCCAGCGCAGTTCGCTGCTTGTGCAGTCCAATGCCTGCGCAATCCATCCTGCACAATCCAGAAATAACTACTAATTAGTTATTTTCCAGAACTCTATAAATAGAGTTTCAAGTCCTTCATTATCAAGACCAGATCAGATCAGATCATTCAAGATCATCACCAGAGATCAGGAGTTCTTGCCAAAGTGCTGCTGTATTCTTCAGAGGCTACCGTCTTCAAAGTTCACATCGTCCAAGGGATAAAGCGATCGTCTTCAGATCGAATTCCTATAGTTGTACTTTTCTAAAATTCAATTGTAATTTTCTTACAAAGTTTGTGAAATAAAGAACACTTTTGTTTTTGCAAACAAAATGGTGGCGACTCTGCTGGAGATGACTTTCTCCTTCGACGAGGAAGTGACAACTCAATGTGACATTGCGTCTATCGGAAAGACGCAGAAGACGCTGGTTGTAAAGGTCAACTAGACGGCCTACGAGGCGATGATAAACTCCGGGACTACTCGTCGTACTGTAACTTCTGCCAAGAGCAAAGTCTGTTCAGTGTGGACTCCAAAGTCCTCTACATAATTCTCTGCGCAGTCTGCTGTCTCTGCTACGCAGTCTGCTGTCTCTGTTCCCAAAACTGCTGTACAGTCTGCTGCCTCTACTGCCCATATGCAGTATACTGCTCCTCTTGCCAGTGCACAAACCACTTCCTATGCTGCTCTGGCAAAGTGCAAGACTCCTATTCCCCTGGCGTAGTTGGCTGCAACTCTTCCTGCGCAGTCCACCACTCCATCAACCAGAGTACAACTCAAACACTCTGAAGTCAAGACTCCTGCTGCGCAAACTACAGTGTCTGTGGCTAAAAAAACCATCTGTCAAAGCTTCTCATGCGCAGTCAGCCAATGTGCCTACTGCCACTTCAACCCCTGCGCAAACTGTGCCAGCACAGTCTAAGAGGGATAGCTTTTGGCCAATCTCCCTTCTTCTCACAGCAAGGGGAAAAACTCTGCTCCTTTTTCCAAGCACCCTGTTGCTCCAGCGCAATCCACTGGGGGTAGTCTGTTGATTGTTCCTCCTCCTCCTCAGAACAAAGGAAAAGGTCCATTGGTCTTTTCTTAAACTTCCTCGTTCCACGACTTGGTAGACAACAGAGGGGAACGCTCTTTAGCCAACCCTTCTTCACAAAATAAAGGAAAAGGTCCGTTGGTCTTTTCTCAAACTTCTTCGTTCCACGACTTGGAAGACAACAGAAGGAAACGCTCTTTAGCCAACCCTTCTTCACAAAATAAAGGAAAAGGTCCTTTGGTCTTTTCTCAGTCTTCTCCGATTTTTACCGAAGAAGATCAATCTGAACGTACCTCGGCACCAATCAGTACAAGAACTCTCTCAAACAAGAGTTCTTCCCTCCCTGCCAAAGGGAAGTGTACTGATCAAAGAGGTATTCTGCCTACTCCGGTAGCAGAATTCCAAGATCTCCCAACTCTCAGGATATCCCGTTCAAAATAGGGAAAGTTGCTGGTGTCTCAGACAGAAACCCCTGGGGGTGAATTTGCTGATCTAAGGACTTATCTCAATAGACCAACTTTGGCGAAACGCAAACAGCCAATGCCGAAGATCAACCTGCATCAGAGGCAAACTTCTAAGATGAAGAATCCTGACACCTATGCTAATGAGGTGAGTACTTCTCTGTATGCTCACGGGACAAAACACTTGAAGAACCGGAACCATGTTTCGAATATAGTCAAAGAACATATCCCTCAGACTTCTTCTCGTCCCATCATTGTTCCTGATCTCCGAGAACACCTCAAGCAAAAACGGGACAACATCTCAATACCTCCAGTTCAACCACTTAGACACCATTGTAATCACAAGGTCGTCATCAAGTATTGTTGTCAGACAACAAAACGATCTGTCTTCGATCGTCTGAACTTTGCAAACTCTGAACCAATGTCGGAAGATGAGGACGAAATATTGTATGCTTCCGTCAACATGACTTCTAGAGACACTGGGGTTAGGAAGTGCTCCAAGCACGACAAGCCTTGCAGGCCCAGCCAGCGGTATTTAGATTTACCCCAAGAATCTTCTGAAGGAGTATTTCGACATACCAGATCCCGAAGCCGAGACACAATCGGTCAAAGGAATCTTCAAGATCCTTCTGGTCATCTTCCTTATTCTTATTCAGGAGATGATTCTTTCTCCGACTATGATGCATACAGCGAAAGTTCTAAACAGACAGTGTCCTCCACTGTACCTAGAGAAGTGACAGCTTATGTTGTCACTGAAGACCCATATGCTTCTAGTTCGGCGAGTCAAGAACAACGGATAGCTACACTAGAAGACAAGCTGAAGACCATGGCTGAAATGGTTGCAAGTATGCATTCTATCATCGTGGCCCAACATACAGTACCACCGACAGTACCTGCTGTAAATCCTGAGATCATAGCATCGCTGGTGCCTGTTATTGCAGGACTGGGGGTAGTATCTCCTCAAGTATCCCCTGTACAAATTCAATCCATACCCAGTCAGTCAGGTGCTGGGGGTAGCGCTTACCACGCTGTTCCTTCCCTTAACACTCTGATTCAGTCTGCTTCTTCTACATTATTGGAGGATGCTAATGAAGCTGTCAAACTCCTACGCACTCAATTCGAGGCCTTCAAAGAGAAGGACAACTTACAGAGGTTGGGGATCAAACAACCTCCAGTTGAATGGAAGGAAGTCCCATTTCCTCCAAAGTACAAAATCCCTACAATTTTGCTGTTTGATGGCAGCACTTCTCCCAGTCAGTTCATTAACCACTTTGAGGTAATGACTGTTCAACTTCAGCCAAATGACGCTCTTTTTTCCAGGGTGTTCGTCGGCTGTTTAGCCGGTGTAGCATACGATTGGTACAGGAGCTTGCCCGATGGCTGTATCACCTCTTTCTCGGGTTTGAAACAAATCTTCTTGGAGCGATTCTATGAGGGAATCAACGACATGACTATGTCGGCCCTCAACAAGATCAAAAAAAGACATAATAAAACCGCTGAGAGTTTCATTGAGAGGTTCCGCCGAGAAGCTTTAAAAATGCCTCTTGGAACTCTGGCCGCTGTCACTGTTGATACCTGCAAGGCAAATCTTTTGCCTATCATCAGCATGTGGACGGGGTCAAATCAGTTCCAAGACTGGCCATCCTTCATTGTCAATGCTAAAGCAGCTGAAGTTAGTGCTGATAAGTTCAAGCAGTTGGGGGTACACATGTCTAACCCCGACCAGGATGAACACCCGACAGCCAGTAGCGGTAATCGCCAGAACAACCGCAAAGGTAAAGAGACTCTGAACATCAATCTGAAGAACAAAGAATCTCTGGCGGTCAACGTAGCTCCACCTACGTCTGCTTCTACTCCTTCTGCACCTCCACCAAGAGAACCTCGTCCGAAAGTAGAGTACTCCTTTGACGAGAATGATACCGTGAGCATCTTTGATTGCTTGATCAAAAGCAATAAGCTCCAACTCCCAGACCCGAAGAAGCCTGATGAGGTCGGTAAGACTGATCATCCCAAATATTGTGTCTATCACAGGTTCATTGGTCATCCCACTCGAGCATGTTATGTGCTCAAAGGCAAGATTCAAGAGCTAGTCAATGCTGGTGTTATCACTCTGCAGCAAGACGAGAAGACAGTTACCGCAAACATGGTCTCAGTACAGTTCGGTAACTTCCCTCCACAGATGTGTTGACACAAAGTCACAGTCAACCAAATATTGACTACATTGACTAAATAATATCTGTATAAATTCAATACGACACACGACGTCTGCTTTCAGTTCGGGACAAACGACAGCTCAGTTTCCGACTCTCAGTATATTTTTTGAGTCTGTACTTTTACATTTCGTTGAGTCTAGAAGTATGTACTCTGAGTTATGCTGAGCTCTTGGAACTTGGTCTACAAGCCTACCTAAAATCCTAAGCTCCACCAAAACAAAATTGCCCACAAGTCCCACTTAGAATCACTCTGTGCTCTGGAGACAGAGTTCGGGCCGAACTCTGCCTCCACACAGAGTTCGGGCCGAACTCTGTCCCCTAGAAATCAGGAACCCTAATTTTAGGGTTAGCTGGTTGCTAGCTGTCCAACGGCCAAATTTTTGAATTCTCCTACCCGAATTCTGGCCGAATTCTGCCTCAAAAATCAGTATAAATAGGGCATGAATTCTCTCATTTTGAATCACTCAATCTTCTCTTCTCTTCTCTCCTACAAGCTCTATAAGCCATACCCTTCCTATCTACTAGCCACAAGCCTCCTAAGTCTCGAGTGCTCAGCATCTCTCAGTTAGGATTCTTGTGCAAGAGTGAAGAAATTGCTTGGACAATTCCAAGCAATCGCCACTGCGATTCTCTGTAAGAAGTTGACGTGCTCTTCTGAAGTAAAGGTACGAGTTGTAAGCTACTATTTCACAAATAGTGGATTTAATCCTGAGCTAGAGTTCTCAGGCCTGGACTAGTCCTCCACGAGGGAAACCAGGTTAAAATTGCTGTGTTTGCGTATGCTCTCTTGTCTTTCATTTACATTCCGCATTTTACTCTGATTATTCATTGTTCGTGAAAGAGTAATTTTTTAATTGGTCATTATATATATATATACTCTATTCACCCCCCCTTAGAGTTGCCAAACTCTTCTTCAATTGGTATCAGAGCTCTGTTCTCTTTATAAGGACTAACATCCTAAGAGCTGATCCATGGCAACCATACAATCCTTAATCTCCAATCATGGTGAAGGTCAGTCCACTCATAGGCCTCCCCTATTTGATGGGACTAACTACACATATTGGAAAACAAGGATGAGTTTTTATCTGAAGTCTCTAGACTTTGACCTGTGGACTGTCGTAACTGACGGTTACAAAAAGCCCGCCAGAATAGTTGTCGATGGTGACCTCACTGAGAAACCACACGACAAATATTCTGTCAAGGAGAAGAAACAGGCAAGTCTAGATGCTAGGGCTATTAATGCTTTATTCTGTGCTATAGACAGGAACGAGTTTAACAGGGTCTCTACATGCACCACTGCTCATGAAGTATGGAGACTTCTGGAAGTGACGCATGAAGGAACCACTCAAGTCAAGGAATCAAAGATAAGCCGTCTCACTCAAGAGTACGAAGCCTTCAAGATGAAGCCAAATGAGACGATCACTCAAATGTTTACAAGATTCCTCGACATCATCAACCCGTTATCCTCGCTTGGTAAGCAGTACTCAAACCATGAGAAGATCCGCAAGCTACTCAGAGGGCTACCAAAGATTTGAAACCCTAAGGTGACAGCCATCATAGAAGGAAATGATCTCACAAGTATGTCTATGGAGACTTTGATGGGCAAGCTCATGACTCACGAGCTTGACCTCAAGGACTTCGAAGAGCCTGCTCCGAAGACCAGGGAGATCGCACTCAAAGTTCATCGACGAAAGGTTGATCACGATGAGACTGAAGACGATATCTCAGATGATGAAGACCAAGCTCTCATGGTACGTAACTTCAAGAAATTCCTTCGCTTCAATCAAAGAAAGAAGGAACCACAAGAAGACGATAAAGAAGAGCCAACCTGCTATGGTTGCAAAAAGACTGGATACGTCAGAAGAGACTGTCCGCTCTTAAAGAAAAGCAACCGGTATGAAAAGCCCAACAAGAAGAACTCATCAAAAAGGTATGCCAACACAAGCATTTGGCATGAAAGCGAAGCAAGTGACTCCGAGAAAGAAAAGAACTCTCCTCAAGACAAAGCAAATGTGTGCCTCATGGCAAATTCCACCAAGGTATCAAACGAAACTTTAGATGACTTCTCTTTTGATGAACTTGGCGATGCTTTCACCGATTTACTTGATGATCACAAAAAGGTTATCGGTAAATACAAGCATGCCAAGGACAAAATCAAAAGTCTAGAAGATGAGATACAAAGAATTTCTTTACTTCTTGATAATGTTAGAAACACATCACCCACAAATGACACTGATGAAGTATCCAAGCTTAAATTAAGCTTACATGATGCTGAAGCACGCATTGAGCAACAAACTCAAGAAATCACTACTCTCAACACGTTGCTTGCTGAAGAAAAGAGTAGACACAAGATTTCCATGACTAAGATTTATGGCTTAAATATCAAGATTGATGAACTGCAAGCTATGTCTAAAAGATTAGAAACCAAATTGGGTAAACAGGTTGTTCAACCTCAAACCCAATCACATGGGCACAACACCACTCATACTAGTCAACCACGTCATTCTCATGCAGCACATAACCATGCATTTATATACACAAACTTTCACAAACCACGTGCACGTAAGAATATTCCTTATACTCATTATACTGTACAAAGACACAACCAATATCACTCTACACATAGACAAAGTCATCATATCATGCCACAGCATCACACTATGCCATATAGACAATCTCAGCATGCCACTCCTCACAGTCAATATCATCATGCTATGCCACACAGACATCATCATCATGCCACTCACTCTATGCATAGTCATCATTACCATGCTAACTCTCCATATCATCCTCATCCTGTTGCTTATAGATATCATTCTCATGCTCCCAGTATAAATAAAAATGCTATCTGTACTTACTGTGGAATATATGGACACATCTCACCACAGTGTAGAGTTAGAAGATTGGTAGACAAGAAAATATATGCTTGGTTTCCAAAAACTAACTTTTTAGGACCCTCAAGAAAATGGGTACCAAAGGTCACATCTACTCTTGATGTAGGTGGACCTTCCCTCCTCAACTGAGAGTAAGTGGATTCTCGATAGTGGATGCTCGCGACATATGACGGGAGACGCAAATCTTTTTGCATCACTATCGATGAAAAGAGAAGGATACGTATCCTTCGGTAACAATCTCAAAGGGCACATAATAGGTAACGGTATCATTGGTCATCCTCCTTCTCCTATTATAAAGGATGTCTGCCTAGTGACCGAGTTAAAGCATAACCTGCTCAGCATTAGCCATCTTGCTGATCATGGATATGATATTAACTTTGGACAAAACTGTTGCTATATCTATGATAGGTCAACAGGAGACATTGCTTTTGAAGGGAAAAGAGAGGACAATATCTATATTTTCTATCTCTCTATAAATACTAACCATGCAGGTAGATGTTTATATGCCCACAAAGACGAACGACTACTTTGGCACCAGCGTCTCGGTCATGCCAACATGGATGCTATATCCAGGCTTTCTACCAAGAAGCTAGTGAGAGGATTGCCTGACATCACATTCAAAAAGGACACGGTATGTGCCGAATGTGAACTAAACAAGGCAACTAAATCCTCATTTCATTCCATCAACTATGTAAGTACTACTAGACCCTTGCAATTACTTCATATGGATTTATTTGGTCCTAGTAGAATAGCTAGCCTTGGTGGCAAATTTTATGCTTTTGTTATTGTTGATGATTTTTTGAGATTTACTTGGGTTTTCTTTTTCGCTAATAAGAGCGACGCTATCTCTGTTTTCAAAGTTTTTGTAAATAAAGTTCAAAACAAAAAAGGATACATGATTACTCGAATCCGAAGTGATCATGGAGGCGAATTCGTAAATTCAGATTTTGAAAGTTTTTGTAATACAAATGGTTTTGATCATGAATTTTTTTGTCCTAGAACTCCTCAACAAAATGGTGTTGTGGAGCGGAAGAATAGGACTCTTGGCGATATGGCTAGAGTCATGTTGAATAAATTTTCTCTTCCGAAATATTTTTGGGCAGAGGCTGTAAGTACAGCATGCCACATTTTGAATAGGGTGCTTATTCGTCCCATTTCGAAGAAAACACCCTATGAGCTTTGGTTTGGGAGAACCCCAAATGTTTCTTATTTTAGAGTTTTTGGCTGCAGATGTTTTATCCTTAACACCAAAGACAACTTAGGCAAATTTGATGCCAAAGCTGACGATGGTATCTTTCTTGGTTATGCCGCCAAGAGTAAGGGATATAGAGTTTTCAATAAACGCTCACTTATTGTGGAAGAGTCAACAAATGTGACTTTTGATGAAGACAACAGTACAGCAAATACTCTTAATGATGACATTGAGCCATCAACTTCTACTCCAATGAATACTTCAACCGAAACTAATTCTCTGGAGGGTTTGCCTAAGAAATTCTCTTTCAAACCTTCTCATCCAGAAAATTTAGTCATAGGTGAAGTTTCACGTGGAGTTACTACTAGATCATCATTAAGAGACTCTGTTGCTAGCACTGCCTTCATTTCACAAGTAGAGCCTAAAAACATTTCTGAAGCTTTTACTGATGAATTTTGGATCTCTGCTATGCAAGAAGAACTCAACCAATTTGAGAGAAGCCAAGTATGGGAACTAGTTCCTAAACCGGCTAATCACTCAATAATTGGTACCAAATGGGTGTTTAGAAACAAAGTAAGTTAAGATGGTTCAGTCACACGTAACAAAGCTCGTCTAGTAGCTCAAGGATACAACCAAGAGGAAGGTATCGACTACGATGAGACATATGCTCCTGTTGCTAGACTAGAATCCATTTGGATGCTTTGTGCTTTTGCCAATCATCAGAACTTTAAATTATTTCAAATGGATGTTAAAAGTGCTTTCTTGAATGGCTTTATTAAGGAGGAAGTTTATGTCAAACAACCCCCTGGCTTTGAAAATCACAAATTTCCCGACCACGTGTTCAAGCTAAAGAAAGCGCTTTATGGCCTTAAACAAGCCCCCAGAGCTTGGTATGAAAGGCTAAGCAGCTTCTTGCTTGAGAAAGGTTTTTCTAAAGGGAAAATTGACACTACACTGTTTATCAAATCTTTCAAAGACACCATTCTATTAATTCAGATTTATGTTGATGATATTATTTTTGGGTCTACTGATGAAACTCTTTGTCAAGAATTTGCCAAGTGTATGCAGACGGAATTTGAGATGAGCATGATGGGAGAGCTCAACTACTTTCTTGGTCTGTAAGTAAAACAACTGGCTAATGGAACTTTCATCTGCCAATCAAAGTACACCAAGGACATGCTGAAAAAGTTCGATCTTGACAACATCAAACCAATCAGCACGCCAATGGCCACTTCAACCAAACTCGAACCAGATGAGAGCGGCAAACCTGTTGATCAACGTAAGTATCGAGGTATGATAGACAGCTTACTTTATTTAACTGCTAGTCGTCCCGATATCATGTTCAGTGTTTGCCTATGTGCTAGATATCAAGCTAATCCTAAGGAATCATACATGACCGCAGTTAAGCGTATCTTTAGATACCTTAAGGGTACGGTTACAGTAGGCCTATGGTATCCCAAGTCAACATTATTTGATCTTATTGGTTACTCTGATGCTGACTTCGCTGGATGCAAGGTCGACCGTAAAAGTACGAGCGGCACGTGTCATTTATTAGGAAAAGCTTTAGTCTCCTGGTTTAGCAAGAAACAGAACTCTGTTGCACTATCCACAACAGAAGCTGAATACATAGCAGCTGGGCGTTGTTGTGCACAAATTCTGTGGATGAAGCAAACCCTGGAAGACTATAAGTTATCTTTCATGCATATTCCTATAATCTGTGACAATACTAGTGCCATCAATTTGACTAAGAATCCTGTATGCCACTCACGCACTAAACACATTGAGATCAGACACCACTTTTTGCGTGATCATCAGCAAATTGGCACGATTAACTTAGAATTTATTGACACTGATCATCAGCTGGCAGATTTCTTTACTAAGCCACTATCCGAAGAGCGTTTCAATTTTCTTTGTCGTGAACTTGGAATCTTAGATGAAGCAGTCATAAATTGAAACTCACCTGCGTAAATATCGAGTATATTGTGATTCTTTTACGAAGAATTTGGTATGGATACAAGCCGAAAGGGTCCTTCTGACAACAAGGCGTAAAAGCCTAAGCGACACGGTGCACTAGTCCTCAGGACTACCGCTAGCTGGGATCCGGCCCCTGCAACTAACCCATGGCAAATTTGGACTATTGAACCACAATATATATCCTTATTTATTATATGGCTCGTTTCGATTTAATATTGCCTAATTGATATTTTCTAAAAAGTTCATTCTGTTTTCTGTGTACCTCTCCTTTTCTATCTATTCTATTCTCTTTGGTGTCCTCAACTTTCTTTTGTTTAACTCTTAAATCTTTTTTTTGTTATCATTTCTTGTTATTCTTCAACTTTTGTTTTCTTTTTAGCCTTTGTTCTGTTCTGGACCAATGATCCAGAACTCGGGCCGAACTCTGCTCCTATCCGAGTTCGGGCCGAGTTCGGTCCCTTGGTTCCAGGGTCGGGATCTGGCTCTGCCGTTGGATCTATTCTAATCCAATGGTCAATATTTCACCCGACCAAAGACAAAACCCTACTTTATGTCGGGATTCTTTCTCTCTCCTTCACTATTACCACCTTTTCTCACCTATACACACTCTTTCCTTGAAACCCTAACCCTAGTCTTTGATCTAGAGTGCCTCATTGCTTCTCAAATCAAGAAAAAGGTGTCTCCTCTCCATTCTCCTCCATTGTTCTTTACCTGTTTGAGGTACCATTTTTTTAAAATCTTTTAATGGCTCCTTGCTTGTTCAATCGTGGAAAGAGGATTCGAGTTGAGAGTATTTCCTCTTCGGATTCTCCTCCATCAATTGAACAAATCATTGAACAACTTCAACCACCTCACCCTTTGTTCAATCCACCTCGTCCTCAACATCCTTCCACTTATGACAATAGACTTTTTGTCTCACTTGATGCATCAAACAACTGGTTTAGTGACTTTCGGAATCGTCAGGTATTCACAGGACATCCTATCAATTTTTCCATATTCTCTCAATATGATTCTTTATTCCATGACCTCTATATTGATGAACTAGTCACTACATCTTCTGCTATTTATCGTCATGCCGTTCAAATGTTCTACTGCAACTTAACCTTTGATGACCTTCGTATTTATTCACGAGTTGTTGGTATCGATATCTCGTTTGATGACTTTGAACTAGCCGAATATCTTGATCTTCTTGAGCCAAGTTCTTGGGAAAGGCTTGTTGATGCTCGCTCGTTCCGTTTTCCCAACGGACTTTCACTTGAAAGCTTCAAGGACGATTTGTGCACTCCATACACACGTCCTCGAAAGCTCATGACGAAATATCTCAACCCATATTTTTCTGATCTTCATTGGATCATCTCTAATACCATTCTACCCAAGATCGGTTCCCCTGATGAAATCACTTATCTTGACATTTCTGCTCTTTATCATCTTTACTTTAGAATTCATTTCAATCTTCCACGTACTATGATGGACTGGATGATTCGCTGTAGGAGGAAACCACGAGCTTTGGTTTATCCTCTGTATCTTCCTATGATCTTTCGTGCTTTTCGTATACCACTTGATGCTTGTCCGTTCCTGCCGGCACCTACCTTTCTATCTAAGGTACGACGCCTTCAGCCTGTTGCTACTACTGAGTTGTCTGCTGATGAGGAGCCTGACGCCCCTCCGCTCGGTCAGACTGCACCTCCTGCCAACCTGGATTCGCTTCAGACTATGCTTCGCGATCGTTTTGCTATTGAGGATGATCGCTGGACGCAGCAGGATTACCGTACCACTCTGCAGATTAGTGCCCTTGGGAACTCTCTGCATGATATGCGGTATTCGCTTGCTCGTCATCCTGATTTGCATGTGCCTATTGAGCGGGATCCACATCGCTCGGGTCATCGTCTAGACGATCCGTGGGTCATGCAGTATATGGATCCAGATGATACTTTTGTGGATCTTCAGATGTTCCAGGACCTTTTCGTTGGCCCTTTCCCTGGTCCTTCAGATGTTCCAGGACCTTCTGGTGCTCCGTGATGGAGACTGGCTTGTTATGCTGCTGCCACTGCTGATGGTCTTAGTTGCTTTATGTTTTTAGTTATTTAGTTATGGATTTATGTACTGGATTTTTATCTTAGAACCCTGATGATGTGTTTGACATTCTGGTTGGTGGATATCATTTTATGCTATTTCTCGTAGTTTCTTTTATGCCAATGCACTCTCTTGTCTAGTATTATACTATTTTTTTCTCTTGGTGTGGTTGCATTACTATTCATTGCTTATTTATATTGCTAACTGCCAAAAGGGGGAGAAACATATGTATATTTTTGTGCTGGCTTGTTTTGGGAAACTATTACAGGTTCTATGCAGGTTCTATGCATTCATCTGTGTATATCTGTGCTCGTTCTGGGAATATGTTATCTATCAGGTTACAGGGTATATGCACTGTTTACGGGGGAGAGCTACTACTTCTAGCTCGGAACCGTTCACTGATTACGGGGGAGCTATCCGATTCTAGCTCTGCATCAGTTATGGGGGAGCTATGTTGTAATCAACTGTGTCAAGGTATGAATATTGAAATATACATATATTATTTTGTCAATTATCAATATGGGGGAGATTGTTGACACAAAGTCACAGTCAACCAAATATTGACTACATTGACTAAATAATATCTGTATAAATTCAATACGACACACGACGTCTGCTTTCAGTTCGGGACAAACGACAGCTCAGTTTCCGACTCTCAGTATATTTTTCGAGTCTGTACTTTTACATTTCATTGAGTCTAGAAGTATGTACTCTGAGTTATGCTGAGCTCTTGGAACTTGGTCTACAAGCCTACCCAAAATCCCAAGCTCCACCAAAACAAAATTGCCCACAAGTCCCACTTAGAATCACTCTGTGCTCTGGAGACAGAGTTCGGGCCGAACTCTGCCTCCACACAGAGTTCGGGCCGAACTCTGTCCCCTAGAAATCAGGAACCCTAATTTTAGGGTTAGCTGGTTGCTAGCTGTCCAACGGCCAAATTTTTGAATTCTCCTACCCGAATTCTGGCCGAATTCTGCCTCAAAAATCAGTATAAATAGGGCATGAATTCTCTCATTTTGAATCACTCAATCTTCTCTTCTCTTCTCTCCTACAAGCTCTATAAGCCATACCCTTCCCATGTACTAGCCACAAGCCTCCTAAGTCTCGAGTGCTCAGCATCTCTCAGTTAGGATTCTTGTGCAAGAGTGAAGAAATCGCTTGGACAATTCCAAGCAATCGCCACTGCGATTCTCTGTAAGAAGTTGACGTGCTCTTCTGAAGTAAAGGCACGGGTTGTAAGCTACTATTTCACAAATAGTGGATTTAATCCTGAGCTAGAGTTCTCAGGCCTGGACTAGTCCTCCACGAGGGAAACCAGGTTAAAATTACTGTGTTTGCGTATGCTCTCTTGTCTTTCATTTACATTCCGCATTTTACTCTGATTATTCATTGTTCGTGAAAGAGTAATTTTTTAATTGGTCATTATATATATATATACTCTATTCACCCCCCCTCTAGAGTTGCCAAACTGTTCTTCAAGATGGTACAGTATGGTGTCATCCCTATCCCCAAGGCTACTCTTGAGATCGAGAATCTCCCTCCTCCACGAAGTGAAGGTCCCGTCCCCTTATCTCTCGACAATGGTGAGATTATGTGGATTTACCCTGATCTTGCTTCGAAGTTCGAAGTTTCCTCTTCCTCCAAGAAGAAAGAATGCTCCAAGGGTAAAACAAAGATCTGCAATATGGTGTCTTTTGACCCTATAGTTGAAGAGAAAATCCTGCTGGGCACCAGATCAGGAAAAGCCTATCTACGGGAACTTCTCGAGACTCAAGAAAATCCTGCTTCTTCTTCTGAGTCTGCTCCAGTGCAACCTACTTCTGATGAGGGCATCCCTGCTGTATTCTCACCGGTTGTAGAATCCATTGCCCCTAAGCCGACAGCAGCCGACAAAGGCAAACAACAAGTCCGCTTCGACAAACCTTTGAAGAAGTCATCTCCTTCTGGACTTGAGAAGCCATACAACTTTATATTTTGGCCCAACTAGCTAATACACCGGCTAGGCTGTCAATCTTCGAGCTCTTGCGTCTCTCCAAAGAAACTCGAGAAACTCTGAGTGAAGCTCTCATGCAGGCGGAAAACTGTCTAGCCCTTCTGAAGAAGCCAAAAGCAGAACCTGTCTCTTGCCTCCATTGTCACAGTGTGTTGGAGTTAATTCCAAACATTACCTTCACACAGGATGATATGCTGATGGAAGATAATAGGCATGACCGTCCTCTATACTATACAGGATAGGTCGACTCGATGAAAGTCGATCGTATTCTGATATATCCAGGGTCTGCTCTCAACATCATGCCAAAGACAATGTTAGATGCACTGAAGATCCCAGTACATAGTCTTTCCAGTATAATCACCACCATCTTGGGGTTCAACCAAGGAAGAAGTGAACCTCTGGACAAGATTCGCCTAAAACTCCAAATAGGCAATCTCCGCACAAAGGTGACCTTCTATATCATAGACAACCATGGTTGCTCTTACAATGACCTTTTGGGGAGACCATTCCTTCACGAGCACAACATTGTTCCTTCGACTCTCCATCAATGTTTTAAGTATGTTGATGACAATGGAGAGGTTCAAAAAGAGGTTGCAGATCTCTATCCTTTCAAAGGTGTCGAAGCATATTATAATGATGCTCGCATGTACAAGGATGAATTCATGAAGGTAGTACTGGCTCTGGATACTGAAGAAGAACAAGAAGCAGTGCCCAATGACACTCTCATCATACCTGTCAAAGGGCACATTTCTCGTCCTCAATCCTCCAAACCACTGGCTATTCACTTGCCAGCCCAGAAGCAACCAACTGATGGCGGTCAAGATCAAAGGGAGCTCACCTCTTCTGAGCCACTTGTTATCGACCTACGTCGTAACAAGAATAAAAGGCAGCTTACCTCTTCTGAGCCACTTGTTATTGATTTATCTCATAACAAGGATAAAAGGGAGCTCACCTCTTCTGAGCCGCTTGTTATTGACCTCCGTCGTAATAAGTCTAATCCTCCTCCACGTTCTTCTTCTCCCCCTCTTGTAATCAATCTGACCAAGCTTGCTAAGGCTAAAGGTCCTGTTGTAAATACAGATGTACAAATCAATGAAAAAGTATCTCCTTTCCAGTATACTGATGTCATTTATCATGCTAAGTGCTATTTGGATATGTTAGATAGCTTTCAGTCATTTATAATGGGAGTTGTACAGTCTCTTCAAACAGAGGTCTTACTCGAACACCCAGATGATTCATACTTTGTTGTCCCTTCTCGAAAGAGAGGCGAGAGTCCGATACTTTTTAGTAAAGGACCAGAACAAAAATTCAGCTATACGGATGATAGCAAAAGTAACGATACGGGAAGTCTCCAACTCCGTCGTTATAGTCAACATTCAAAAGACATCATCCGAAAGATGGATTATGACTTCAAGAATGGCCTCAACTATGGTAAGGGTAGAAGAACTCCTATCCGTACGGTTGTTCCGGAAGGAAAATCAGAGATGTATTATAGTAGGACAAAAAGAGGTCTCGGATATGCTTCACCTCTGATATTATCCCCAGCAGTCTCCAAATCCGATAGTGAGGAGCGCTCTAACTCTTCTGATTCCAGATCATGGGATTCTGATACCAGTATTGGTCAGGTTCATCGGGTGATCGTATCTTCTAACACGGTCTCTGCTGAACTTCCAGAAGGTTATGACGAAGATATCGAAGAAAGTCCTGAAACAGATCCTTGGGCTCAATGAATGGATACCCAATGGGAACTCCGATTTGAACAATGAAAACCTCCTACCGAAGATCAATTGGTTCAAATTGACGTAGGAGAAAGCGGGTCACCTCGTCCAATATTCATTAGCAAGAACCTTCCAGAGGCGGATAAGCAAGAATTAATTCTTCTTATTTAAGAATATATTGATGTCTTTGCCTGGAGTTATGAAGACATGCCAGGTCTAGATCCCAAAGTTGCTACTCACAAATTGAATATCTTGCCTAATGCAAAGTCAGTCAAACAACATCAAAGGCGATTCAAGCCAGAAATGATGGATGCTATTGATGATGAAGTCAAAAAGCTCATAGCTTGTGGCTTCATTCGAGAAGAACAACATCCAGATTGGGTAGCCAATGTTGTCCCAGTCTTGAAGAAAACTGGCAAAGTTCGAGTTTGCATCGACTTCCGGGATCTTAATGAAGCTTGTTCAAAAGACGAGTTTCCTCTTCCTATCATAGATGTCATGATCGACAATACTTGTGGGTTCGAGCGAATATCCTTCATGGATGGATTTTCCAGATACAATCAGATTCGGATGAATCCTGAAGATGAAAAACATACTTTTTTCCGCACTCCTCGTGGAGTCTACTGCTATACTGTGATGCCATTTGGTCTCAAGAACGCTGGTGTAACTTACCAACGAGCTATGAGTACCATCTTTCGAGATCATCTTCGCAAGACTGTTGAATGCTACGTCGACGATATTGCTGTCAAGAGTCGTCTAAAGGAAGATCACATCCAAGATTTGAGAACTATCTTCAATCTAATGCGCCAACATCAACTCAAAATGAATCCCACCAAGTCATTCTTGGGTGTCTCTAGTGGCAAATTTCTCGACTTCGTCATTACCTCTAAGGGTATACACGTGGATCCCGAGAAGATCAAAGCCATTCAAGAGATGCGTCCTCCACGCAATCTAAAAGAGCTACGAGGATTCCAAGGTCGACTTGCGTACATCAGGAGATTCATTTCGAATCTGTCTGGACGTTGCAGACCATTTACTCAGCTAATGAAGAAGGGTGTATCTTTTATTTGGACTGAAAAATGTCAACGAGCATTTGACGACATAAAACAGTATCTTATGAACCCACCAGTCTTGGTGCCACCAATCTCTGGCATACCATTCTTAATGTATGTCCGCACTATGGATCATTCATTGGGTGCTTTACTTGCCCAAAAGAACAAAGAGGGCCATGAACAAGCCATCTACTATCTTAGTCGTACTATGATTGGTGCTGAACACCGTTATAGTCCGGTTGAAAAAGAATGCTTAGCTCTTATGTTTGCTGTTTAAAAGACGAGGCATTACATCATTGGACAAACTATTCATGTCATTTCTCGATTTAATCCTCTTCGGGTACTGATGAAGAAGCCAAGTACACTCAACTCTCGATTGGCTACATGGGCCATTCTGCTAGCCCAATATGACATGGTGTATGTTCCACAAAAGTCTGTTAAAGGTCAAGCACTGGCGGACTTCTTAGCGGCTCATCCTATACCGGAGACATCTAAACTCTATGATGAAATTCCAGACGAGACATTGGAATCAAATATGATCTCTGAAGAATTTCCTACTTGGCGTCTATTCTTTGACGGTGCATCCAGGATCGAACCAAATGGTACCATTGTCGCAGGAGTAGGAGTTGTCCTTGTTTCTCCAGACGGGTCAACTATCCAAAGAGCCTATTCCCTAGATGAACCTTGCTCCAACAGTGTAGCAGAATACAATGCTCTACTCATTGGTCTTTAGTTAGCTAAACAACTGGACGTCGAATATCTTGAAGTCTATGGTGACTCCAAGTTGGTTGTTAACCAGGTTAGAGGAACCTATGAAGTTCGTCATCAAGATCTAGTACCTTATCATGAAGCGGCAATCAGTATGACTACATCATTCAAAGCCTTCTTCATCGAATATGTCCGCCAAGCTTGCAATACTGAAGCAGATGCTTTGGCTAATCTTGCAGCAGCCTTAGCCATCCCTATCAAAAGACAGCAGGTGGTGGTTGTCTCTAATCGGGAATTGTTCTGTATCGAAAACAATCGTAATATTGAGTTCAGTAATCTTATTACAGCCAATGTTATCAGTGAAGATTGGAGAACTCTCTTCATCGACTTCGTAGTCCATGTTGTACTCCCTGAAGATCCTAAGAAGGCTACGAGTATTCGTCGACGATCTTTGCGGTTCTACTACAATCAGACCACCAAAACTTTTTACCGGCGGACTTATGACGGTCTTCTCTTACGCTGTCTTGCTAGTGATGAAGCGAAGCAAGTATTACGTGAAGCTCATGATGGTGTTTGTGGAGCACATCAACCCGGCCCTAAGCTACAAGATCGTATCCGACGCATGGGTTACTACTGGCCTTCTATGGTATCCGATGCCATCGAATATGCAAGGAAATGTCGAGCTTGTCAAATCCATGCAGATTTCTTTCATCAACCATCAGAATTCCTTCATCCGACTGCTGCTTCCTGGCCTTTTGAAGTCTGGGGCATGGATATTATAGGTCCTATCAATCCTCCTTCTTCTAGAGGACATCGGTTCATACTAGCAATAATGGACTACTTTTCCAAATGGGCCGAAGCTATACCCTTGGCTGAAGTCAAGACCAGCAGTGTTATCAACTTTGTCAAACATCATATCATCTATAGATTTGGTGTACCTCGAAGAATCATTCATGACAACGGTCCTCAGTTCATTAGTCAAAAGTTCACAAGATTCTGCGATGATCACCGGATTGACAATGTCGCTTCGACAGCCTACAATCCTGCTGCTAATGGCTTGGCTGAAGCCTTCAACAAAACTATCATCAAGCTCCTTAAGAAGTTTGTATCTACTAACAAACGAAATTGGAGTGAAAAGCTTGGATAATATCTTTGGGCCTATCGTACTACGGTCCGCAACCCCACAGGGTGTACACCTTTCTCTTTATTGTATGGCTGTGAAGCAGTTCTAGCCCTGGAACTTCAAATTTCATCCTTAAGGATTGCCATCGCTAATGAGCTGACCACGAAGAACAACGATATTCTTCGACTTCAGGAATTGGAGGCACTTGACGAGAAGCGGCTATTGGTTCAACAGCATATTGAGCTATACCAAGCCCGCATCTCAAAGACCTTCAATCTCAAAGTTAAGGTCAGAGCCTTTCAGAAAGGAGAGCTCGTTCTAACTGTCAGACGTCCCATGACTATGACTCATATGAGCAAAGGCAAGTTTGATACAAAATGGGAAGGTCCATATATCGTGAGCAAAGTCTTTTCAAATAGAGCCTATCAACTCTCAGAGCTGGACGGTCGAGTTGCTATAATGCCTATCAATGGCAAATTCCTTAAAAAATACTATATATGATTGTAAAAGGAATTTCTTGTAAATATGGCAAAATAGTTCATAAATAAAATTTTATTTTATTTCATCATAAATGGTGTTACAATATATCATGGACGAGAATCACTATCATCCTTTTTATAGACAGGACGAGGACCACTGCCGTCCTTCTTAAAAATAAAGTCAGCAAAAGAGCCGAGAACATCTTTGCTCGAACCCACCAGGAATTTGCAAGAAGCCATCCTCATGGCCTCTTCTTTCTCTGTCGTCCCTGGTTCAAGAAGGAAGTCCAAGATGTCCCTTGACGGATTGGGTGCAGACGAACCCTCGCCTGCCTTTGTCTGCTTTGGCTGGGCCGGCTCGACTGGACGTTCTTCAGTAACCGCTTCAATCTTCGGGGTGATCTCAGTCTTCTTGGATGCATATCCAGACGACATCTTTATGTTGAAAAGTGAAAGTGATAATTCTATCTAATTTTCTGTTCTATTTATAGACAGAGATTCGTGGAACAATGAAGCGACACATTTCTCCGACGGTTCACCCGTTCATCTCATCCATCTGACGGTTCGCCCGTTTATCAAATCATCCGACGGTTTACCCGTTCATCACATTTATCTGACGGGCCACCCATTCATTACATTCATCCGACGGTTCGCCCGTTCATTACATTCATTTGACAGTTCGCCTGTTCATTTTCATCTATTTGACGGTTCATCCGTTCATTCCATTTATTTGACGGTCCATCCGTTCATCCTGACGATTCATTTCGTTCACATATTTTGACGATTCATCCATTTCGTTCATATCAGCAACTTTTCATGTATTTGTTATCTTTGATTAAGTTGTCTACTGAAATAATGATATTCAATAAATTATATTCTGCCATGTCCACATTACCTCTGAGCAGATATAATGAATATAATTATTTTCTAAATCAAGAAATATATCATGTCTCGGACCTCTGAATATATTTTCTATCGCTATATCCGAATGAGATATGCAATAAATAATAGAGCCACAAAGAAAATGTCTTTTTATTGATCAAAATTAAAAGGCATTACAAAATTACATGTTACAAAATAGAAGATACAAAAAGTCTTCCTATTCAGCTGGTGGAGTCATCAAACTAGTCATCTGCTGCTTTAAAGTCTGAAGTCGCTCCTCCCTAGAATCCATCACTCGCCTTCTAGCTTCCTCCATACCAGAATTTTCATCAAAAGTCGGTAAGGTTACTAGTCGACGGAAGATTTCAGCTTGATGAGTCGTGACATATTCATCTCTTTTATGGGTCAGGGCGTCCAGTTGCTGAACTGTAGCTTGATGTTGTGTGGCCTCATCTTCCAGAGCAAGCTGAACAAGTCTCAACTCTTCTTGAAGACGGGCAGATTCTGCTTTTAGCTCAGCAACTTTCTTTCCCTTCTCCTCAGCAGCAGATACTTTTATCTCTATTTGAGAGTTATACTCTGAAGACTTGGCAGTAAAAGTGTCCAAGATAATCTGGAAATCAACTTTCGCAACTGCAGCCTCTTGAGACATCCTCTCGAACTCAGCATGTACCAAAGATTCCACCTCTCCCCGATTGAGATCTTTATAGATCTTAACTGATTCTTCCAGCTCATCCAATATGTGTTCAAGGTAAGCAGCTTGTGCTTCATCACCTTGACTCCGGATGGCAGCAATCAGATAAGAGGTTGGACCCCTAACAGTTATGAAACCAACATCTTCTTTCCCCATTACCCTTTCTACTAAGGGTCCTAGTGAATTGAAGAAAAGGTTGGTGAAGGAACCGATTATGCATCTGTTAGTGGCAATGGCACCAGGAGTAGCAGCTACTCCCATAGACGTCGAAGAAGCAGGTGCCTGTACAGATGGACGTTCAGCTTTTTGTACGTGAGTGGAGGTCTCTTTGGATAAAGGAGCTATGGTAGAGCTAGTCGCCCCTCCCAGATGTTCCTCTGCGAAATCAAACAAACACCATCAGTTGGCTGTCATTAGCAACTATCGAGAAGGATCAAAAGTAAGAGCAATCTTACCATTGCTGGGTCCAGCGACAATTTTGTCATCTGCTGACACGGGTTACAACCTCACAGAAGTAGCTTCAGACATTACTGCCTGGCTACTACCCGCTTCGGAGCCGCCCGAAAAATGTCTGCTGCTGCTGGCTATCGCCTTTATTGGCACTATATCAGTGCATATGGGAGGAATTGGAGAAGATTCGATTTCTGTATTGATAAAATTTAGATGTCAGTCATTTAATATATGAAAAGAAGATTGATAATATCATTCAATACCTTTGGGATCAGCAACAGTAACTTCCTCAGGTGCTATTTCCTTAATCACATTCTTTTCTGGGGATGCGGGTACATCAGCATCCTCTTCTGGGTTAAGAGTGTCATCAACAGCCTCTGCTGATGTATCTTCATCACTAGCACTCTCCTTTGGTGCTTCTTCACTATCAGTTGTAGCGACCGGATCTACATCATCATGAAGGCCGAAGTCGCAGTCATTCAGAGCATCGATCATTAATCGATCTTCTTCATCACGAAGTGTTTTCGATGTAGCTGGAAGCTGGATAGTTTCCACTGCAAGAGTAGGAGATCGCAATACTTTATCCTTTTTCTCCATGACCTCCTCCCTGGTCTCTACAACCTCATCCCTCCTCTCTGGACTCAAAGCTTCTTGTCTGGGCTCAGGGATAGGTGTAGGAGACGACATTGTGATTCCGGCGATAGCACTAGCCACGACCGATGACAGGATAGGTCTTGGAGGAGTGACTACTTTCTTTCTCCTTAAGACTATTTTTTTCTGTGTAGAGGTCTCTCCGGACTCTCTACATCTATAGTATTTTCTTGTCTTTGAATAGAGGTCGGGGTCGTCACCTCTTCTCTTTGAATTGACTCGGCCTGCTGCCGAGATTGTGACCGGGTAGTAACCCTTTCCGATGGTTCCAAGACAAGCTTCTTCTTAGCAACTGGAGAAGAAGGTTCTTCTATCCTTCTTTTCTTTTCCTTGGCTGGAGATTTGACAACCTTCAAGGAGATGCGCAGTGGCTCGTTGACTTCTTCAGGGAAGTTGGCTTCCCTCGAAGCTTCCAACGGTGCATCGGCCGGCTCACGCTCTTCATCATTGCCAGGAGCCGACACAACAGATGCTTCCTTCTTTAATCGGGCTGCTGTCGCAAAACTGTCTGCGAGACTGAAGTTCTCGGCAACGGTATTCGCTGATGTATAGAAAAGTGAATATGTATACAACATCCGAGGACCATGATCGCTCTTCATCGGTATTGAGAATGTTGTTCTTCTGTCTTGAGCATTATAATAAGCCCAAGCCCGGGCTCCATCAATCAGATAACCTTTTCCTTGTAGGCACGTGATGGCGTTGCCTACATGAAACTGGTCATAGCCGAATTGGCGGGCAAAACGGCTGGGAAGATAGGGCTCTAAATAACATTCGTCTTCAAATCGGTAGACCAGATGTGACGGCCGGATTGTCCTCAGCCAATCAAAAACTGCATGACCCAAAGGCTGCCTCCCAGAGTCGACCAGATCTGTAGACGTGCTCGTAGCCAGCTGGAGGGGGAATACAATAGAAGTTCCATCCCTTTCCGAGATTCAGAGCACATCTGCAATCTCTTAAACTGGTGTATATCCACTTGCTTCTGGAGAATCTCCTCAAGAAGCTGCCACTTACCGCTCCCATATCGGGATTCATCAGAGTAGGATAGTGCAGAAGCAGCCATCCGAATAGGTATGTGTATGGTAGCTCTAGCCGAGGAAAGCTTCCTTTCTTGCCTTTTCCTTTGAGCATCGAATCTACAAAAAGGCGGAGACCAGCGTTCAATCTGCAAGTCATTGCTGACAATAGATCCATCCGATAGCCAAAGACTAAGCGGACGGCAGCAAACAGCACGCCTCGATGAAAGCGATCGACGGTGCTGGCTCCAGGGACGACGAATCGTCGAAGCCAGTAGGTAAGGAAACCCGTCAGCTGGGCTTCCTTTGACATGGGCCTATAGCCCATCCTCATGAATCTTTCAATAATGTCTCATGTCTTGAAATGAGGATATTGAAGATCATCATCGATCTTGATATCCATCTCCTTGTTCTCCTCCATCAACCCTATCACTTCGTTGCTGCTAAGTAGTTTGAAGAAGTTGGGTTTACAATTATCGTATTTCTTGGTCTTCTTCTACATAATGTGGTTGAAAAAGAGATATGGCAACCATTTCGTCGAGTAGCAGGTGCCTGATGAACCACTCTTGTAATACAAGAAAGAGATCTTGTAGTGGCACAACTGCTCTTCAAAGACGGCCACCATGTCAGCATTCTCCTGACGAAGTTTGTCTAACTCGTCATTGGTTGGGACAAATTCCTCATAAGGGATATTCCCCATTGGCAGGCTCGAGATGTACTTCATCTCGTGAAGAGCCAATCCGATCTCTCCGCAGGACATCATAAAAGTCCCTGTTCTAAAGTTGTACCTCTCCGCCAATGCAAGGAATAGGTGAGGATTGGGGTGGAAGCCGTAAACGGTAGAGTATACCGCTTGGTATAGCTCAATCTCCTTGAGCTTCTCTTCGAATTGAGCCAATATCCAATTGGCTATACAATTCCATCTCTTGTAATCTGGATTCACCAGACCTGTCAATCGGATATCTTAGTCTAGATATCTTCCTTCAACCTTCGTAAATTCATTTGCGAATATCGGCGTTCTGACTGGAAGCAGCAGAGAGGAGTTTTCCGGTAGAATACAGCCGGATTTCAATCCTCTGAGTAGATAGTTGTGACGCTCAGAGGAACTGTAAAACATGTCCTTATTGTTTGGCCCCTTTTTCACACAAATGTTCCCTGTTCGGGCTTGTTGAAGAGGAGTTATATCTCATTCCATTCTCCTGGGATAGCTCGCAAAAGCATAGCGAGATAGGGGAAGGCATCTGGAAATTTTTGGTAAAAGTATCATTTTCTCGCCTCTCTGAAAAGTCTCTGTTCAACTCGAGGTCTGGGCTGAGAACTCTTATCAAGAGCCTCACCAAACAGAAACAGAGGCTTCTTATGAATAACGGCGTCAGCAGTTTGCAGAGGCTGCCCGTTCATCAGACTCAGCAATATTTCATTGTCTTGTGCTGTTAGGATGGCTTGTCGAGACGATGGCAGGGCATACTGAGGAAATGTTACATGGGAAAGATCCTCCTTAAACTCAGGTTCAGCCAAAGTCTCTGTAAAGACCTCATAATTAGGGTCTTCCCTGAGGTTAACTGTATCCAACAAAAAGACAAAATTCAGTACATACAAAATCAAAGAGTCTGTTCAAAAGATCAGCAAATTGCGCAAGTGTCAGATTGCGCTATGTACAAAGCATCAGATTGCGCTAATGCAGCCTACATGCGCAAAATATCTAGTTGTGCCAACACATCCACTTGCGCAAGACATCTGGTTGCGCTAACCTACTTGCACAAGGCATCAGTTTGTGCTGGCTCAACAGACTTGCGCAAATCGATAGATTGTGCCGAAAATCTGCCAGCGCTTTTCAATCGATTGTGCAAGAATATAGTTTTCATAAAAATGAAAACTATTGTGTGTGTGCAACCAGAACCCTAAACAGGGCGGCGCAATACCATCAAATCTCTAAAAAGAGAGAGGTATGAAGGATCGAAAATGTCAAGAACCCTAAAAAGGGTTTTGATCGAGTTCATCATCTACCTTGTAGTGCGGGATAGCCAACTTCATGACGAGAAATTCGGGGCGCAACCCGAGTCGAAGACTCAGCGGAGGCTTTGCCATTCTCGGTGGCTGAACGTTCGGGGGCCATTGACGTCGACGGCGAAGAGAATGAGAAGTAGTCGGAGTTGGCACAGAAGCTTTTCTCTCTTGAACAGTCGGAAACAAGTAAAGAATGAAAGAAAGAAGAATGGAAACTATTTATAGTTTTTCAAAAGTAACAGTCGCCCCAGATTTTGCCGAGAAATTAGGAGCTGATTCCTCCAAACGCGCAGTCAAAGCGCCACTTGCGCAACTTGATTTTAAGTACGAAATTCAAAGTATTTCGAAACTTTGAATATTTTTAAATTTTGAAAACTTTGAAGGGGGTCTTGTAGGTCCTGAAAATCAAGTTGCACCCATCAAAAAGGTAATGAAAATCAAATTGCACACCCTTTAAATAAACTGCGCAGGAGACAGATTGTGCAACAACTCAACTGCGCAAGCTGAACTGCGCACCCATCCAAGCGCACTAGCTGACGTGGCAACGTCATCATTACCTGACACAAAATCAGATCTTCTGATAACTGACAGCCCGAAGAACGAGGAAACTGTTCGTTTCTTGTGCCACGCCGCCATGACAGCTGTCTAGTGCGGTCCAGCTGCCAAAAGCCAGTGCGGTCTGACAGCTCAACCTCAGTGCAATCCGAGTCTTCGCGCAACCCATTGGAAGCACAGTCTGATGCTAACGCAGTTCAAGTGGCACAATCCATCAAGATAACTGACATTCTGTATATAGCATACATGTCATCAATTGCTCACCACGTGGCAACCGTCTGTACACGACCAAGCGCATTTCAATCAAACAATGCCATGCGTCTCATACAGTTGGTCCCCGATCGAGTAACTGCCAGCGTAGTTCGCTGCTTGTGCAGTCCAATGCCTGCGTAATCCATCCTGTGCAATCCAGAAATAACTACTAATTAGTTATTTTCCAGAACTCTCTAAGTAGAGTTTCAAGTCCTTCATTATCAAGACCAGATCAGATCAGATCATTCAAGATCATCACTAGAGATCATGAGTTCTTGCCAAAGTGCTGCTGCATTCTTCAGAGGCTACCGTCTTCAAAGTTCACATCGTCCAAGGGATAAAGCGATCGTCTTCAGATCGGATTCCTATAGTTGTACTTTCCCAGAATTCAATTGTAATTTTTTTACAAAGTTTGTGAAATAAAGAACACTTTTGTTTTTGTAAACAATGACCAGTCCAAAAAATAAATGCAAAGTCGAGGAAAAACACTGTTCTCGACAGTTCGAAGAACAGTAGACGAACCTGTTTTGGGAGACGATTACGGGTCGAATCATCGACTAAGGTAGGAAACTACCTGAACCATTATTGAAGACAACATATAGGGCATCGAAACCTCAGTAATAGTTTTATTTATCATAGATTAGATAGAAGTAGAAATCGAATTGAAATCAGGAAAAAAAACACAAAAAATAGTTTTTGAAATCTTAGAAAATTCATCGATACGACGTGCGTCCCGCCAATCCGGACGACGTGGTCGCGAACCGAAGGCAACGAAAGGTGCGTAACGGCTTTGTGGTCGTGTGGGCTTTGACGGAATTCAAATTGGTTGCATGTGCGCGACGAATTTGATCCGTATCCGTCAAAATTTACCGTATCGGCCTCGTACAAATTTTCCAATTACTCTATGCAAATTTTTTGATTCTGAGACAGTTGATCGGATCGCCGTTTTACGGGCCCCACGGTCCGACTCAACGGGTGATTTTGTGCACGGCCTGCCGAAATCCAACTTTGGACATACGGTTGGGTTCGTATCAGAAAATCGGATCTGTTGACATATAGTTTGACGACTTTAGAGACCATTGACTTTGGCACGATTTTTAATGCAAAGCGGGTCCAACGGCGGACATCGTTTTTGCCCGAAATTATCGTTTTGCCCTGTGTCCAGAATTGGACTTATGGACAGGTAATCCTAGCTATCTGCAACATCCAAAAGTTGAATTCTGATGACTGCTACCATGTCTTTGGGGCTGATATTGTCTGCCTTCATTAGTCCCTCTGTGGTCCTCATCCACCGCCCAGCTTCCATAGGGCTTTCAGTCCTACGAAACTTGGGTGGATCCAGATTCTTATAACTAGCTACCGATTTCTTCTTAGGTTTTGGTGGAGCTCGTAATTATTCTATTAGTGCAGCATTCATTGCTTGTGCTGCATTAGCCTGCTGGCTATGGCTTTCCAGGATTTGTCGTAGTAATAGATAAACATCTGGAGTGCCTTGTTCAGCTTGGGTGGCAGGAGTGGATGAACGAGGATCGTTTGAACTGTCTATTTCCTGAGTAGTTCGAAAGGTAATAATGTCTCAGGGAATGATTTAGTTTCAAATGAGAATTGATAAATATCATTTATCAATAAAGAATTGAGAAATACAGTTTATCAAAATGTGTACATCTCAAAGATTGCCAATAATGGGGCACACGAGTTTTCCAGAAAATAAGAACAACATATTCATTTACTATTGCCAAAATGTTACATAGATGTCACTAACATACATACTATTTATACACTTTGCACTTTCTATCCTAAAGTCACCACATACATCTGTTGTCCTTGACAAAATGCGACACAACAAACAAGTATGCCCTTCTACTTCCTTAACTTACTATGTAGACATATGTTGTTCTTACAAAATGTGATACAGTAGACAGAAGGAAGAAGAACCCCTTCTTCATTACATACGAGGTTTAAGATTTCTATTCTACTACCTCGAGGAGGACCCTTTCTTCAAACATTAATATTGTCAAGTATCCTTATCCTAAGGTTCTTTCTAGACTTCCTAAGAATATAACTTAGGATTTAGGCTATATAGGTCTCTAAAGCCTGACCGGCATGGGCCACCATTAGAAGACGTGTCACGCCCCGTTTCCAAATAGCGGAAACCAGGTACATTGATACATCTCCAAGCTACGTACAAACACAACATTTAAATATTAAGATTGTGATTGTCGCCTGTGAAAGCTAGGATAAGGTACAAGATATATATTACATTCTAGATCTTCCATACATAACTTTACATCATTTTATACAACTTGACTATAAGTTCCATCAAAATATTTAATTTACATATTTTGACAATAAAACCAACTTGTCGACATTCCGGCCAAGCTACCCGATGTTCATTCATCTCTGTCTTCATCGTACAGAGGCATCGTTTCTCCGTCTTCATAGATAAATACATGAAATAAACTAACTGAGTACAAACTGCTAATCAAGACAACCTCAACTGCAAGACACCGTAGTCAGATGCGGACTCAAACCCGCTCGTCTGCTCCTGACTCAAACTCGGCTAACCTGAAGAAATCATTAGGTCCTCAGAGGCCATAGCAAGATACATAAAACATGCCTATCTATTAGTTTTATTATGCGCAAGAAATAAACAAGAAAGACAGAACATGACAAGTGACTATGAACACGGATACTAGAACAACTACGTATAAATGAATTGCCGGGTGAACAAGTGAACACGAGATCAATGGAAAACCAAACCCTCATCCCGAGTGTGGACTCACGGGTTTGAACTAATCACTAACCCTCGTCCCGAACGTGGACTCTCTGATTAGTTCAAGGCAAATACCCTTGTCCCGAGTGTGGACTCTCTAGTGCCAATGAACACGACAAATACCCTCGTCCGGAGTGTGGACTCTCTGGTGCACTGGTCAACCCTCGTACCGAGTGTGAACTCTCTGGTTGTGTAAAACAATAATCAAGGATTTAGCAGTTCACTAAACGCACTCATTCTATGACACGACTCAAGCAAGGTACTGGTGAGAACAACTCCAAATGTGACTATAAGGCCAAACATGAACACGGCTGTATATCAATGAAAACAACTCAACAGAATATAAAACGAAGAGCATATGTCCATAAACAATCAAAAGACTGAATAATGAAATATAATGCACGTAAATAAAATTATAGAGGAAGGCAAGGTATACTTGCCTGGGGTCCTGAGCTGCAGATACGAGTCGAGTGCTGAGCCGAAGTCCACAGAACCTATATGGAGTATTCTTTGGATTAATAGATGAAATAAGGAAATTTAACCATTATTCTAATCCTTTGCTATTTAGGCTTCTAAATCCTGTTTGTAACTTTCTTTTGGTAACATATCTATGATTTCCACTACAACATGCTTGGTATCCTCTTTTCTTCCAAATTGATTTCACATATAAAGACTGGTTGATAACTCATTACCTTTGTTTGTAGGCACCTGCAGTCCTATGACTGCTTTTAGGAGCTTAGATACAAAGGTGTACCTACCCTGATATAAGGCCCCTGTAATATACCATACATCCAGCCCTCTACTTTTGTGTACTACCACTCCCATGGATTACATTTAGTTTTACTGCTGCCCTTAGTCTATGCATATCATCTGCAGGTCAATATGGACCCTCCCACTAATATACTAGTATGTGAAAGATACTTCATGTACCATTCTCACATGGCCTACCACATATAGATGAAAGGTTTTCCCCTGCTACCTAGCCTTGTCTACTGTCCCAATCCAAACTGCCATTATGCAAAGGGATACATTAGAGATCATCAACACTGCCTCCTTCCCTATATCCAATTTCCATGCTCTGCTTTCCAAGTACAAAAGCATGCCTAAGGCCTACACTCATTTGTCAATTAACCACTCCCCTGCATCCGAGATATATGGACACTCCTTTGTATAAGTAGGCTGGTATCCTATTGGCATGGCTACAGAGGCCTATAGATGATTTCAGGATTAATTATTATCATGAAGCATTTAAACTAAAGTCACTTCAACATTAAAACCAATATGCTACCAGTCTAAAAGTGACATTTTCTAAACAAATCTCTCTTATCTGCCAATGGGATACACCCTAACAAGTAGGCTGGTACCATGTATCCCACACTCTGCAACCTATCCTAACCACTATCCTATGTGCTGCCCATGGGGTGGGTTTGAACATAGAGGTAATATGGCTCATAGGGTTGAAACTAAAGTGGATAGGACATCCCAAACAGTGAACAGAACATGTGAGAAGGGGTGTTACACAGAAGGTGAAGACTATTCATATATTTGATGTGGGCTGATACTCTAAGGGTATAAGTCGACTTTGTACAAGGATGGGACTGGTTTTGCCTAGGATATGCAGATACTCCGAGGAGACTTTGGGAATTTCACAAGTCAATACTCAGTACCAATCCTTCTTAAGTCTGTCATATGAGACTAGCCTACTCTTAATTTTTATCCAGGTATCTGAGTATCCTCATCTCCTATGATATGTCTGTCAAAGCCAATATAATGCTTCTTGCTATACTCTTAAATCCAGATAATGCAATCTAAGTCTATTGACTGATTTATGACATACAATTTAGCATACCAGTGTATAAGCTGATCCTACATAGAAACCTCTAAGGGTACACTGTTGTCTTGGCACCTGTATTTGATTGCTAAGCCTCTTGGTAATGTTTTTTGCCCCTCTATACTTGCCTGCTACCTAGGTTGCACACATAGATAAGGTACGCAGGTCATGGCACATAAAAGGAACCCATATGTTATGGTTGGGTGATATATGGTACCACCCTATACTTACACCTGTACTGCTCTGACACATCATACTCACTCATACTTCTCCTGTTCAGACACCCATGTATCAAGACACCAATTAATCTTCACTGTAGTTGAACCATAATACAAAGACTGAATAGTTACAATTTGATCCATTAACCCAGAGGTAAGGTGCTGATACACGGTTGACACTCCATTACATGTTCTGTTACTTGACAGGGGTGCCAACCTGTCCCATGACTACCTAACCTAGTTAGTCCTATACTCACTTAGACTTGGTACACTTTGGTTGTAATGGTATACTAGATGCATGTCTAGCCATGAGTTCCTTGTTCAGTCTCAGCACGTACTTTCGACTAGTAACATCGCTAGCCTAGCTCACACCAGTATTCAATGGTGTGCAAGGAAAATTCGTGTGGTAGTATTAGAGCACTCCTACTGTAGTACTTCATGGTGATTCCTATTTTAGGATACAAGGCCACTTACCAGTCATATGGATTTGTCATTATCCCCTTGGATACAAGGAATCCTCATGTTTGTAGTATTAAAGGAATTCCCAAATGTTCTTAGGGCAGTGTCAAGGTAAAGTCCTACTGTAAGATCTATTGGTTTACCAAAACTTATATGTCAAAATCTTCAGGATACAAGGGACATCTGTTAAGGGTCTTCTTCATGTTTAGAATATGTACAGGTATACCCACATGTGAACAGGACATTGGCTTTTTCCTGTATATCTATAGTCCACCCTGAGGTGACTATATGACAATATCCATATTGTTTGTAAAGGAAGTCACGCAAGGCAAGTTCAATATCAGAATTCTTATTCAGTACAGGCTTTGCCAAGCCAAGTACAGGCTTGCATCCCTGTTGCTACCCAGTCCCTTGCTACCTCTGATACTGATACATGGGTACAGGAAAACTACCATCTATTTGTTTTAACAGGGTTCCCTTTTTGGCATTAAAACGAACAGGAACAACTACCACCTACTAAATCCTTTAATAATAACAGAGATGGCAAATTATGAGAGTAGGTTAGTTACCTATATGGAATTTGTAAACGAAGCCTCTTCTGAATCCTTCGACCGTTCTCTGCTTCTTCCTCGTGGGCAGAGCTTCTAGGGTTTGTAGATGGGTTTTGGGGGGATCGGCTATAAATCCCTCATATATATGCACTAGTGTTCGATCAAATTTAGAGGAGATAAGAAAGAATTTGATTTGCTCCTACCTGAGGGTTATTCGAATTCAAATTTAATTCAAATCCGTAGGTTGTGAGTTCGGTTTAAAAGAAGATTTGAATGAGTGACATTTACACTAAGGTCCCTGTCAATACCTTTATTACTCCTTTGGACTCTGTATTGATATTTCAAGTAAAACAATATAAAACATAACAAATATATGAGACAAATAAAATATAAAAAAATATAAGAGGATAAAATTGGTCAAGGGGTTGACAATTCTACCCCCCTTAAACAAATTTTGTCCTCGAAATTTAATGAGCCGTGATCTACTAGAATGAATAGTCTAACTCAACTTCTATATAAGAAATTCAATTTCTCAAAGTTTAATATAGGCCTATCTATACTACTGCCAATATCTACTGGAATGTTTTGCCAGCTGCTCCTTGTGGTGTTGTCACATCTTCTGTGATCATGGCAAAAGCTTGTCCTCCTTGTACGGCCGGTAATGGTGGGTTAGTCGCATTTCTCTTCAGACAATCTCGTGATAGATGCTGGTTGGATCCATAAGTATAACACAATCTTAACAATCTACGACAGTCTTCTTGGACGTGGCCTCTCTTCTTGTAATACTGGCAGGTGGAAACATATTGAACCTGTTGTAGGGCTGCTTGTGGTTGCTGATGATGTTGCTGTGTTGAGGTCTTTTCTGGAATGTTGGAGCATTTTACGGGTGTTGATTGGTTGTTGCCTCCTCCGAATGCATCTTGATTCTTCTTTGGCTTGTGACTCAGCTCTTCCTCTACAGCTTGGGCGACCTCCAGAATCTCATCGTAAGTGGTGGCTCGGCTGGTGGCGATGGCTAGACGAATCTCGTGAGATAGTCCCTTCCTGAATCGTCGCACCTTGTCTTCAGGAGTGCTGACCAAGCTCTCCGCGAAGCGGCTGAGGCGAGAAAACTCTGACGTGTACTCGTCGACGGTATGGTTGCCCTGCTCTAGGTGCTCAAACTGGCTCACCAACGCCTCTCGTGCTACGTATGGATAGATTTTTTTCTTGAACAGACGCTTGAATTCCTTCTAAGTTACGTCTGGAGCAGAAAATCGGGGCTCGCCTTGGTGCCACGTCCGTGCGATGTCGAAAAGCTGTCCACTAGCTGACTCGATCTTCAGATCTTCTGGGACTCGGGCCATCTTCAGGTATCGTTTAACATTCTCTAACCACTCGTCAGCATAGAGAATCCCCTCTGTCCTATGGAATTCCCTGGGCCGGAGGTCCATAAAGTTCTTGGAAGTTCCAGGGCACTGTCGCGGAGCATCTCTAATCTGAAGAGCCTCCCTCAAAGTGTCACGGAACATGTTGGCTTGTTGTTGGAAGATCCCCAGGAGTGTAACATTGTCCAGTGTCGATGGCGGAGGCAGGACGGGTGCTGGATACATCGTAGGTGTTGGATGCATCATAGGAGCTAGGTACATCACTAGTGCTGGGTGCATGGCTGGTACTGGATGTGGAACACGTGCTGGATATGGGACTTGTGTTGGCGATGGAACAGATGCTGGTGGTAGGACGGGTGCTGGTGGTAGGACGGGTGCTGGTGGTAGAGTCTGCAGAGGAAACTGCGGAGGTGGTGGAATGTCGTCTCTGCGGAATCTCGAGAACTGCTGCTGTGGCAGATTGCCCATATGAGTGAGCTGGCCTCCTTATGTTGGTGGGGCCATGTATGTGAAAAAGCCTTATTCAGTCGGTGGAGTGTTCAGGGAAGCGTTGTTCCTGTCTTGAGAGTTCATCTTAACTACAACAAAAGAAAACAATTTAGCCATTTGAAGAATTTCAAGCAGGATGTAAGTCAAAGATTTAAAGAATGATCAAGAATGAAGATCAACAAGGAGACAAGACACGTGGATGATATCCTATGAGTCTAATCATATTTGCAGGCTCACTATGGCACAATGATATAATCGAAGTGATTAACGTAGACCTGCATGGGCCACCAAAAAAACTTGTCACGACCCGCACCTGCCTTTCGGATACGAAGAGTGTCCAAGCCCAGCCTACGCCGTAGTATCGACGGTAGAATACTGTCTATAACTCATAAGTTATTGAATCTAGTATCACATGAAAATCTATATCTCATCCACAGAATAATCAAGACACAATCAAGATCAATGAATATCCATGAAACTAAGAAATAATGAATATAAACTGATTGTTTTCAAGAATCAAAGTCACGTCCGGTGGACACAAATCTACTACCATTAGACAAAAAATAGATAAATACATGAAATAAACTAACTGAGTACAAACTGCTCATCAAGACAACCTCAACTGCAAGACACCGTAGTCTGATGCGGACTCAAACCCGCTCGTCTGCTCCTGACTCAAATTTAGCTAACCTAAAGAGATCAGCAGGTCCTCAAAGGACATAGCAAGATACATAAAACATGCCTATCTAACAGTTTTATCATGCACAAGAAATAAACAAGAAAGATAGAACATGATAAGTGACAATGAACACGGATACTAGAATAACTACGCATAAATGAACTGCCGGGTGAACAAGTGAACACGAGATCAATGGAAAACCAAACCCTCATCCCGAGTGTGGACTCACGGGTTTGAACTAATCACTAACCCTCATCCCGAACGTGGACTCTCTGGTTAGTTCAAGGCAAACACCCTCGTCCCGAGTGTGGACTCTCTGGTTCCAATGAACACGACAAACACCCTCGTCCTGAGTGTGGACTCTCTGGTGCACTGGTCAACCCTCGTCCCGAGTGTGGACTCTCTGGTTGTGTAAAATGATAATCAAGGATTTAGCATTTCACTACACGCACTCGTTCTATGACACAACTCAAGCAAGGTACTGGTGAGAACAACTCCAAATGTGACTATAAGGCCAAACATGAACACGGCTATATATATCAATGAAAACAACTCAACAGAATATAAAACGAAGAGCACATGTCCATAAACAATCAAAAGACTAAATAATGAAATGTAATGCATGTAAATAAAACTGTAAAGGAAGGCAAGGTATATTTGTCTGGGGTCCTGAGTTGCGGGTATGAGTCGAGTGCTGAGCCGAAGTCCACATAACCTATATGGAGTATTCCTTGGATTAATAGATGAAATAAGAAAATTTAACCATTAGTTCTAATCCTTTGCTATTTAGGCTTCTAAATCCTGTTTGTAACTTTCTTTTGGTAACCTATCTATGATTTCCACTACACCATGCTTGGTATGCTCTTTTCTCCCAAATTGATTTCACATATAAAGACTGGTTGATAACTCATTACCTTTTTTGTAGGCACCTGCAGTCCTATGACTATTTTTAGGAGCTTAGATACAAAGGTATACCTACCCTGATATGATGCCCCTGTAATATACCATACATCTAGCCCTCTACTCTTGTGTACTACCACTCCCATGGATTACATTTAGTTTTACTGCTGCCCTTAGTCTCTGCATATCATCTGCAGGTCAATATGGACCCTTCCACTAATATACTAGTATGTGAAAGATACTTCAAATACCATTCTCACATGGCCTACCACATATAGCTGAAAGGTTTTCCCCTGCTACCTAGCCTTGTCTACAGTCCCAATCCAAACTGCCATTATGTAGAAGGATACATTAGAGATCATCATCACTGCCTCCTTCCCTATACCTAATTTCCATGCTCTGCTTTCCAAGTACCAAAGCATGCCTAAGGCCTACACTCATTTATCAATTAACCACTCCCCTGCATCCGAGATATCTGGACTCTCCTTTGTATAAATAGGCTGGTGTCCTATTGGCATGGCTATAGAGGCCTATAGATGATTTCAGGATTAATTCTTATCATGAAGCATTTAAACTAAAGTCACTTTAATATTAAAACTAATATGCTACCAGTCTACAAGTGACATTTTCTAACCAAATCTCTCTTATCTGTCAATAGGATACACCCTAACAAGTAGGCTGGTATCATGTACCCCACACTCTGCAACCTATCCTAACCAATGTCCTATGTGCTGCCCATGGGGTGGGTTTGAACATAGAGGTAATATGGCTCATAGGGCTGAAACTAAAGTGGATAGGACATCCCAAACAGTGAACAGAACATGTGAGAAGGGGTGTTACACAGAAGGTGAAGACTATTCATATATTTGATGTGGGCTGATACTCTAAGGGTATAAGTCAACTTTGTACAAGGATGGGACTGGTTTTGCCTAGGATATGCAGATACTCCGAGGAGACTTTGGGAATTTCACAAGTCAATACTCAGTACCAATCCTTCTTAAGTCTGTCACATGAGACTAGCCTACTCTTAATTTTTATCCAGGTATCAGAGTACCCTCATCTCCTATGATATGTCTGTCAAAGCCAATATAATGCTTCTTGCTATACTCTTAAATCCAGATAATGCAATCTAAGTCTACTGACTGATTTATGACATACAATTTAGCATACCAGTGCATAGGCTGATCCTACATAGAAACCTCTAAGGGTATACTGTTGTCTTGGCACCTGTAGTTGATTGTTAAGCCTCTTGGTAATGTCTTTTGCCCCTCTATACTTGCCTGCTACCTAGGTTGCACACATAGATAAGGTATGCAGGTCATGGCACATACAAGGAACCTACATGTTGTGGTTGGGTAATTTATGGTACCACCCTATACTTACACCTGTACTGCTCTGACACATCATACTCACTCATACTTCTCATGTTCAGACACCTATGTATCAAGACACCAATTAATCTTTACTGTGGCTGAACCATAATACAAAGACTGAATAGTTACAATTTGATCCATTAACCCAGAGGTAAGGTGCTGATACACGGTTGACACCCTATTACATGTTTTGTTACTTATAGGGGTGCCAACCTGTCCCATGACTACCTACCCTAGTTAGTCCTACACTCACTTAGACTTGGTACACTCTGGTTGTAATGGTATACTAGATGCATGTCTAGCCATGAGTTCCTTATTCAGTCTCAGCATGTACTTTCAACCAGTAACATCACTAGCCTAGCTCGCACCAGTATTCAATGGTGTGCAAGGAAAATTCGTGTGGTAGTATCAGAGCACTCCTATGTAGGAACCCAAGAGGGGGTGAATAGGGTCAAGCTAACTAATCAAGCACTTAGCACAAGCTAATAGGCAATTTAAAAATATAAGTGCAAGAGAAAAAGCAACAACAATACCGACACACGATATATCCCGGTATCCTCCAAAGGGGCACTCCAGTCCCGGAACTCTCTCCGGCTTTATTCCACTATTTGAGTAAATAGTTACACACGAGTTTGGATCCGAAGAACTCATCAAGTTCAACACGAGTTTGGATCCGAAGAACTCGCCAACTTTTTACACGAGAGCTTTAGTCTGAAGGCCTCTCCGACTTCAATCGAGAGTTTGGATACGAAGACTCTCCAACTTCAACCTTTCACAATAGGTTTTGATCTCCTTATACAATAAGATGAAGATCTCACTTTTCAACTCAATAACTCTAACACAATTTGTAGATGGCAAATGAAAGATTTGTAGAGTTGTTTGTGGATAGGCTTTGGTGGTTTAGAAATTTTTAGGCTCAAAAGTATCATCCTTGAATGAAAGGGTTCAAGCCTATTTATAACCAAAGCATTGAAAAGAGCTCAAAGGCAACTTTTCAGTCAGCGATCGGTATACCGTTGGTACGAACCGGTATACCGTTGGAATACCGGTCTGGAGTTGCAACGGCTAGAAATATAGCCGTTGGGATTATTAAATGTTAGAAATTCGACCGTTGGATTTTTAACGTTACTGAATCGGTATACCGTCAGTATAGATCGATATTCCGTCGGTATGCCGATTTTGTAGACAGAAACTTTCTGTGAACAAAAATCGGTATACCGTCGATATAGACCGGAATATCGTCGGTATGCCGATTTTTATCTAAAAATGATCATGGGCTAATTTCTACCGTAGCTTTCGATTTTGCCATCCATTTCTTGTGTTTACAATTATTCCTAAGACTCATTACAGACTCCAGATATACTTAGGCAGGTGCAGGCTTCTTCAGAGTCTTGAAATGATGATGGTGTGGCTTGGCTTCTTCCTTTGATAGGTGATGGCTTTTTCCCTTGGCGACAATTGTCCAAAGATACTTAGTTTGTGAAAACTAAATACCTTTCGGAGACTTCACTCCCGAACCCCCGACGAGGGGCGCTGCCCCCTCGATCCCCGTCCGCTGACCGGGCAGCAGAACCCCCGAGTGCGTGGCTCCGGAGATGTCGTCGGGTGGTTCAGAGAAATCTTGTAGGATCTGTCGTCTTTGGCCCACCAGAATTTCTTCATTGCATATGTCCACATTGATCTTGCTTATTGCTTTTCTGCATGTACATGTTAGACGAACAAAGCAATATACATATAGCAAATATCATAAGATAAAGTACAATAGGACAATGCTAAGTTTAAGTATAAGAGCTATAGTGATAGCATAAATATTAGTGATATCATAATGTTAAACTTAATTGAATAACCATAATCAAAACATAGTTTTGATTTTGGTAACTCAATTAAATTTAAGATATATATAATAAAAACTCATATCACTAATAAGTAAAATAATAAGCACATATCACCAAAGGTATAAGTATAAGTAGAAATGCTATAGTAATAGTATGAAGATTAGTGATAATGAAATGCTAAACTTAACAGATTAACCATAATCAAAAATATGATACAATTATTGGGCCAACATCCTACTGTAGTACTTATTGGTGATTCCTATATTAGGATACAAGGCCACTTACCAGTCATATGGATTTGTCATTATCCCCTTGGATACAAGGAATCCTCATGTTTGCAGTATTGAAGGAATTCCCAAATGTTCTTAGGGCAGTGTTAAGGTAAAGTCCTACTGTAAGATCTAGTGGTTTACCAAAACTTATACGTCAAAATCTTCAGGATACAAGGGACATCTGTTAAGGGTCTTCTTCCTGTTTAGAATACGTACAGGTACACCCACATGTGAACAGGATATTGGCTTTTCCCTATATATCTACAGTCCACCCTGAGGTGACTATATGACAATATCCATATTGTTTGTAAAGGATGTCACGACCTGCACCCACTGTGAAGGTACGAGTATGTAATAGCGCCTAGCCTACGCCGCAGTGTCGGCGGTAGAACGCTGTCCTAGATTACTATCTAGTCAACAACTCACGCAGTTATATAATGTACTTGTCAAATCTCAACTCCGAACGGAGGACAAGTATAGATATAATGAAATCTCAATCACAGTCTAAGCACGATAAGAATCACAGAAGTTATAACTAAAGACTAAACAACAACAATTATAAACTACTAAATAATAATATCTCAACAAATTCAAATATAAACTCATATCTCAAGTTATTAAAATTCAAGTTCTAAAACATAAAAATTAAACCAGTCTACTAGCTAGTCTCCCGATCACTCCTGAGTGTCGGGGCCAAAGGTAGCTAATCACTCGTCAGGTCCATAATGAGTAGGGCAAGTATCCTCAGGGCAATCATCTGAAAAATTTTAACAGGTCCAGTCAGGACAGGAACGAGCACATCTCATCTAGAAAACCCAAGTAAATGATAGAGAACTATAAAGCAGTTATAGACAGTTGTATTGATGAACATGGCAGTTTATATTCAGGTGATGGTATAGAGACAGATAAGGTACAAAGAAAGTAAGTAACTAAACAAGAGAAGAAATCATGGCAATAAAGACTGTAAAATAAAATCTAGCTGAACTAGAGTAACATGATGAGTCCAGACAGTACAATATAAGTCGAGTGTAATCCCAATGTGAGTCTAATACAAGATGAGTCGAATGAGATTCTAATCATTGTTCTAATAAGGTGATTCGAATAAGGTGGTGCGAATAATGATTCACATGATGTTCTAACAATGATTCGAATAAATTCTCCAAGTGTGTTTTAAAATACTTAGACATGTAAACGGCTATGGGTAAATCCGGCACATCACGCACTGATCATGTGAGAGATGGCTATCGTTCGAATATCATTCATAGAGGATGGTTCGAATAGTGGAAATGTTCACATGTCTAATCAAGTATTCCCTGCCCATCTAATACAAATGAATCTAAAATCCGACACAGCAATCGAATACAAGTCCAACCAGCACATGAAGATGCGAATAGGTGGTTCGAATAGTGATTCGTATGGTGATTCGAATAATAGAGGCAAGACGAGTAAGTATGTGTGTCGTATACATGGATTCAATAATAACAATACGTGTTTGTAACAGAGAATCACATACAACTAACTAGAACTGAAGTACAGTAATTGACAAATAAATGAGAGAACTATCAGAGAATGTACTCGTCTGCTACTCTGAAAAGAGTAGTGTAATATCAGATGTCTGCACCGGAGTCACAATATCCTAAACAGAGGAATACAGGTTATAATGTGTTTAAAATAAGACAAATGAAGTTTATGATGCAATCTATATGATTTCTAGGCCAATCTAGGTCAAAGTCAACTCTAAGTCAAACCTGGTCAACTGTCTAGGTCAACTAGGTCCAAGTCAAACTTTAGTCAAACTAAGTCAACTATAGCTAATTGGTCAACATGTCAATTGACCTAATCTAGGGTATTTGGCTAAGTTGGACTATTCTAGTGCTAGGCTAGAAGTACAAAACCATATTCAAATCCTAGATTCAACTTATTCCATAGTGCATCTTATGGTACCATACCCAACCTAGGCCTTAACCTGCCTATATGCTACATACCTCATAATGTATATATATAATAACACACCAAACAAAATATCAAGCCACTAATCATGACAGTTTTAATGTGTACATATATAACTTACCAATTTGAACAAGAGTATGTGTTTAGGACTAAACTTAACCCATAGATTGAACATTATATGAGATGTAGGAAATGACTGTTGTCAGGTTTGAATGATGACTGATACTAGATGGTAGGAGACTGATACCCCAAGGAATATCAGTCAGCTGAGCAAGTGGAACTGGACTGAACATGTTCCATAGGACTGATATCAAGGCAATGGTTGATACAACCAATTTAGCTAAGGACTAACATTAGAGTAGGGATATCCCAAGGTCCAGTGTGACGATCAGGATGTGCCATCACTGTTCTAAAGTCCTCAGAATTTGAAGGGTATGTGTGTGTGTGTGTACTTGACAGTGTAATGGTTAGTGTAACAGTTTAGGGAAAATTCAGTGATGTGAAACTCAGGAATTAGTGAAATGTCGCTGTGTTTACTAGTGTTCAGTTAAGCCCATGTGTGTAAATGTCAGGTTTTAACAATGTTAATGTGTATGAACATTTGTGTGTATTGTCAATGACAGTTTAGGAGAGGGGGTTTTTAGATTTTATAGCTCGTGTGGCAATGTGTGTGTATGCAGGAAAATAGGAACTGTCCAGTGTTCAGATTATGAAAAAGGAAGGGGATTCTCAGGTTATGGCTTTTCAAGAAGAGAGCAATGACAGTTTGGTAGTTGGGTCAAATAGGACTGAATCAGTGGGGTGTTTAACAGGGAATTTGTTGAGTGTCCAAGTGGTCGAGACACAAAGTGCATCTCAGGTTTATTCATGGAATCAAACCAATCTCAGGTTTCAGTGAATCACATATAAACTGCTTTCAGTTTTTCCTGAAATCTCAGGTATTACACATTGAAATCTTGGTTAAAAGTTCACTGAATTCTCAGGAATACATATATACCTATGTTCAGTCACATATACATTAATGCATTACATATATAGTTCAATTATAAGGAAGGGAAGAAAGGAAGAAAGAAAACAGGGAAATGGGACTGTTAACAATTGGTAGTGGACTGCACATGAACTCAGGAGTGAACAACAATAGTTGATTGAAATCTCAGTTTACAGGACAGGTTATAAGGAATATAACATACCACCTATCAATTGAATCAAGAGGTGAATGATACTCGAGCATAACACTCTCTAATGCCAAACTCCAATCCAATATCAACTAGACATTCAAACCAAAGTAAGGAAATAAAAGTAAATTGAAAAAGAAGAGAAAAGGAAATCTGAAACAATGCCAACTGAAATTAATTGAACCCATATAAAATGCAACTGTCAAGGAATTTAAGAACCTCACAGAACTATGACTTGAGATCACAAACCTGAGCCACTAATGAACTAATGATGACCACAACAGCAAGCTAAACCAAGATAACTGAGAACAATTCATAAAACCAACCAATATGAATATTTAAACACTAATCAATATCTGCAAAATTTCTGATACTGGGAGTATCAGTAATTCGAACCCCCAATTCTCAGGAAACCTGGAATCCGACTGATACTCTAAAGTTTCCCCCTATGAAACCAACAATGCTAATTTGAATTCATCTAGACTAAATCATTAACATGGCCAACAAACCCTAACAAGATCATCAGGAACCCAAAGATACTGAGAAGTATCTTAGTATCAGAAATTGACATATTCGAAACCCCAATCAATGGCCAAAGCTCAAAAACAACATCCAAACCCAACTCGAAAACAAGGTGGCAGGTGGACAGTGGCTTGGACAAGTCACACGAGTCCCCAAGAGTCCCCTCGTGTCCAAAAATTAGGACTCAGGTGTCCAAAACGAAGAAAACCATAATATCAGAGAATACAGTGTCGACAGCCTCGTGCAGAGGTACAGAGCGTCCCAGGACACGACACACGACACTAGAGGGCTCGTGCTCGTGTCCTAGGGTTCGCCTAAGATAGGGGAGCGTGTCCCACAGCCTGCACGGTGTCCATGTGTCCCCGTGTCGTATCAATTCGTGCGTATCAGTACGCATTTTCACACGCGTGTAGCACAGGTAAGGATCGGTGCGATCGAGTTTTCTCTCTATCCACTGGATCAATTCGCCTAAAATTTTGTGTGGGTGATGGCAGACAGTGGCCACACGTGTCCACAAAAAATTAGCTCACGAGAGTCCGTGTCGTGTCCTGTATCGACCCCGAGCAGCAGGGCACTGTGTAAGGTTCAGTCCCCGCGTGTTCGTGTCCCCGTGTGGACACGACACGAAACTGAAATTAGGAAATAATTACAGAAATGCATAAGCAATCCCTAGATCTAGGTTTCCATTCAAATGGATTTGCAAAAATAGCAAATCGAGTCGGTTCGGGCATTTCGTCGAACACCTAGCTATTAGGTTCGATACGTGTCCGATACGGACACGTAACCTAATACAAATGACACGAAATTCCTCCAGAAGCTAGGGGACACCTATTTCTAAGCTCCAAATGCTCCAAATGAACCCAAAACTGAGATTAACCTCCAGAAATATTAAACATACAGAAATTAGAACCTAATGCAAAAGACTAGGATTAAAAAAGAATTAAAATAAATTTATGGAGATTTTTGGAAGAGGGAAAAATACATTTTCTTTTCCTATGTGTTGAATGAAATAAAAGAGGCAAGAATTAATGAATAAGTGTTTATATAGGATGGGGATCCCTATGTGGCTGGTCACTTAGGGTTTGGTCAGGGTTAGGGCTTTTAGTTATGGGCCATGGGCCAAGTCACAAGTCATTAAGTCCTTAAATCACAAGTCATTTCATTAAAACCACAAACTATGAAATAATTCCACTTAAACTAATCCTCTCATTCTAAAACTAATCTCTAATGACTAAAATGAGTTAACTCAAGCTAGACTAGGGTTACCATAGCTAGGGTTAGGTTCTAGGCTAGTCAACTATGTCTCAACAAGTCAAAGTCAAACTAGAATTCACCAATTCAATAAATCATCAAATAATTAAAATAAGTCAAAATGACCAAATTACTCCTAGGCTAAAAATGATAATTAAATCATCCTAATGACATGGTTAGGCTCTAGGTCATGCAGTCTCTAGGGTTTCACTGGCAGCATATCAAAATCACAAGTCATGACTTAAAGCAGTTTTTAAATAGTTTAAAAATTATTAAAAATCACCAAAAATCATAATGTGAAATAAATATCAATAAATAATAATTATAATTACAAAATTTCAAAATTACCCTCATCTGGAAAATTGGGTGTTACAATCCTACCCTCCTTAGAAAAATTTTGTCCTCGAAATTAAGATGATCGTACCCCTACTAGGTCAACCCCCAATCAATCAAAGTTGATAGATAACATGCAATATACTCCTACTGGTCGTGATTCCACAGTCTCGAACAGGGTAGCTATACTATCTAGCAATCACAAGCAATATCCTGGCATGTACTAATGGAAATCACACATGAAAGTGGGGAAGAAGAACAGAAAGACGAACCTTCTAACCCATCACCTGCAGCGTCGGTCTCCTCGACTGCCATCGCAAAAGCTCCACCCCTCTGGGTATGGTGCTGCGCTACAGGTGGCCTAACTCCCTCTCTCTGACCCGGTGCTCCGTCATATACGGGTGCAGTAGGGCAATCCCTGACCTGATGGTCAGCGGATCCACAGAACAGACAAACCTTCCGCCTCCTATAACAAGTCTCCCAAACGTGCCCTGCCCTCTTGCAATAAGCACAAGTCTGCACCTTGCGGTCCTGCCCTCTAGGCTGATGCTGTGCTTGCTGTACTCTTACCGATGCCTGCATCTGCTGAATCTGTACGTGAGGCCTCTTGGCCTGGCCCCTGCTGCTGCTGCCCCCAATAGGGTCTCGCCCCCTCTTGAGCCTCATCTTAAGATCGTCCTCAGCCAATAAAGCTCCCGTCAAAATCTTTTCGAAAGTGGCATCCATGTTGCCCTTGGTCAAGGACTTGACTTCCTTGACCAGACCCTTTCGGAACCTCTGGGCCTTCACCGTCTCGCTCAAGCCCTCTACGAATCTGCCAAGGCGGCCGAACTCCCCAGCGTACTCCTCTACTGATAGGCTCCCCTGAACTAAGCTCTCAAACTGTGACTCCAAGGATCGGAGCGCTGTATCTGGAAAGAACTTCTTCTTGAAGAAGCCCTTGAACTCCTCCCAGGTCTATCCAACTACCCTACCCTGGGGTCTGACTGATACCAGGTGCGAGCAAGATCTCGCATCCGGCTAGCTGCTGCCTCTATCTGGAGATCTGCCGGTATCCGGGCCAGGCGGAAGATCTCCTCTATATGCTCGATCCACTCGTCAGCATATAAAATCCCCTCCGTCCCCAGGAAGTCTCTGGGGCTCATCTTCTGGAACTGCTCTATCCCAGGTATCCTCGGCTGCTGGACCACTGGTCGAACTGCGACTGTCGTAAGGGCCAACTCCATGCCTCTGTCCTGTCGGGCCTGCTGCTGCTCCATAAACTGCTGAAAGTAGGCGAACATCTGAGCCGCGTCCACGTATCCTGGAGGCGGCTGCTGCTGCTGCTGGAACATCTCTGGAATCACCGGGCTCTGTCTGTGCACTGGTGGAGGGGCTCCTCCAAAGGCAGTCGAAACACCTACCCCAGCTGGCTGAACTGGTGCCGCGGTATCGGGGGCTGGCTGCACAAGATGAGAGGTGGCAGACCTCTCAGCAGTGTCCTTCGGTCCGGAGCGATGGGATCTAGTCTCGACCATCCTGGAGATAGATCAAACAATGAATCAATACTGAGATAGAAGCGATAAGTCAAGGGAGGACAATTAATTTCAAGGAAGACAAATCAGCAAGATGTATAGATGGCATGAATTAAAGCAGAGTTTTTCCTAACTGTAATTGAGTGCCTCTCCGTTAAAGCCTATCTCTCAATCCTATCGCAGGCTCGCAGCAATACAACTAAGTCACCGTACTACCACGATATCGTACTAATGCGACTCTTGACCTGCATGGGCCACCACTAAAAATGTGTCACGACCCGCACCCACTGTGAGGGTACGAGTACGTAACAGCGTCCAGCCTACGTCGCAGTGTCGGCGGTAGAACGCTGTCCTAGGTTACTATCTAGTCAACAACTCACGCAATTATATAATGTACTTGTCAAATCTCAACTCCGAACGGAGGACAAGTATAGATATAATAAAACCTCTATCACAGTCTAAGCACGATAAGAATCACAGAAGTTATAACTAAAGACTAAACAACAACAATTATAAACTACTAAATAATAATATCTCAACAAATTCAAATACAAACTCATATCTCAAGTTATTACAATTCAAGTTCTAAAACATGAAAATTAAACCAGTCTACTAGCTAGTCTCCTGATCACTCCTGAGTATCGGGGCCAAAGGTAGCTAATCACTCGTCAGGTCCATAATGAGTAGGGCAAGTATCCTCAGGACAATCATCTGTAAAATTTTAACAGGTCCAGTCAGGACAGGAATGAGCACATCTCATCTAGAAAACCCAAGTAAATGACAGAGAACTATAAAGCAGTTATAGACAGTTGTATTGATGAACATGGCAGTTTATATTCAGGTGATGGTATAGAGACAGATAAGGTACAAGGAAAGTAAGTAACTAAACAAGAGAAGAAATCATGGCAATAAAGACTGTAAAATCAAATCTAGCTGAACTAGAGTAACATGATGAGTCCAGACAGTACAATATAAGTCGAGTGTAATCCCAATGTGAGTCTAATACAAGATGAGTCGAATGTGATTCTAATCATTGTTCTAATAAGGTGATTTGAATAAGGTGGTGCGAATAATGATTCACATGATGTTCTAACAATGATTCGAATAAATTCTCCAAGTATGTTTTAAAATACTTAGATAGACATGTAAACGGCTATGGGTAAATCCGGCACATCACGTACTGATCAGGTGAGAGATGGCTATCGTTCGAATATCATTCACAGGGGATGGTTCGAATAGTGGGAATGTTCACATGTCTAATCAAGTATTCCCCGCCCATCTAATACAAATGAATCTAAAATCCGACACAACAATCGAATACAAGTCCAACCAGCACATGAAGATGCGAATAGGTGGTTCGAATAGTGATTCGTATGGTGATTCGAATAATAGAGGCAAGACGAGTAAGTATGTGTGTCGTATACATGGATTCAATAATAACAATACGTATTTGTAACAGAGAATCACATACAACTAACTAGAACTGAAGTACAGTAATTGACAAATAAATGAGAGAACTATCAGAGAATGTACTCGCCTGCTACTCTGAAAAGAGTAGTGTAATATCATATGTCTGCACTGGAGTCACAATGTCCTAAACAGAGGAATACAGGTTATAATGTGTTTAAAATAAGACAAATGAAGTTTATGATGCAATCTACATGATTTCTAGGCCAATCTAGGTCAAAGTCAACTCTAAGTCAAACCTGGTCAACTGTCTAGATCAACTAGGTCCAAGTCAAACTTTAGTCAAACTAAGTCAACTATAGCTAATTGGTCAACATGTCAATTGACCTAATCTAGGGTATTTGGCTAAGTTGGACTATTCTAGTGCTAGGCTAGAAGTACAAAACCATATTCAAATCCTAGATTCAACTTATTCCATAGTGCATCTTATGGTACCATACCCAACCTAGGCCTTAACCTGCCTATATGCTACATACCTCATAATGTATATATATAATAACACACCAAACAAAATATCAAGCCACTAATCATGACAGTTTTAATGTGTACATATATAACTTACCAATTTGAACAAGAGTAGGTGTTTAGGACTAAACTTAACCTATAGATTGAATATTATATGAGATGTAGGAAATGACTGTTGTCAAGTTTGAATGATGACTGATACTAGATGGTAGGAGACTGATACCCCAAGGAATATCAGTCAGCTGAGCAAGTGAAACTGGACTGAACATGTTCTATAGGACTGATATCAAGGCAATGGTTGATACAACCAATTTAGCTAAGGACTAACATTAGAGTAGGGATGTCCCAAGGTCCAGTGTGACAATCAGGATGTGCCATCACTGTTCTCAAGTCCTTAAAATTTGAAGGGTATATGTGTGTGTACTTGACAGTGTAATGGTTAGTGTAACAGTTTAGGGAAAATTCAGTGATGTGAAACTCAGGAATTAGTAAAATGTCGCTGTGTTTACTAGTGTTCAGTTAAGCCCATGTGTGTAAATGTCAGGTTTTAACAGTGTTAATGTGTGTGAACATTTGTGTGTATTGTCAATGACAGTTTAGGAGAGGGGGTTTTCAGATTTTATAGCTTGTGTGGCAATGTGTGTGTATGCAGGAAAACAGGGACTGTCCAGTGTTCAGATTATGAAAAAGGAAGGAGATTCTCAGGTTATGGCTTTTCAAGAAGAGAGCAATGACAGTTTGGTAGTTGGGTCAAATAGGACTGAATCAGTAGGGTGTTTAACAAGGAATGTGTTGAGTGTCCAAGTGGTCGAGACACAAAGTGCATCTCAGGTTTATTCATGGAATCAAACCAATCTCAGGTTTCAGGGAATCACATATAAACTGCTTTCAGTTTTCCCTGAAATCTCAGGTATTACACATTGAAATCTTGGTTAAAAGTTTACTGAATTCTCAGGAATTACATGTATACCTATGTTCAGTCACATATACATTAATGCAATACATATATAGTTCAATTATAAGGAAAGGAAGAAAGAAAGAAAGAAAACAGGGAAATGGGACTGTTAACAATTGGTAGTGGACTGCACATGAACTCAGGAGTGAACAACAATAGTTGATTGAAATCTCAGTTTGCAGGACATGTTATAAGGAATATAACATACCACCTATCAATTGAATCAAGAGGTGAATGATACTCGAGCATAACACTCTCTAATGCCAAACTCCAATCCAATATCAACTAAACATTCAAACCAAAGTAAGGAAATAAAAGTAAATTGAAAAAGAAGAGAAAAGGAAATCTGAAACAATGCCAGCTGAAATCAATTGAACTCATATTAAATGCAACTGTCAAGGAATTTAAGAACCTTACAGAACCATGACTTGAGATCACAAACCTGAGCCACTAATGAACTAATGATGACCACAACACCAAGCTAAACCGAGATAACTGAGAACAATTCATAAAACCAACCAATATGAATATTTAAATACTGATCAATATCTGCAAAAAATTTGATACTGGGAGTATCAGTAATTCGAACCCCCAATTCTCAGGAAACCTGGAATCCGACTGATACTCTAAAGTTTCCCCCTATGAAACCAACAATGCTAATTTGAATTCATCTAGACTAAATCATTAACATGGCCAACAAACCCTAACAAGATCATCAGGAACCCAAAGATACTGAGAAGTATCTTAGTATCAGAAATTGACATATTCGAAACCCCAATCAATGGCCAAAGCTCGAAAACAACATCCAAACCCAACTCGAAAACAATGTGGCAGGTGGATAGTGGCTTGGACAAGTCACACGAGTCCCAAAGAGTCCCCGCGTGTCCAAAAATCAGGACTCAGGTGTCCAAAATGAAGAAAACCATAATATCAGAGAATACAGTGTCGACAGCCTCGTGCAGAGGTGCAGAGCATCCCAGGACACGACACACGATACTAGAGGGCTCGTGCTCATGTCCTAGGGTTCGCCTAAGATAGGGGAGCGTGTCCCACAGCCTGCACGGTGTCCACGTGTCCCTGTGTCGTGTCAATTCGTGCGTATCAGTGCGCGTTTTCACACGCGTGTAGCACAGGCAAGGATCGGTGCGATCGAGTTTTCTCTCGATCCACTCGATCAATTTACCTCAAATTTTGTATGGGTGATGGAAGACAGTGCCCACACGTGTCCACAAAAAATTAGCTCACGAGAGTCCGTGTCGTGTCCTGTGTCGACCCCGAGCAGCAGGGCACTGTGTACGGTTCAGTCCCCACGTGTTCGTGTCCCCGTGTGGACACGACACGAAACTAAAATTAGGAAATAATTATAGAAATGCATAAGCAATCCCTAGATCTAGGTTTCCATTCAAATGGATTTACAAAAATAGCAAATCGAGTCGGTTCGGGCATTTCGTCGAACACCTAGCTATTAGGTTCGATACATGTTCGATACGGACACGTAACCTAATGCAAATGACACAAAATTCCTCCAGAAGCTAGGGGACACCTATTCCTAAGCCATCATGCAATAAAATTGGGATTAAAACACAATTTGAGGGTGGTTACCTATGAGTGCAAATTACGAGAAAAGCTCCAAATGGGGGGTGTTCTTCTTGATGGCCAAATGCTCCAAATGAACCCAAAACTGAGATTAACCTCCAAAAATATTAAACATACAGAAATTAGAACCTAATGCAAAAGAATAGGATTAAAAAGAAATTAAAATAAATTTATGAGGATTTTTGGAAGAGGAAAAAATACCTTTTATTTTCCTATGTGTTGAATGAAATAAAAGAGGCAAGAACTAATGAATAAGTGTTTATATAGGATGGGGATCCCTATGTGGCTGGTCACTTAGGGTTTGGTTAGGGTTAGGGCTTCTAGTTATGGGCCATGGGCCAAGTCACAAGTCATTAAGTCCTTAAATCACAAGTCATTTCATTAAAACCACAAACCATGAAATAATTTCACTTAAACTAATTCTCTCATTCTAAAACTAATCTCTAATGACTAAAATGAGTTAACTCAAGCTAGACTAGGGTTACCATAGCTAGGGTTAGGTTCTAGGCTAGTCAACTAGGTCTCAACAAGTCAAAGTCAAACTAGAATTCACCAATTCAATAAATCATCAAATAATTAAAATAATTTAAAATGAACAAATTATCCCTAGGCAAAAAATGATAATTAAATCATCCTAATGACATGGTTAGGCTCTAGGTCATGCAGTCTCTAGGGTTTCACTGGCAGCACATCAAAATCACAAGTCATGACTTAAAGCAGTTTTTAAATAGTTTAAAAATTATTAAAAATCACCAAAAATCATAATATGAAATAAATATCAATAAATAATAATTATAATTACAAATTTTCAAAATTATCCTCATCTGGAAAACTGGGTGTTACAAAGGATGTCACGCAAGGCAAGTTCAATATCAGAATTCTTATTCAGTACATGCTTTGCCAAGCCAAGTACAGGCTTGCATCCCTGTTGCTACCAGTCCCTTCCTACCTCTGATACTGATACATGGGTACAGGAAAACTACCATCTATTTGTTTTAACAGGGTTCCCTTTTTGGCATTAAAACGAACAGGAGTAACTACCACCTACTAAATTCTTTAATAATAACAGAGATGGCAAGTTATGAGAGTACGTTAGTTACCTATATGGAATTTGCAAACGAAGCCTCTTCTGAATCCTTCGACTGTTCTCTGCTTCTTCCTCGTGTGTCACGACCCGCACCCTAGAATAAGGGCACGAGAAGTGGGTACGTCCAGCCTACGCCGCAGTGTCGACGGTAGAACGCTGTCCTAGGTCAAACATCTATCAATATAAAGGTACCTGTACAGTATATACACTCCGAATGGAGGTGACATAGCAAATACAGTCTCAATCACATCTAAGGTAGAGCATGATAAAAGATAGATAAAATATGAAATCCACAAAGAGATACCGCAGATAGAAGTCTAAGTGTCTAAGATACACAAACCCAGAAAACATCTCAAATCTCAAATACAGTAATCCATAAAGTAAATACAACTCAAGACAACTAAAATAACTATCTATACAATCTCTACTGTGTCTCCTCTAGGCTAGCAGGCAACCTCCAAGCTATCTGTAAAATTTATCAACAGGTCCAGTCAGGATAGGAGCGAGCACAATACATCTCACGCAGATCATAACAGGTTAGAAAATATAACGTGCAATAGAGTAAGATACATGAAACGCTGAAAGAAGATGTATATAAAAAATAGAAGGATATGATAATAGAAAATATCTATATATGATAAGTAAGAACTGTAAGCAATATGTGATTTAGAGTACAATATGGTTATGTAAACGGGTTAGGTTATACAATAAAATGGGACTCCTTTGAACGTGGGTGTACAATGGACATATACAATTTCTTATATAATAGGATTGATCACATAACCATTTCTACTCTCCCTCCCCAATCAATACACAAGGATCCAATTTAGTTACGTTACCTTATACAATAGCTTATACAATAGAGCTCAATATGATAATGAGAGTACAATATGCACAATGAGTGTACAATGATAAGGGTATTCAATAAATACAATATTTTAGTGAAACGCATATCACAATATGTATTTAGTGAACACAAAGGAGATAATATCGCAAAAGAAGATCCATATAGTACCAATTCGTGTTACCAATGTGTCAGCTTCAAGTAAATTAATCTATGGCAAGAATAGACGTTCTAGCAAGTATGAAATGGTCAGAGAATGTACTCGCCTGTATCCTGAGTATCTGAAGAGTACCTACTGTCCGAGGAGAGGTGTCTGGCTCCTAATCAGAACCGCACAAGTCACAACAAGTCTAAAATGATATAATGAAGTCTTACTATGCATTCTACATGATTCTAGGTCAATCTAGGCCAAAGTCAACTCTGGTCAACTAGACTAGTCAAACTAGGTCAACTAGGTTAAGTCCTAGCCCAAACAAGTCTAACAAGTCTTACTATTCCTAACCAAGCCTAGGCTAGCACTCACACAATCACAAGACAATGTGAACCACAATAATGCATAATATAAAATAGATAATATATATAAATACATACCTTCATACATACATGCATATCCACATTACATACATATTTATATATATAGGCATATGTTACATCATGCATATTTACATAGTTACATAGATATATACATTCATGCACATTTACATACATACTTTTATACATTATATATGTTAACATTCATTACAATGCATTATATTTTACTTATACCTTTGATTGATTCATTCATTCACATATGACATTCATTCATGCATTTATACATTCATTCATATCCCATATGCATGCATATTTCAGTTCAGGCATTATATCCATTCACATAACATTAAGTTGCATACATATACTTATTTTTATTACATACATGTCATTCATGCATATTACATACTTACATGCATCTATACATTATATACATTGTATACAACATATAAAAATAGAAGAGGGAAAAAGGGAAAAAAACTGAAAAGGAAAGGGAAGGGAAGGAAAATGTAAGAAAAAGGGAAAACAGTAGACATATACATGCTTGCATCATATATTCTACATTACCATACATGCTATCATTGTATATTGCATTATATTATTTATATATTATGCATTCATATCTATCATTACATGTATACCTTGCATTCATATCTAGCATTCATTATATACTTTCATGCATACATTGTATATCATTCTTTCATTCATGCATTTATGCATTGCTTACATACATTATATTAATTGCATACCCACATGCTTGCATTCAACCATATATATACATTAATGTAAAGAGGATATATATATCATATATATATCATTTCATTCATCTAACATATCATGTATTACATACTCTATATTCATTTAATATCCATACTACATAGGCTCATAGGTTACACAAAATACATATATCGTATAGTCACTCTTCTACTTAAAACCAATACTGTACCAATTGAGAATTCACTAAATTCTAAGATTAAAGTATGTCGTATCCCTTCGTGTTAGCTTTCCGAAACTTCAAACGGATCGCATTTTCGTGTCCGGAAGCTCCTGAAATCGCAAAAATACCGAAACACGTTCGTCTTTCGTACAGCTGACACTCAAATAATTCTACAGAAAGTTACAGAAATAATTTGGCTTATTAAAATATATATTTGGATATCTAACTTCGATACGGTTTTTTTAGAAAAAACGGGAGATAAATCGGAGTTTTAAGCTAAAAGTTATGACATTTCTAAGTTGCTTTGGTTAATAAAAACGTGGATGAATATTATGACGAATTTGACAAAAGAACACATATAGGCCAAGATACTTGGATAAAAACATAGGTATCCAAATGAAACTCATTCTAACCATCCTAACTAAGATCAATCCACTCTCTAACCATTCTAAAACCGAATTTAAATATCTATTTAAACTATTATCATACATACATACACATGGGGTGTCCTAATTGGGGATCTATCAAGTAGGACACAAGACACATATCTAAAATCCTCAAGAGAGCTCCAAATGGCCTCAAATTTGAATCTAAATGGGACACATGCATGAGGATGGATCCTACGAATTCAAAACTAATTTATATGCAAAGAAAATCGATTTAGATGATGGATTTTACCTATTGGAAGTGGAATCCCAATGAAATCCTTTAGGACACGACTCCGATACGAAGATCCCTCAAAGTGGACACTCCTCCTTGCACTCCTCTTCCAATCCTTGGTAGCACCCTTCCCTTGGAGAATGGGAATGATTGAGGGAAGGTTTGGTGAAGGAATGATTTGATTTGGAGATCAAATCAATGGGAAGGCTCTCTAAAATTGGGAAAGAACAAAAGGAAAATAAAAGAGGCAAGATTGTAATGAATGAAATGAATCATTCTCTCCTAAAGATGGCTGCCATAAAGTGTCCATTAGGGCTAATGGGAAATGTCCTAATTGCCCCTCTCTAGTCTCATATGGTTAAGTCTAGACTAGGTTCAAGTTTGGGGTCAAAATGATCTAGTTTTGAGTCTCTAACTTAACCATTCTAACATGATAAAAATTAGTTTAATTAACTAACTTAAATGTTGGGTCTTGTGAGCCATGTTTAACTTAATATTGGGTTCCATCTAGAATTCAAGCTACCCGGGTCACAATACAAGTCGGAACGAGACGAAACTCAAACCCGATTAAACAAATCCAATAAAAACAATATTAAAAATATAAAAAATTTCCAAAATATTAAAATTTAAAAATGACCAAAATCATAATACATCAATTTAAATATTATTAAAATAATCTAAAATTTACCAATTAATCAAAATCCTAAATAATTTTAAAGTCACAAAATGACCAAAATACCCTTAGCCTAAAAAGTTGTAAATAGTCATTCTAATCACATGGTTAGGTCCCCATGGTTAGTCTCTAAGCTTAGCAAAACTAGGGATTAACTAGTTAACCATGAAAATCATAATTCAATATTTTAAATAGTTTTTAAATTGATAAAAAAAAATTACCAAAAATCACAACATGAGTTAAATCTTATTATCGATTAATCAAAATTATAAAAGTTCAAAATTATTCTCATTTTAGAAAAGTGGGTGTTACAAGTCTACCCTCCTTAGAAGAATTTTGTCCTCGAAATTAAGATGGTCGTACTTTTTCTAGAGTCTCGTCCCCAACAATCATGGTCTCAGAACTTACCTAAATCATACGATTAAAAAGGATGGCATACAGGGTCATGGCATATGGTGGTAGTGAAAGTCTCATCTAGGTATACTAGTCATGCTAACCAAAAGGGTCATAGGATATCAAACATACAAGCAATCGGGGGTGTTAAACTGAAAAAGATACAGAAATAATAAATCATCAAAACTGTAAGGCAGTCTACCATCCTATGTAAAAACTGGTACTTATCAGAAAATAAAATAAGATAACTACCAATTATCTATAAAGGGGTACTATTCAAAGAAAAATCAAAATTAAAAGTTAAAGAATGAAAGTCAATTGCATTGAAATCCAATCACAATATATATATATAGAGAGAGAGAGCGTTAGAGAGGGAAAAGCTAGCATTATGTAAAGGTTATGTGGCTAGTGTGTGTATGGGTGTATGTGGACATGTTTATAGGGTTAGATAGTAGACGTGTGTGTGTGTGTGTGAAATATACATGAAAGTGTATAGGAGGATTTGGGTTTCAAAACAATAGCTATCAAGTTACACTACTCATGGCATATTGGTTAAACAATCTACAATGCACAACATATTTACTCATAACATGCATGGCTAACCATATATATACATATATCTATATGTATAGAGAGGTAGAGATTTAGTTATGTATCTATATACATTATAACATGTATGCATAAACTATATATATATATATATACCTATATAGATATATGAACATAACATAGAGATGAAGGGTTAGGTTTACATGGCAGTTGTGAACATTAATGTACATTAGTGTAGAGTGTCAAGAGTACAGGGGTTATAACTTAAAATGAAGGGTTCAATCATTCAGTTCAGTTTAACATTACATATTAAATCTTAAAATTGAACTAAACATTTAAAATTAATGTGAAAAATGTTAACATATATCCAGTTTTAGAATTTTGGAGAAATTCGAACATCAAACCAACCCAATGTTTATCACAACCTAACATGTAAAAATATGAAACCTAACATTATATCCCTACATACAACAATGTATATACCTCTAAATATTACATTTAAAAACAGCATTTTGAACTAATATTTAAAATCTAGTATTAAGGGTTAATATGCACACAGTCTCAGATTTGACAAGTTCAAACACAAAACTCAACCAATTTCTTTAAGAATTGAAACCTTGTGTATAAGATACATGTGCAGTGATGTAAACAAAACTAATAACATAAAATTTATATTTAAATTACGAATTTAAACTGGAAAAGCAGAAAATCAGTCTCTGATACTGTACTGTATCAGAATATTAGGGTTTTGAGAATGTAAACATCAACAACATATTAATATGCATTTAGATGGGTTGATAATCAAAGTGTAGCATGCATACGTGTCAGACAAAGTGTCTGTGTCCACTATATATATTCTCATGTCCCAATATAAAAATCAAATTCTATATCAAGACCAACATTTAGATTCCTACCAAGATTGCAAAGCAGGTGATTGATGTAATCAAGACAGTTTTATTATTATTATTATTTAATACAAGAATAATAGCAAGAAGGAAATAACGATAAAATCTGTTCTGCTTATCTGTTTAAAAGAAGGAACCATTTTGAAACCAGAGCTATAATATCAAATCCAAGATAAGGTCTAGCAAAATCATCGATTCATTATTTTAAGAAGATATTCATAGTAAGAAGTTACACAAAGGTTTATAATATAGCTAAAGCTACTCCTAAGTTAAATAATGAGAAGCAAAACAAATAAAACAAACAATAAATTTTTTTTTGAGAATGACTGAAACAAAAGTAGAGAAAATATGTTCAAGAACATTTAAGGTACAATCTGATAATCATATGCGTCTATCCAAAATCATGGTACTCTAAATCCTCGTCATACTAGTAAGCAAGGCTACGATAATCACAAAGTCCTCGACTTAGGCACATACCTCTAGAATCATGGTATTTAAAATTTTTGCGATGCCGCTAGCTTGGCTGCGAAAACCTTAAATTCCCACACCCAAGAAATATATCCAAAGTCAGACTATATGTCCTCACCATGCTGGCTAATGTGACTGTAGAAGACTAGATTCCATAACTTAGATGACCTAGCCCATATAATTTCATCTTGACAAAAATTAAATTAAATCAACAATGGATACCCAAAAATCAAATTCATTAACTAACCAAGAAAGATAAATATAAACTATTAGAATCAAATTTCGAGATATTTTATAATGAGATTCTCAAGGGTCATTCCAGGAATCTCTCAAGGGATCCTAACTGTGATTTAGTACCTTCAAAAATATATCCTAATCCTACTGCAGGCTGTAGTGGTACTCTAGTTCGAATACCACTACACAAACTCGACCTGCATGGGCCACCACTAAAAATGTGTCATGACCCGCACCCTAGAGTAAGGGCACGAGAAGTGGGTACGTCCAGCCTACGCCGCAGTGTCGACGGTAGAACGCTGTCCTAGGTCAAACATCTATCAATATAAAGGTACCTGTACAGTATATACACTCCGAATGGAGGTGACATAGCAAATACAGTCTCAATCACATCTAAGGTAGAGCATGATAAAAGATAGATAAAATATGAAATCCACAAAGAGATACCGCAGATAGAAGTCTAAGTGTCTAAGATACACAAACCCAGAAAACATCTCAAATCTCAAATACAGTAATCCATAAAGTAAATACAACTCAAGACAACTAAAATAACTATCTATACAATCTCTACTGTGTCTCCTCTAGGCTAGCAGGCAACCTCCAAGCTATCTGTAAAATTTATCAACAGGTCCAGTCAGGATAGGAGCGAGCACAATACATCTCACGCAGATCATAACAGGTTAGAAAATATAACGTGCAATAGAGTAAGATACATGAAACGCTGAAAGAAGATGTATATAAAAAACAGAAGGATATGATAATAGGAAATACCTATATATGATAAGTAAGAACTGTAAGCAATATGTGATTTAGAGTACAATATGGTTATATAAACGGGTTAGGTTATACAATAAAATGGGACTCCTTTGTACGTGGGTGTACAATGGACATATACAATTTCTTATATAATAGGATTGATCACATAACCATTTCTACTCTCCCTCCCCAATCAATACACAAGGATCCAATTTAATTACGTTACCTTATACAATGGCATGTACAATGGCTTGTACAATAGAGCTCAATGTGATAATGAGAGTACAATATGCACAATGAGTGTACAATGATAAGGGTATTCAATAAATACAATATGTTAGTGAAACGCACATCACAATATGTATTTAGTGAACACAAAGGAGATAACATCGCAAAAGAAGATCCATATAGTACCAATCCGTGTTACCAATGTGTCAGCATCAAGTAAATTAATCTATGGCAAGAATAGACGTTCTACCAAGTATAAAACGGTCAGAGAATGTACTCGCTTGTGTCCTGAGTATCTGAAGAGTACCTATTGTCCGATGAGAGGTGTCTGGCTCCTAATCAGAACAGCACAAGTCACAACAAGTCTAAAATGATATAATGAAGTCTTACTATGCATTCTACATGATTCTAGGTCAATCTAGGCCAAAGTCAACTCTTAGTCAACTCTGGTCAACTAGACTAGTCAAACTAGGTCAACTAGGTTAAGTCCTAGCCCAAACAAGTCTAACAAGTCTTACTAGTCCTAACCAAGCCTAGGCTAGCACTCACACAATCACAAGACAATGTGAACCACAACAATGCATAATATAAAATAGATAATATATATAAATACATACCTTCATACATACATGCATATCCACATTACATACATATTTATATATATATATGCATATGTTACATCATGCATATTTACATAGTTACATAGATATATACATTCATGCACATTTACATACATACTTTTATACATTATATATGTTAACATTCATTACAATGCATTATATTTTACTTATACCTTTGATTGATTCATTCATTCATATATGACATTCATTCATGTATTTATACATTCATTCATATCCCATATGCATGTATATTTCAGTTCAGGCATTATATCCATTCACATATCATTAAGTTGCATACATATACTTATTTTTATTACATACATGTCATTCATGCATATTACATACTTACATGCATCTATACATTATATACATTGTATACAACATATAAAAATAGAAGAGGAAAAAAGGGGAAAAAACTGAAAAGGAAAGGGAAGGAAAGGAAAATGTAAGAAAAAGGAAAAACAGTGGACATATACATGCTTGTATCATATATTCTACATTACCATACATGCTATCATTGTATATTGCATTATATTATTTATATATTATGCATTCATATCTATCATTACATGTATACCTTGCATTCATATCTAGCATTCATTATATACTTTTATGCATACATTGTATATCATTCTTTCATTCATGCATTTATGCATTGCTTACATACATTATATTAATTGCATACCCACATGCTTGCATTCAACCATATATATACATTAATGTAAAGAGGATATATATATCATATATATATCATTTCATTCATCTAACATATCATGTATTACATACTCTATATTCATTTAATATCCATACTACATAGGCTCATAGGTTACACAAAATGCATATATCGTATAGTCACTCTTCTACTTAAAACCAATACTGTACCAATTGAGCATTCACTAAATTCTAAGATTAAAGTATGTCGTATCCCTTCGTGTTAGCTTTCCAAAACTTCAAATGGATCGCATTTTCGTGTCCGGAAGCTCCTGAAATCGCAAAAATACCGAAACACGTTCGTCTTTCATACAGCTGACACTCAAATAATTCTACAGAAAGTTACAGAAAGAATTTGGCTTATTAAAATATATATTTGGAAAGCTAACTTCGATACGGTTTTTTTAGAAAAAACGGGAGATAAATCGGAGTTTTAAGCTAAAAGTTATGACATTTCTAAGTTGCTTTGGTTAATAAAAACGTGGATGAATATTATGACGAATTTGACAAAAGAACACATATAGGCCAAGATACTTGGATACAAACATAGGTATCCAAATGAAACTCATTCTAACCATCCTAACTAAGATTAATCCACTCTCTAACCATTCTAAAACCGAATTTAAATATCTATTTAAACTATTATCATACATACATACACATTGGGTGTCCTAATTGGGGATCTATCAAGTAGCACACAAGACACATATCTAAAATCCTCAAGAGAGCTCCAAATGGTCTCAAATTTGAATCTAAATGGGACACATGCATGAGGATAGATCCTACGGATTCAAAACTAATTTATATGCAAAGAAAATCAATTTAGATGATGGGTTTTACCTATTGGGAGTGGAATCCCAATGAAATCCTTTAGGACATGGCTCCGATACGAAGATCCCTCAAAGTGGACACTCCTCCTTGCACTCCTCTTCCAATCCTTGGTAGCACCCTTCCCTTGGAGAATGGGAATGATTGAGGGAAGGTTTGGTGAAGGAATGATTTGATTTGGAGATCAAATCAATGGGAAGGCTCTCTAAAATTAGGAAAGAACAAAAGGAAAATAAAAGAGGCAAGATTGTAATGAATGAAATAAATCATTCTCTCCTAAAGGTGGCTGCCAAAAAGTGTCCATTAGGGATAATGGGAAATGTCCTAATTGCCCCTCTCTAGTCTCATATGGTTAAGTCTAGACTAGGTTCAAGTTTGGGGTCAAAATGATCTAGTTTTGAGTCTCTAACTTAACCATTCTAACATGATAAAAATTAGTTTAATTAACTAACTTAAATGTTGGGTCTTGCGAGCCATGCTTAACTTAATATTGGATCCCATCTAGAATTCAAGCTACCCGGGTCACAATACAAGTCGGAACGAGACGAAACTCAAACCCGACTAAACAAATCCAATAAAAACAATATTAAAAATATAAAAATTTCCAAAATATTAAAATATGAAAAATGACCAAAATCATAATACATCAATTTAAATATTATTAAAATAATCTAAAATTCACCAATTAATCAAAATCCTAAATAATTTAAAAGTCACAAAATGATCAAAATACCCTTAGCCTAAAAAGTTGTAAATAGAAATTCTAATCACATGGTTAGGTCCCCATGGTTAGTCTCTAAGCTTAGCAAAACTAGGGATTAACTAGTTAACCATCAAAATCATAATTCAATATTTTAAATAGTTTTTAAATTGATAAAAAAAAATTTACCAAAAATTACAACATGAGTTA